>VRYO01002184.1:5084237-5220138 GCA_009812075.1 Sialia sialis | reverse complement strand
CGGGAGCGCAGGAGGGGTGCGGGGAGGGTGTGCGCCGCACCAGGGGCACACGGACAGGCCGCCCCGCCCGCCTGTTCCTGCCGGGCTCGTGCAGACATAGAACTGTCAAGGTTGGAAGAGATCTTTAAGGCCCTCCAGTCCGACCATGCACGCAACACTGCCGGTCTATTCCCTGAACCTCATCGCCCAGGTGCAGACTCCTCTTGAGCAGCTCCATGCACGGTGACTCCACTGTTCCCCTGCGCAGCCGCTTCCAATGCCTGGCCACAGGAACAGTGAAAAATGGGATAGAATCCCTCATTGAACTGCTCGTCCGCTGCCATGCGATGCCTCTCTTATCTAGCATGTCCTTCTGAGGCGTGTTCACATCTGCCCACATCTGTCTGCAGCCCTGTCGCCACACAGCACTGGGTTACAGCCCCGCTTCTCTTGCTCCTTGCAGGATAATGCCGGTGAGATGGAGCCGCTACAGCCCCAGCTACCTGGAGCCAGAAGTGAAAAAGGAATCGTATCAGAGACCTTTAGAGGAGCTGACTGAGGAGGAAAGGGAAGAAATGGAGCTTAAGACTGTTCGACCAATCAAAGCTGCTCTTCCCTCTCTCTCCAGTTCTGTGTTCAGTGACCCTATGATCAGGTCAGAGAAAGAAGCAGCTCTTCCTCTCTCCAAAAATGCCTGGGAGCTGTGCTGCCCTCCTCTACCTTCACCTGCTGGCTGCACATTGCCTTTTGTTACAGCACAATCCCTATATTCTAGATTAGCCTTTTCCCATCAAGGAGTCCTGGAGTGATTAGAGATAATAAGCAGATCTGGCAACACTTACACAAAGGAGGGGAAGTGGGGGGGTTATTTCTGTGGGTGATAAAATCAGAATTCATATCAGATTCTATCTGACTTTGTGTTTACAGTAAATTCACCAATATGATGATGAAGAGTGGAAATAAAGTGCTAGCCAGAAGCCTCATGTCTCAGGTAAGAACTCAGGTTTCTACTCACTATTGTGTTAAAACTATACAAAATGGAAAGCTGGGATGTCAAACCCACTGAAATTGGGAATTACAAGGACTAGGGTGGTCCATCTCTGTGGTCCTGCCACACATTGCTCACAGCATGATTCCAAACCGTGATTTGTTTGATAAAATGTACATTTCCCTAGCCTCACTAGCTCACAGACCAGCAGGTGACAGCAGCTTCATGGAGAACCTTCTCTTTCCATCCTTTGGCATGGCATCCCTGTGTCCTTTTGTACTCCATAAATACAGAGAATACCCTTAAAAAGCATAATTTTCCCTAAAGATCATCTTTGCAGCACTCTGTCATGCCTTACGCTCTCTATAACTTGCCCTGAAGTCCCAGAGATGGGTCACCTACATGACACAGCTTTGAGCCTGCTCTGACCCACAGCAACTGATATTAACTGGTGGTCTTACCTGGTCTGTTCCACACTTGAAATCCCTTGATATGGGAATACATTTTGCCCAAATGTTCCCAATTAACTGCTGATTCCTTGTTACAGAAAAGCTCACGGGCTCTGGAGTCCAGGCTGTGCAGGGGAGGATGCTCAGTGCACAAACTCCCATTCCTGGCTCCACTTTGTCCCTGCCCTTCCCTGGCTTCTGGCCCACATTTGTGCTGCTCATCTCTCTCACCTGAAATGCAATCATTGATAAAAGAGACTGAAGAGCTGGAAGGGAGTGAAGTAAAACTTGAGCTAAAGAATTCCCAATGGGTCTTTTGCCGCTGTGTCTGGAGGACCAGATGCTCAGTTGAAAATGATGTAAACTCATGAAGTAGGAGAATCCATCTGCTCAATGTCTCTTTTCTTGTCTTTCTTCCAAGACTCTGGAGAATATTAAAAGGAAGCAGCTGGAGAAGTACCACAAAGCTCCAGAAAATGAGAAGGAGACAATTGAATGCAACCCCTACGTGATTTTCCACCAGGCTCTCAAGAACTGCCAGCCCATCATTGGGCTTAGCAGCATCACCAGAGGAGGCAAAACCTACCAGGTGAAAGGGAGGCTGGGAGCACATCTGGATAGGAGATAATTAGCTAGGGAGGCAGATGAACTGGTTTCCACCCCGTCAGCTCAAGATCATCTCTCCCTGGAAAGAGCCACTTTACAATCTGGAATAAAACAGCACCTAGAAACTGTCCAAAATCAGGATCCCACCTCTGAGTATTGTGCTTCCCATCACAGAATCACTAAGGTTGGAAAAGACTTCCACAATTAATCAAGTCCAGCCCTTAATCAGCATCAGTCTGTGTTTCTCTGACTAGATGTGAGGAGAAATACAGAGCAAGTATTTTCCAAAGAGACAGAGATCAGAAGCAAAAGAATTTGTAGTCCTTGGACTACCAGTCTCATCCTTTCCACTGCACCATGTTGCTTGGGGAGCCCTGGGGCAGGTCAGTGTGGCAAAATGGGTCACCTAGATCCAATGGGATTTAAAACACAAGCAGAATCTGTCTCTGAGAATGGGCTCTGCAAGCCCTGGGGCCTGAAGGAGAGGTAAGATGATCTTTAAGGTCCCTACCAATGCAAACCATGCTCTGATTCTGTGACTTCTCTGTATTCAGTGCAGAGAGGAGGTGACCATCTCCCATCTGTGCTAACTCAGACCAGCCTGGACCCACCTCCCAAACAGGCATTTCCATTTGGATAGCGGTGGCCAGTTCCTATGGACAGAGCAGAACTGGCAGTTCTCAGCTGTCAGGAGAGGGTCTGGCTGCAGAGAGCAGCACAGTGAAGATGTGCAGGTGCCAGCTGGTGCTGTGTGGCTGCTGGGGAGGAGCACGTTCTGATAACTGCCGTGGTTTAACCCTTTGCAGGTGCCCGTCCCGCTGACGGACAATCGGAAGCGCTTCCTGGCCATGAAGTGGTTGATCACAGAGTGCAGGGAGAACAAGCACCGCCGGACACTGATGCCAGAAAAGCTCTCTCAGGAGCTGCTCCTGGCCTTCAACAACGAGGGGCCTGTCATCAAGAGGAAGCACGTCCTGCACAAGATGGCAGAGGCCAACCGGGCGTACGCACACTTCCGCTGGTGGTAGGGACCCTGTGTGGGACACGCTGCCACGGCCTGGAGAGCAGAGCCCTGGGAGAGGGAAAGGTGGAATAGCCCTTGCAGGCAGCTTCTGATCTAACCCAGGGAAAGCTCACACAATCCCCACAAGGTTTTTTTTCTTTGTGCTTGTTTGGATGGGGGAAGGGGCAATCTGAGTTACCAGCCCCAGCAGGGCTGCTCTAGTTATTTCATAATCGCTTCCCTGTGAAGACAAGCCTTAGATGTTTTTCTTTCAGCAGCACTAAACAAAACCATCTTTCACTTACCTGTTTCCTGGGGATCTGAAAGTCTCTCTGCTCCTCGAATCAGCAATGTTTTTGGCTGCAGAGCTAAGAGCGGAGCTGGATCCTCTTCCACAGGGATTGGTACAACAGGCAGTAAAAGGCCCTTTTTAATTTTTTGGGTTTCGGTCATCAGCAACATGGTCTGCATAGATTTGATGGGAATGTTGGCAAAATAAAACCAGTTTTATGAGAAGGGTTTCCCGATTCCAGACCTTTGTCTCTGTTGCTCCAACTACCCTGTTTGTGTAAAGCCCTGAGGCCCTAGCCTGGAGCACACACTGAGTTATCACAGCCTTAGGGCTTCAGTCAGCAGCAACCCTTCAGTATTGCTCAGCACTCAGCAGCTGTGCAGGGAGAAAGCAGGGCACACATTAGTGGAAAACTTTTATTAGGAAAAAATCCTTCAATAGACTATTTTGTTTCCTTTCTTCCTCTCCTGATCTTATAAGAAATATACCATAGCTGAAACTTGCAAAATTCTAAAAAAAAGTGACAGTTATTGTATAAAACCTATAAAACCCGTTCCTACATGTGCTCAGGACCTCTCCTGTTGCAGGCTGCCCCGTGACAGGTATTCCTGGCTGTGGGAGAGGCTGTGTGCATGCAGGTGCAGCCAGCATGCTGGAAGGAGTCTGGGAAAAAAAGCACTTGGTGTGTTCTGTGACCTGTCCCAGAGAACCAGGTACAGCCTGAGCTGGGAGATTTCCCTGCTGCCTCCCACAGCTCTGCTGGCTTTGGGGTGAAGCAAAATGTTCTTAGCCTAAACTGTGCTTTCCTTCACACTCACAGAAGATGCTGGTGTGAGCTAGAAGCCTCTCGAGCCCTTTGCTAGCAGCAGCCCAATATTGAGACAATATCGGTGGGAGAATTTGCTGGGTGAAGTGTGCCCTTCCCACCGCTCTGAACCTCCAAAGTCAGACCAGCACCAGCTGCATCTGACAGTAGGTGCAGAGAAGCTCTAGCCAGTATAAATCTATTTACAAGAAGTGCTAGAAAATTAGTGTGAAAAACTCCAACTTGGTACAAAGCTTGCTGGTGAAGGTGCTGGGGACTCCTCTGCCGTGGAAGGTTAATCTGTCACTTCACTGTAATAATATTTCTGGGCAGCGTCCGTCATCTTCCATTCAGCAGCCCGGAACTCAATGATCTCCAGCAGCAGGAGCTGGGACAGGGAGCTGAGCCCCTCCTGCAGAAGGAAACCATCTCGGAGCAGAGAGAAGAGCTCATCCATCCGCTGGGAATTCATCTTCTCCAGCTGCTCACCAATGCGGTGGAGCTGCAGGACCAAGCAGTCCACCTTCAGAAGGAAGAGCAGATGGCTGAGCACAAAGCAATGGAGGCTCCTCTGCACCCCCCGGGCTGTGCTTTTTACAGGTCCTTGGCAGGACAAGAGGCACATCAGCAGCTCTTCCCTGCACTCACCTCCTCCTCCTTCTGCAGGCTGTCGGGCTGTGCCAGCCGGAACAGGCAGTCGTACACAGGGTTCACCAGAGCCATCATGGGCATGTTGTTCACCTGCAAGGACAGTGGAGTCAGCCTGGGGCCACAAGGGAGTCTGCAGCCATTTTAAATAGTTATTCCCTGGCTGCTCTCCAAAGGAGAAGGGAGCAGCATTTAGTTGTGCTGTGTTAATGGGATTTACATCAGAGATCAGACATTTGAATCTCCAGGAACCAGAGGAGCTGATGTAAAAAAAAAAAGTATTTTTAAATATAAGGTAGTCATAGTGTTTTTCCTGCCTGGAGCTCTACTAAGCATCATTTTTATATCTACTCCAAGCAGTAATTCAAAGCTCACACACTGCACAAAGGCCTGAAGCCAAACTCCATCAGCAAACCCTACAGCAACTAAACCAGTGCAATCTGGGACATCTGGGAGCAGGCAAATCAGGGGATTTCAAACACCAGGTACAAAATGAAGAAGCTGAGACTTTGTGACTGTTCCTGAAGACTTTCTCTGCCTCTCCAAGCCCCTAGGTAGCACCAGCCCTGTCAGCATCCTTGTGCTAAGAACCAGGTCTGGCCTCCATGGCCCACCCAACACCCTTGCTGTGGTATCCTGGGATGCCTAGACCCTCCTGGCACTCCAGGCAGCAGCAGCCAGCTGCTCCTTCTCCAGCTCCTCACCCTCAAGTAGTCAAAGATGTTGCAGATGAAGGTGACGTAGCAGATCCAGGCCTGGAGGGATCGGGTGCGCAGCTCCTCCCTGTCCTTGTACTCCTGCTGCAGCCGGTTCAGCAGGCTCCTCCGGAAGATGCTCTGGCCAACTTGTTTGCTCTCTGCCTATAAGCCCACAAAAACAGGACAGGATGGAGGGATGAAACGGGTCCAGAGGAGCAGAGGGAAGCAGTACCACAGAGATACCCTCCTGTGACTCCCAGAGGCAGAAAAGCTGCAACTCGCTGCCTGTGCTGTCCCAATGCTCTTCTGGATGCTGCCACTGCATGGGGCAAGTGGCAGGAGAGGAGAGATGGGCAAAGGGTAAAGCACTGAACTGGGGCAAAGCCCTTCCTGGCCCAGCCCAGGGACAAGCCACACAACAGCTCAGGAGTTTCACTGTCCAGACACAACCTCTCACCTGGATGATGGTGTAGCAGATGCGCCCAGCCTCCTTGCTGAACACAGAGTCTTTGAGGGACTGGTCCACTATAATATTGGCCACTTTCTCCAGGTCCACATTACTGGGGTCTGCAGAGAAGAGGAAGACTGTCAGAACCCAGCCCTCTTTGGCCCCTGATTGCTTTGAGGCATCTGGAAAGCGACCAAGGTCTGTACAGGGCCCAGTACAGTCACATTAAATGGTGCAGAAACTGTGTGGCACAGGAGTTCATAAAAACTTGCTGACCTTTGAGGGCTGTTTTCAGCAGCTTCTGAGTCTCGGAGTCGAAGGACTGTATTTTGTACTCTTCTTTGCCTGTTTCCCCCATGGCTGGTTTCCTCCAAGGGCAAGAGTCAGGGCAGTAGATGAGCTAGTGACAGTCCCTGGGGAAGGAGCACACAGAGCTTAGTTGGACAGAGGCAAACCTTCACCCATTTGCCTTTCCACGCATGCCAGGTAGTGTTGAAGCACAGGCTGTTTCCTGACAGCTCTCCACCCCAAGGAAACTCCACCCCTAGATGTATGCAAATCCTCATTCCTGTATCTTTTAAATTGTTGTCTCCTACCAGCTGATGACAGAACTTCATCCTCAGAGCCTTTATATTTTTCTGATATGAGAAATGTATTACAGGCAAAGCAGACCCAAAATAGATGTGGCTGTATCACAGGAAGGCACACAATGCTCCCTTGGGCCTTTTAAACACCAATTCAGCAGCTTTCATACAAAAATCTGGGAAGAATCATAGCCAGTACAAAAGGTGTCCAACACACGCCCACCAGAGCACCTCTCCTGCACCAGATCCAGGCTTCCTCAGCTCCCAGCATGACACAGCAACTCAGCAGCCAAATCCCAACAGCAACAGCTCCCATCTCTCTCATCCCTCTGCAGTCAAGCACTGCTCTGCAGCACCAGCAGTGCTCCTAACTAGTCTCTAGATTGATTTTCTTCTGCTTCATGATACAGCGAAGACAGCAAGAGGGTACGCACGGCACAAAGAGAAGAGCTTTGACACACACAGGATCTGCTGGATGGAGATGCAGGGCTGGCCAGATCGGCAGCACAAACAGGAGAAGGCAATCGGCCAAATGAGTTTTGCTAGCTCGTCGAAATTCCTCGACCATTACTCACCCCTCTCTGCAAACAGGTTCCTACTCAGATCAAAGCCCAAGAGAGTTTGGGGGCACGGGACAGGTACTGTGGGCATTCCCCTCGCATACAGCACAACAGTAACTCAGAGCAGAGAGCAGCCCTATGGGGCTGACCACCTGCCGACCCTGCTCTCGCAGCCAAAGCTCTCACCTACCCTGAGACTGGCACAGAGGTTTCTTTCCCAGGTGGATTCACAAGCAGCTGGGTGCCTCTCCGTGCTGTACCTGGTTGGCAAACACCTTTCCAGCCGACCTCTCCTCTCTGTGCATCTGCACTCATGCCATGCTGCACTGCCGGTGCAGCAGCCCGGGATCAGCAGCAGCCCGGGATCAGCAGCAGCCCCGTGTCCCACCGGGAGCATCTCCCGGCAGCAGGAGCCCGGTGAGAGCACAGTGCCCCAGCGCAGGGGAAGCGCCCGAGCCCGTCTGGCAGCGTCAGTGCCGTCGCCTCTCCTGGAGCTCCCGTTCCACGGTTCCTGCCATGGCCACGGCCGCTTTGAAGTGCTGTGCCAAATAACCCTGCCCAGAGCAAACCACAGCGTGTGAACACCGAGCCAGACAGGTCTCGCCTGCACTAAAGACCCTCCTGCTGGCACCACCTTATCGGAAGGGCTGGTGGCAGTGGGTGACATGGGACACCTGTAGCACCTGTGCCACCGGTCCCTGCTAGACGAAGCCGCCGCGGGGACGACACGGTTGGGGTCAGCACCCTCAATCTGCCGGTGATCCACGAGAGCTCAGGTGCCAGGGCACCTGTGACCTGCAGTATGGGCTGGACAAGTCCTGCCCACTAGAAGGAGAGAGAGAAGAGCAGAGAGTCTCCTCTGCCACCCCATAGCGTCTGTCCCAGGGGCTCTACCAGCCCCTGGAACCCCCATCCCATCCCCGCCGAGCCTCAAGTGGAGCGCCGAGACGCCTTTTGCCCGGGCCAGCTGGAGCACCGGAGCCCCAGGCACCTTCGCCGCTGCACAAGCCCTAGGGCCGCCGGACGGAGGAAGAGGCGGATCCCGAGGAAAGGAGTCCCCGCGCTGCCCCGGGCAGGGCAGGGGGAGCCGGGCGCAGCCCCACCGACCTGCCGGCCGCCCCCGCTGTGTCCTCCGGCCGCCGGGACATCGCCGGCACGTCCCGAGCCCCGCGCCCTCCCGGCACGGCCCAGGTTTCCTCTTAGGTCATTTCCTCGCCCGAGCCGGGGGAGGGCCGGGCCGGGCCGGGCGGGAGGGCGGCGGCAGCGGCGGCAGCGCCACCGCCTGCGAGCGCCGGGGCACGGCGGGCTGAGCGCCAGCACGGCCGGCTGCTCCTCAGAAACTGCCGGGCTTCCCCAGGCACGGCCGGCTGCTCCTCAGAAACTGCCGGGCTTCCCCAGGCACGGCCGGCTGCTCCTCAGAAACTGCCGGGCTTCCCCAGGCTGCACCCTCGGACACCCTCCCGGGCACGGCCGCGGCTCTCCCGACTCGCCCCGCCGGGGGGTCGCGGGCAGCACTCACCCCTCTGTCCCGGTCCCCCGCGGGGCTGTCCCGGCGCTCTAAAGGTGATACGGCATGAATTCTGCCCTTCACTCCCGGCCAGGACAGGCTGCAGTGAATGGTATAAAACAATGAGTAGGAAAAAAGTCAGCAAAGGGGAGATGCACGAAACCAACACACTGCAACAAGAGCTGAGCATGGTATAACACAGTTCACGTTTTTCCTCTTAAATCTCAGCCATTCCATAAGGGAAGATCCCGCAGGGGGTGAAGCCTTCACCGCAGAGCAGCCAGCTGAAACCAGGGAATGAATGGCTGAGGGAGCACAGAACAAACAGCTTGGGAACATTTTCTGTAGCACTGCATGGCCTGGCTGGATACAAAGTCTGAACTCATCCACCGAGTGTGCCAGGACTGGCGACCACAGCCCCTCTAGGACACAGCAGTGGGACTGGGCTGTGAAAATCCCCCTTGGCTGATCCCTTTTGGTGCAGTTCTCAACAGCGACACCCAGCACAGAGGGTACAGTTCTGCCTATGGCTGAGGAGCACCCACAAGCCAGTGATGGGAAATCCAAATATCTTCTGTTGCCCCATGCTCTGGGCCCTGATTATCCTCCTTTTCAGACAGCAGGAAGGCCATGGTGTTCTCTGCAGAGTCCAGCATAGGCACGGAGAGGAAAAGAATAAACCAACTGCAGACACTGCATAACAAAATATTTAATATAAAGGTAGGCACACACTGTGCGTGTGTTGTGCTCAGATGCTTTAAGGAAAAAGCAGCTGCAAAAGATCCACTCAGGCAACACAGCAAAATGCCACAGTTGTAATTTCTACATCACAAGAGAAACTTAAATCCAAACTAAATATGATCTACTCCAGTCCCAGCTGTAAAACACTAATTTCCTGTCAAAAATGATGCTGTGCAGCTCTGGATGAACATCCTGCGAGTGGGACTGTCCTAGGAGCTCGGTGAGCCAGCCAGCACTGCAGGAAGCAGCGTGTTCCTCGCAGATCATGTGTGTCCCAGGCTGGCTCAGTGCCGTGGTGGAGCTGCAAACAACCACAGCACAACTCCTCACCAGAGCTCTGCCTGCTAAGGAGCTTTTGGACGTTCTCATGGTAAAAGGCACTAGAAGAAAACAAACACAGCTGCTGAGCAGCTTGTGAGGTGAACTGCAGGCAAATCCCTGGTGAGAGGATTAACTTGGAAAGAAATCCCAATGGCCAAAATCGGCCAAGTCTCACAGCAAGGCATTTGCCACGTTGAGTCACTTCACACTGAACGGGAGAGCGCAGCTTCCAAGAGCAAATCTGTCCCAGCACCCAGGAGAACAAGGTGACCACAGATCTCTTCCATCTCTTGCTCCTCTAATTCTAAGAGACTTAGCTCCTAACAGCTTGTGTTTCGCCAGAGCAGCATGAGAAATAAATCCTGTCCTCCTAGTGCTTCATTCAGCCTCAACCAAGGGAGAAATCAACGCTCCTCTTACAGTGCTTTCCCCAGCAAAGTGCACATGAGAAATCTATGAGGGACAGATGCTGCTGATCAGACGTGAAGAAGTGATTGTTGGATGCAGCTCCTAATATTGTTGAGGTTGTCACATGTTTCTCCCTCTCACTGGAAGCCCAGATGCCTTTATGGGTCTGTAACAGTTGTGCCTCACAGCCAAAGGCCTCCGACCAGGGAGTGTCTCTTCCACAGCCTGGGCCAGACAGGCACAACTTAAACTCCAGCTTTGCCACCTGTTGGGTGGAGGCAAGCTCAGTTAATGCAGAGTGGAGGAAAAAACAACCCCAGAGAGGAAAAGCTGCTCCACACTGTCCAGTGCTGCCCATGCCAGCATCAACTCAAGCTCCACAGCACTCTCGAGGAGTATCATCTTAACAGAGCATAGATCTTCCTGTTCTTTTCCTGCTGCTCAGTTCCCAGTTTCCCCCTACTTTGTGCAGTTTAACAGCAGCTCTTTGACAAAAAAATGGAAAACAAGTCTTGCAACGTTTAGACAGGATGGATGAGTCCCCATTTCCTAAGGAAGCCTTAGGTCAGCACCAAACATTTTCTGCTCTGGCCTGTCCCTGCTCACCATGACAGCATTCATCTCACCAGCAACAAAAGGCAGTAACAAAGCCAACATGTTTGTGTCTGTTTTGAAAAAAGGACATTTCTCTCCCTCAGAAGGATGTCTGTCATGAGGCTAAGTTCATTACTCCTTATGATGTCTTTCCAAGTACAACAGGTGAGCAATAAACAAAGGCTAAACATTGTTAAGATTTTGAGACATCTCAGCAGAGCCTAAATAACACAGGAAAATGGCAATAGGATTGAGGTACTTGGAGAAACTCCACATTTCCTGCATTTTCTGCTCTAAACAAAACGGCCATTTTTAGAGTATATGCAGCTCTCTCTCCCTCTTTAAAACTCACATATTTGCCTCCTGCCTGACACTGACACTACTCAATGAATTCAATTTTATGTAGCTCAGTCACCTGCAGGCCACTTTGTACTCCAAGATCTCAAACACATAGCAGACACAAAGTTATTCA
The DNA here is from genome assembly GCA_009812075.1 of Sialia sialis. Lineage (NCBI taxonomy): Eukaryota > Metazoa > Chordata > Aves > Passeriformes > Turdidae > Sialia > Sialia sialis. Next base: position 5,209,035 of record VRYO01002184.1, on the reverse strand, counting down.
GCCTGGGCTTGCAAGGAATTTCCCCAGATACCTCAGCCACCAGTGAAACAGCTGTTTTTTAAAATCAGCCTCTCACAATAGCTCAGGATAAGTGAGAAATGCTGATATGCTCAAAATTGCCAAGAGAAGTTTAGTCAACGGAATGGAATTGGTCACGCTGGAATTTGGCCAGGCCATTTGGGATTAACACCCTGAATACTGCAAAAAAGCTGGGAAAAGCTCTGTGCTAAGAGCCATCAAACCATCCTCCAAATAACTGCAGCACTCTGCCTTATCCACTCCTTGCAGATGACTAACATGCTTTTGTACAGCAGGGCTGGGAACTCTGCCTTCCAAACAGGACAGCCACACCCTGCTAGGCTTGAAAAAACACAGAATAAAAAAGGAGGAAGAAAGTAATTTTCCTCTTTTCCACTGTTATGTAAATGAGAGTTGTTGGTAGGCTGTTTTGTTGGGTTTTTTAACTGCTCATAAAACCCCTGAAACTCCAGAAAAACACTTTTCCATCTCTAATTCAATCACCCATGTGAAACACCACGCTCAGCCAACCAATTCCCATTTGATGTTCATTCCTTTCACTTCAGCAAACTTCTTGTCAAAACATTTTCATCTGCTAGCATCAGTGCAGGAAATATTTTGAGACCACTACAGAAATATTTGTTATACACATTCAAAGATGCTATTAAATAAATAATGATTAAAAAATTACACATTTCCACAGGACTTTCCCTTCATTATTCCAACTTAGAATAATTATTTCTTAACTCTACACAGCATTTTTTTACTCACTTTGCTTTGAAGCAAAGAACCCTGAAGTAAAAATTGGGTTTGTGCGTTGAATCCCCTTAGAGTGGGGCTCTTAATATGCAGGTTTGCTTGTACAAAGTGTGAGTGAGGCACTGCAAATCCCTAAGAGATGGATGGCCAGACACCCAGGAAGAAAGATGGGAATTCAGCATACAGTCAAGCTCACTGCAGTTAAAGGAAGAACAAGTCCGGTCCAGCATGATCAGAGAAGATGCTGTGTTTAAGATGACAGAGAATGCTCAGCCAGCAAGTGGTGACCAAGGAGCAGCAGCTGACAGCAAAGGAAAGGAAAACTGAGGGTCTGTGCACTAATGTGGCTTTAACTGACTTCAGAGCAGCAGGACAGAGTGACCTGTGCCACACCACAACAAGAATCTGGTGCAAACAGGCACAGAGCAAGGGAACAGAGCTGTGAAGATGCAGTGCTAGGAAGTGGTGTTTGGTTGGTTAAGCAGCACTAGGCTGGGCCAGAATCCCCTATCTGGGATCCAGGGCGAGCTCAGGGATTCACCCACTTTATTGGGTGCCTTTCCAGAGCACAGGCATTGCTAGGGAGTGGTCTGTTGGTTCCCCCTCTCCCCACTAAATGTGCCCTGATATGAGAGGAGACAAGAAATGTGCTCTGTTGAATGGCTTCCAGCTGAGCAGTTCAGTGTCTCCAGCAGAACTGCAGTCACCTTCTCCTTCTGCTTGGTCCCAGGAGGTGATTCCCCACAGGCTGGCGGAGCTCTGGGAGCTCTGATGTTTCCAACAGAGCAGGGCCATCAGTCTCCCCTCCTGAGGAGAGCAGGCAGCCACACACATCCCCTTCAGCCTTCCTTCCTCTTCGTGCTCTCAGGGCTCTTCAGGGCACACAGGAGGCCACAGAACAGTTCATACCAAAAGAAGATGAGGCCAGTGGAGAAGGCAGCTTTCAGCAAGCTGGGAGAGAGGCCCTTGAAGAACCCACCTGGGCCCTCCTCTCTCATGATCTGCCTCATGCAGTCCAGGAAACCCCCATATGTCCGTACCTGGGAGAGAAATGGCAACGGGGTTCAACAAGAAAACTTCAGGACAAAACCACAAAGATCCTCAAACTATATCACAGAAACATCATCTTGACATGCAGCCTGGAGATGTTTTTCTGGATAATATTATAACTAACTGAAAGTTTCAGAGAGAGCAGGATTGAGGAAATGTAGACATTTAGCATCAGCTTATGCACATCATCTACTGAAAGGCTGCAAAACCTCTGTGTGCAACAACAGCATGACTTTAAATTTATGGCACAGGTTTGTGAAGACATTATTTCAGATTGTGCAGCTGCTACTTTCTATCCCCTTCACTGTCTAAGAAGAAAAAAATTTTGAGTTTTCTGGCAGAAAGAAGCACAGCTACAGCACTTAGAAGTTTCCAAATGAGTTGTCTGCATGTTGTCATGTTACACTGTGCAGTTTTAACATCTTGTGACACATCAATGCTAAGAACAAATTCTGTATCTCACTGCAAGAGGAAAAGCATCCAATGCAATGGGCTGAGACATCAAAATCCTATTCCAGAATTTTCTAGGGTACAACCTGCTTTCCTTCTCAGATCCAAGGAATTTTGAGGAAAAGAGAAAATTTTCACATTTCATGGAAAAAAAGAGAAAGTTCCTTGAAAGATCTGTATTTGTCTTCAAGCATATTTCAAGATGGTAACAATGGTGCTAAAGAACACCAGAGTATTCAACATGTTTTGAATTTCAGGCTATTCTCATACATAAAACACATGCTGAACACTTGGTGCCTATTTCTTGAGTCAAAATATTAACTGCAGAAGAGGAGCCTGACAGCCAGGTGACCCCAGCACAGAGCCAATGTCCTCCTCTGCTAGTAATTTGGTTCTGAATCAGAAAAACCAAGCTGAAACTGGAAAAGTAAAGTAATTCAAAACCCCTTTGCCTGTCTGACTCATTTCCAGCTCCAAGACACAGCTGATGGAGAGGATGACAAGCCAGAGTGTGTTGGACAGCCAACTGGGACCTATCATAAAATAAACCCAGTATGTTCATGTATAAATGAGCCCAGTGCTCACTAGGAGCTCCCAACCCAAACTCAACAAGTACCACTGGTGGATTGTCCAGTGCACTGGACCAGCTCCATACTTAGGAAAATGCAGCACTTCCAGCATTTCTCACCTGCCCAAAGGCTGCCCGAGCGTGCTCAAAGCCACCCACTTGCAGTCGCTTTTTGACCACATCCAAAGGGTACGTGAGGCTTTTGCTGACAACTCCAGCACAGCTGCCACAGAGAAGGTCTCTAATGCTGGCTGAGAAGCAGAAAGGGAAAAGTATAGCAGGGAGGAAAAAAAGAGGATTATCAGGGAATTCTGATTAAAGATCAAAAGAGGTAAGTTAAAAATCACTTTTCACAAGAAATAAGGCCAAAAAAGTCCTTTGAAGTTACATCACCTCTTCTGCAATAGCTGGCCAAAGAATCTCAAGCTGTATTTTTTCAGGCTTGCAATGTCTGTTGAATCAAAGGACCAGCTCCTTTGTTACACTGACTTATGGCTTTGCTCTGTTCAAAAACTCCCATCCCCAGTCACCAGACAACTTGCTGCCAGTGGATGGAAGTTTTCATGCCTCCCTCCAGCAGTAAAAGCCTGCTCACTGGAAATCTTGCATCTCTGACTGCTCAGGCTGATGTATTCTGAATTGGAATTTCACAAGCTGACACTGCCTGATGATTTCAGAGGCTTGTGGGAAATGAGTTCTATATTAGACTTTTTCCTGACAAACATGAGCTTCCATCAGCCTCTAACACTTAAAATATGCAGACATGATGTTGAAAAGTCTAGTTCCTCTGCTGAAGAAATTCCATTGAGGAACAAAGTCATGCTGCTGCTGCATCCCTCTCGCTCGAGGAGGCTCAGGTATCTAGAACTGCCACGGGAGCAGGCTGCATCAGGATGAGGTTCTCTTACAATGGAGCTAGAAATCAACATAAAAACATCAAACCAAGAGCCTGGAAGCTTTAAATTAGAGTAAATGAATCCTCTTCCCTAACAGCTGTGCTGCAGTCTGCAGGCAGATTTACTAAGGAAATCCAAGAGTCCTGTCCCCCAGCACTAACGAAAGATTATGGCAGCACAGTCTTCCCACAGCATCAGTAACGTGACACTGTTAAAGAAAGAGCACCCTGGCCTGTGACACAACTTTCCCATCCAGCCACTTCCACCATGGTTATTCCACAATGGAAGCCGTTTGTGAACTCTGCTGTACTTAATCTGGCATTTCCGTGCAGGGGTAAAAACGAGAGGTGGGAAATTGAGATACTTTTCAGATCTTGCACCAAAAAATGTGAAAGGATTACAGAGCTTTCATCAGTCACCCAAACCAGCATTCATCCTTTCTCTCCTGACTGCAGCCATCACTGTCCCAAGTTCCTACCTCCATTCTTTGCTTCAGCTGGAATCACCCATTTGGAAAACTGCTGCAGGATGTTGTAGAAGAAGAACTGCAGACCAGCATATGGGAAGATAGCAACGAGTGTGGGGGTCAAACCTCTGTAGAAAGTCTGAGGCCCTTCTGTCTGGTACATTGTCACCACTGCATGGCGAAGGTTGGGGTAGATCTGGACAACAAGGAAGAGACTGAGTGACTTTCCAGTGAACTTAAAACCAGCAAACCAAAGGTCAGGTAGTTTCCCAGTAATGGGTATAGGAATTTCCCACTGCGCAAAATACAACTGACTGTCTTCAGCACAAAGTGATGAGCAAGGTGATTTTCTACACCCTCAGTGTTCTCTGCTAAGCTCTTGTGACTTAAAAGAAACAAGGCATGGAACTGAGTCCTGAGATCACCTGCATCACAGACATGATTTTCTTTCAACAGTTCTTAACTCCTGCAACACAATTCATATAATAGATATTGTAATTCTGCTGCAGGCTATATACAGAAATGGCTCTGATACAAATCTATCCCATTATTACAGACCCAGTTAGCACAGTGACCAATTCTTGTGCAAATAAGCACATGAAGCACAAGCTAAAGGTGACTGGTTCCAAGCATCATCCTCATCATTATCTAAACATGACTCTCCGCATGTGGAAAATTTCAAAAATGCAATCTTCAACAGCCTGGGGAGTGGGTTCTATAAAAACCCAACAGCCAAAGCAAAAATTGTGTTATCCTGTTAAGGACAGTTTCTCCTTTCTGCATCACCTGTCAGGATCAGAAGCAGCAAAACACAATTAGGAAAGCCGTGTCAACAGCACAAAGGGTAATTTGGCAACAGTGCAAACACTGGCAGTCACAGCACCTGCTCCTTCATTTTAACCCACACTTGCTTTCAAACCTCCTGCATCTTCAGACCTGAGAAACATTGCTACTGCTAGAGATGCTATAGATTCTGAGCCTCACCTTTGGCTCGCCCTGGGCAGCAAAGCGGGTGCGCAGCGTGTCCATGGGCTGGACTGCCACCGTGGCCGTGCAGGCAGCCAGGCCCCCGCACACCAGGTGCACAAAGGAGTGCCGGGCGTTGAAGGAGGTGAAGTTGTGCACCAGTTCTGTCAGGCTCTCGAACGCCATGAACTTGCAGAAACAAAAGAACAGGAAGCTGATCTTTGTGACTCACACAGGTCTCCCACTCCTCTCTCTGTTTCACCAACAGCTCCACCCCTCCCCGCTTGTCACCACCTTCTATGTCCTTCAAAAGCCCTCCCCAGCTTGCCGTGTGTAAAAATCACTAAGCAGACTGAGGAATCCTTGGGATACTTTGGTGTCTGGCACTTCTGCTAATTCTTGCATTTCAAATCATGAAAAATTCATTTTAATGTTCTGTGGATCCACAACTATACTATGTCACAGATAGGCTGTCCTTTACCCTTTCAGCCACTGCTCCTAAAGCTGTTACTAATGTTTACAAATTAATCATAACAATGCTGTGTAAAACATCTGCATCAGCTTCACTGATTTTTTCCTAACAAGCCCTTAGTGTGACTGCATGACTAGAAGTAAAAAACTGCCCAGGCTTGGGGCATGAACAGCTAAGCCAAGTGTCAGGAGTAGAGAGGGCTTATCTATGACACTAGATACAGACAGAGCTCAGTTTGCTCTCGCTGTGCTCCAGTCTATTCAGCAATATTAACTCAGGAATCATGCACAGCGTTATACAGCTACACAACCTTCCCACTCCTGAACACAGACAGTCTGAGGGAGCAGAGCAGTGTCCTGTGTACGTACAGTGTGCCCAGGTGATGCCTGGTACCCTCACCTGAACAGCTCCGAAGCCGACAGAAAGGAACTGAGCAGGCACATGGCCCTTCCAAAAGGCTGCCAAGCCCTCCTCACGGAAGATGCGCTGCACAGCTTGCAGGATGCTGTGGTACTTGGCCGTGGGGCTTCTGGAGGAGAGCTGCTCAATCTGGAGCTGGAGGGAATGGGAGAATGTACTTGCAATTTCACCCTTCAACACTGGTTCAAGTGTCCAGTTCAGGAATTCACAACCCTGTCAGACAGCCAATGCTAAGGGATGACATTCTGTCTTCCCACAGAACCACATTCAGATCTGACTAGGATGTTATTTATGAAGGGCTCTAAAAGAATAAAAAACGTGCATGAACACAAAGATAAGCAGGAGGAATGATGGTGAAATTCAGTCAGATAGTGGAAGTCATTCACAAAAACAGAGAGAGAACGAACTGTGAGAAACACAAGATTCCATTCCCACACAAGTTAAGTTGTATAAATAGAAGTGGTGGACACAAGATAGCCCTACTTCCTTGCATAACCTGTACATAACGTGAGGGCTGAAGAGCGGATTTTGTGCTCTCTGGCTGCACAGGTGACCTGTTCACCCAGGACAGGATCAGCTCTGCTCCCTCACAGGCTCCTTCATCCCTGCCCCCGGGCCCGCCAAGAGCGAGGTACCTGGAAGCGGATCTTGAGGACATCCAAGGGGCTGACAAGGACTCGAGTGACCAAGCCAGACGCTGATCCTGCTGCAGCCGCTTCCGCCGCGGACACGCACTTGGCTTCGGGGTCGTAACCCACCATGCCTGCCCCAGCCTGGGCAGGGGCACAGGGACAGTGAGCCCCCCACACCGAGCCCCAACTCCACAGCCTCCTCACGCCAAGGCCCGCAGCACCTCCTTACCCCAAACTCCCTCCTCACCCCACGGGACACACAGAGGCCCCTCTGCCCCGCAGCTCCCGGCCCCGCCCGTGGCAGGCACCAGCGGGGAGGCCGAGCCGAGCCCGGGGTGAGCGGGAGTGTCCGGCCCCGGGCCGACTCCCTCCGCGCCGCCTCACCCGCTGCCGCCGGCTCCGCACTGCGCCTGCGCGCCGCGGGGGCCGCTGGGAGATGTAGTTCTGGGAACGGCGTCCACGCGCGCGACACGCACGGGTTGAAGCGTTCACAGAACCACCGGGTCAGTGGGGCCGGACAACACTGAGACCCTAAATCCAACCTGTGAGCCAACACCACCTTGTCAGCCACACCACGGCACTGAGTGCCACATCCAGTCTTTCCTTAGACACACCCAGGAACAGTGACAACTCCCTGGGCTGCCCGTTCCAATGCCCAAACACCTTTTCCATGAATAAATTCTTCCTGATGTCCAACCTAAAGCTCCCCTGGTGCAGCTTAAGATTATGTCCTGTCACTTTTTACCTGGGAGAAGAGCCTGACTTCCACCTGGCTGCACCCTCTTGTCAGGGAGTTGGCCAGACCTTACCCTTCTCTGGATTAACAAACCCAGCTCCCTCAGCCAGTCCACGTTTGTGATCCAGACTCTTCCCTAGCTTTGCTGCCATTCTCTGGTCCCATGATCCAGGGCTCTGAGAGGGGAAGGTCAGCACTGCTCCCACCTCCACCTCACACAACCACAGACCAACAAACCTTTCCTCTTGTCTGGATAAAGCACAGGGGAAGCAAGATTCTCTAAGCAACCCAAGGTACAGTAAAACACCACTTCAAGCAACATGTTCTGCTACAGCATTACACAACAAGCCAAGCACTTCAAGCCACACCATGAATTTTCCATACTGACTTCTGGCACAAAAAAAAAGAAAAATAAAGAACTAATCATAGGAATACCAGACATTTCCACTTTGACATCATCAGTATTTAAACATAACTAAGAGCAACTGTTTAAAAAACACTCCAAACTCCCATTGCAGGCCTTTTCCTATTGTATGTTAAAATGGACTACAGCATTCACACTCTCAGGTACTTCCTGACCATTAGCAAAGGCTGGGGAGAAGCTGCAGAGAGCTGCCCGTACACCTTGTTAACCCAACAGCAACATTCTTCTTTAGGTAACAGAAGTGAAAACAATACACAGGGCCTTGATGGAGCAAAGTGAAAGCCTCAACAGCCTGAGCCTGGCTGTGCCCACAACAGCCCAACACTCGCCTCCCCTTTAACACAAGGCTCCAGATGTGTCTGAACTGCAAGCTCACTCACAGCTTAGTCAGTAACTGAAATAACAGACAGATGCTCAAGTGAAGAATTCAATGTATATTTATTATTCACAGTTAATTACTATCTACCAAATGCTGCTGCAGAGTTAAAGGATTAAGTACATAGGCCTTTTTTTTTTTTATTTAAACACGGAAATTTTTTTTAATATATATACACACACAAGACATATGTCTGCAAGGCTGCATGATATACACCAATTCCAAAATAAGGAAACAATCAAATGGTCCAGGTGTAGAATGCCATAGATTCTTTTCCAATCACTTTACAAAGTGGGAAGAAAGTGAGTGACAGCTAGCAAGGAGAGGGGGAAAAAGTAATACTCTACAGGGTAGCTCTCTCTTTCATTTGCTGGAAAATCAAAGTGTAAGGCAGAGTCCATCTCGGGAGTAAAACTTTTTGTAACACTACAAAAAAAGGCACCCTCCAACAAAAGATTGCCGGTGCTGAGGCAGGGTGGGAGGAGATCTCTGCTACAGGTTGGGATGTTGGTGGGGTGAAGGGATCCAGCCAAACGGCCACCAAGGGAAAAACAACGCAACTGAAGATTGGCACAGAGAGCGCTGCGGGCTGATTGCTTTCCTTCTGTCCAATTCAATGTCACACTGCTCTGGTGAGGAGCACAGGGCCACCAGAAATGCCCCGGGGGTGCAGGGTGGGGAGAACAGTCACACACAGCCTGCTGTGAACAGGAGCGGGCGGGGAGCTACTTCAACAGGAACACTGACCTGAGGAGGGAGGAGAGACTGGAGAACAGGGATGCCAACTCCACTTCTCAAGAGCAACATGACTGCAAATACTGCCTATCCAGGCCGAGGAGACAGGCTGATCACATGCATCACGTAGAAACATTCACTAAGAGCGTAAAGTTTGTTTTCAAGCACTATTTCTTGAGGTTTCTCTGCATTATGAAGTTTTCCACCAAAGGAATGTACATTTTGTAGGACATCTCAGGGCTATTATTTCTCAAATTCCCCCCCCAAACCCTCCCTCCCCAAAATATTCTTCCTCATCGTAACTTTCCCCTTTCTCTTACTTCTTTTGAGGCTCCTGGTTGCAGCTCTCCACCTCTGAGCAGCCTAAGTTGCCACTTGAATGCCTTGATTCTATTTTCCTTGGAATAAGGGAAGTTGAACAGTAAGACAAATCTGAAGATTAAAGCTCCATCTCTGTTTGTAGGTTTTTCTCAAGTGTCCATTGATAAAACAACCCTCCTTTGCCCCCTTCCCCAAAAGTATTTATTTACACATAGGCAGAAAAAAAAACCCCTCTGAAAAGCTCTGGACTGTCCTTTTAACTTAAAAAATAATAAAAAAGAAAATAAGGGGAAGGCACTATGGAAAAAATTACAGAATGTGCTCAACCGTACACCTTTAAGAAAAAACAAAAAAGCTGTCAGCACAGCATTAATAGACTTCAGTTGTACGTTGGAGTTTCTCAAAGCAGCTCTGTGACTCGAAAGTAAAAAAATAGAACAAAAAGCCACACAACTCTTCTCCCTTCCTCTGTTTGGAAGCTGCTGAGCTTCAGAAGAAAGTGCCAAAGGAGAAGAGACAATAAAAATTAGATTAACACCTCATCTTTCCCAGGCAAGAAATGCTGAATGTTGAAGGCAAAAGCAGAAACTGATGATTTTTGTTTTTTTTTAAAGGCAGGACTGTGGATTTGGTTCTTCTCTCATGTCCCTTCATGTCAAATGAAGACCGTTTGCAGAGAGAGAAAATACCAGCAGAGTTTCTCCCTTTTCCTTTAACTGCATGGCTAGAACTTTATATGGCATTAAAACTTCATGCACTGATGGACAGAGGAGGAGGGGGAAACAAGAAGAGTTGTGGTGGTGAGACCTTAAGTGACCTTAAAACACTCATTCGCAACAAGAGTGAATAAAAGGGGATAACCCAGGAGCAGCTGAGGAAATTTGTTATTTTCTTTTTTTTTTTTTCTCTCTCTCTCTCCTTTTTCTATTTTCCTTTTTTTTTTCCTTTAAGATAAGTTTTGGTGTGTAAGTTGAACTCTTCCCCCCCGCCCCTGAAGTTCCGTACTGAGGGAAGGAGGGTCACCTCACGGTGAAAGGTGACTCCGGTTTTACCGCCGTGTGATTTTTAGGTCACTGGCTGCAGTTAGGCTCTGTATGTATATTTACTGGTTCTCTGGTTTCCTTAAATAATCTCTAATATTTCTCTCTAGATGTTCCGGTTCACTGGGGTCACGTAGTTGCGTGGGAACATGCCCGTCTGTCCACGGCACGCTCCCTTCCACCAGTTGGGGTCAGAATTGTCAAGGACTTGGATAAAGTCTCCACGATGGAAGCCCAGCTCTCCTTCCTCTTGAGGATCAAAATCAAACAGGGCCTGAACGTATGTTGGTTGCTGCAAGGGGAAGGAGAAACACACACAGTGAGAATCACCCACGGCACTGCAGGCACCGGCTCCCCCGGGCAGGAGCTGTCTTACACCACAGATTAACAATAAACATTTGGGCTGCTCCCTTTTCCTGCAGGACAGCTCCCAACAGCTCCAACCAAGTGCTGAAACAGTAACGGGCTATAGAACACCTCAGGAAAAGCTCAAATTTCAGTGAAAGAGCTGAAATAAAGATGATACAGATTTTTTTAGTATTTTTCACTTTTTGTGGCCTATTGTACATCTATGTTCTATTGCAATAATAATATTGCTGTCTACTTGTCCTGTTTTCATAATTGACAGCGCAAATATTATTGATCTAAACAAAGTTCCCCCTAAAAACTGGATGCTGACATTTTACACATTTTCCTTAACTCTTCTGTCACTCTTCATTTTGCCTGGTCAGCAAGTCTTCCCTTCTGATGGAAAAGCTAACAGTTTGTTTAAAATACATTTGCAGTCTTAAAATCATGAGGCCAGGAAGGTCTCTTCATGCTTGTCCTTTTCAGGCAGCTGTTTTCTCACCCTCTGTTTATCCCTGACCTGGCAGTGCAGAGCCAAGGGTTAAAAGCACACAAACTGTGACAGAGTTGCCTGTGGCACCTGGACAGCTGTGCACAAACTCCACACCCCTTGTCTTCAGGCTAGAACTAGAATGCTGCACAAGGAAGCAAAAGGATTTACTCAGAACTGACAAAACATGCAGGTACATGAAACACTCTGTAGCAGATTAACATTCTGATTGACCCGGGAAACGAAACAAAATAGAGTTGGATATATACAAGCTGCTCTGCTGCCACTTCACAGGAGTTTTTTGATTCTCTTCACACTGGCTAGATCCAAACCAGAGATGCTCCATATGCTGTAACCACCTCTTCAGGAAAGCCCTGTATCAAAGCCTCACTAAGGGCTGCACTTCCCCATCCTTCCTTACTGGGCCCTGTAACATGAGCAAATCCATTTTTTATTCACAGGAATCGGATTATCTTCCTGCAACAGAATCCATAAACATTACAAGTGAAACGACCAAGCAGCAACAATAATTTTGCCTCAATTCCAGGGAGACCAGGACTGCAGGCAGGCAGCTGGTTTACCAGTAAAATTCTGACTGCATGATCTAAAGATCCACTTCCACTGGTAAAAAAAGCCAGTAAGCTTCTTTCTTACTCAGAAATGCAATCTCACTTCACACTGTGGTTGCAATAGCCTGAGCAGAGCACTCTACAGGGACACTTTTCTTACCTGTGGCACCTGCTCAATGTCCCGGAGAAATATCTGCTGGTTCCTGGAGACAGATGTGGATCTGTGATAATCTACCAGCTCGTTCAAAGAATTGAACTTCACCACCCAAAGGAAATACTTGCCAGCCCCATCTCTAAGCACCTTGAAGTGCTGCACATCATTTCCAAACCTGTGTGGAAAGAATGAAGAACATAAAGAGGACATCATTAGCCATGGAGAACTTCTTTTGGGATCACCAACACAGAGTTTGGAACAAAAAGGTCCTCCAGGGCACAGTGAAAATTGCAAATGACATTGATAACATGATGCAATCCCATGGCTGCCATCACATGTACTTCTTAGGTATGTCACATACGCTGTCACCTGTGTTGCTGAAGGTGGTGCAGAATCCCAAGGACAAATGCCAGGCACTCTGCAAGGTCACAGTAACACAGCTGCACCCTGGTGCTTTCCACTTCACATCCCCAAACACAGGACTGCTAGTCAAACAGCACTAGCACTTTGGTTTAGCTCTTCACACCCTGCAGTTTCACAAGTGACTTGAGCCACTTTCAGTCTGTGCTACTCTTGCCATGGCTCTCTGCTTCCCACAGCACCACTGGGTACGTGCAACTATGCAGTGCATAAGCACCAGTCCCATTACAGGCAAATTCCAGGGAAAACATTGCCACAGGGAGGGCAGGATTGGTTCCTTTGGCAACCAGAATGGACTTGTGCAAAGGGCTCTCTTATGAAACAAAAGGACCTCCCTGGTCTTTAAAAAAAGCCCCAAAACAAAATGCAACCGAAAAAAATCCCCTCAACCCTCAAAGTGTTCAAAGGTGATGCTGCACACATAAACCAGTCACTTCAATTCTGTACTAACACTTCTTTCTGACAAATGATGGCATTCAGTTGAAGCTACATTTCCAATGAGTTAATCTGAATAAAGAAGAACTCTGGAGAGGCCCACTGGGATTTCCCAGCTGAATGGCACATTGGTATTTTCAGTTCAACCTAAAACACTGAAAACAGAGACAACTGCACCCCCTTGGCATGCATGGCTCCTATCAATCAGTGGGGAAAGCAGACACTGCCTTGAAACAACTCCTGGGTGCTGCCTCTGCTCTGCCTTCCTCAACCTGTAAGCTTCTCACCATTTCAAATCCTTCAGATCACTGTTTAGGAAAAGGACTTTCCTAAGTTATACACACAGGAAAAACCATCCAACTGAGACATTACCAGCAGGTGGCAACACCAGGCTGAACAGGCAGGCCCAGCTATGCCATTGTAACTTTCTGTTTCTTAAAGGAATGCACTTTCTCAATTGAAGCTTCCATTCATATCTAATGTTCCAGCCTAGATGACTCTATCCAAGACAGAAATATAAACATCTCTAAAATCAGTGGCTTTAATCCAATTTGCTGGCATGACTCAGTGCTGCTGTACAGAAGGACAAAAATCTTGTTACAGACCAAAGATGACCAAAGAAAAAAAAAAAACAAACCAAAGTTGTTGAGACAGATCACTGACAGTCACAGAAACAGAGCCAGCTGCAATTGTGCATGAATAATAAAAAATGTTGTAAGGATTCTAAAGAAAATCTTGTTTATTTATGGTAGAAAAGGGGAATATTATAGAAAATAATTAAAAAACAAAAAAAGCCAAAATCAACTGCTGAGGACAAATTTCCTCCCATCCCCACCCTACATTAAATTACTTCACAGATCTTCTCAAGTTTCTAATACCTCTATTTGAGTGATTTCAGATCAGAGAATCACAGAATTGCTTGTGTTGGGAATCACCTAAGGACCACATCATTCCAACCCTCCTCCCATGGGCAGAGACACCGTCTGCTCCAAGCCCTGTCCAACCTGGCATTTAACATTTGAACGGATGGGGCAGGCACATCTTCTTTGGGCAACCTGTGTCATGGCCTCACCAGCCTCACAGAGAAGAATTTCTTCCTAACCCATGTGGAATAAACTTGTGAGAGCTCAAATGGACCTCTGGTTTCACAGCTCCATGTCCCAGTGCTAGTCAATGGGAATATCACCAAAACATCCTTGCAAATGTACTACAAAGAGGGAAGATAAGTAGTAACTTGCACTGCAGAGGAGGAATGAAGCAGGATGGGAGGTTGTTCACACTGGGTGCTTTGTGGCTGTAAGAGGGAGGAATGTGAGCCTCAAAGAAGCCACCAGGCAGTGCCTGGGCCTGTGTGAGCCACGTGCCACCAGGTCAGTCCAGGGGGCTCATTGCAAACCAGAGCACAGATGTTTGTTCTATCAGAGAGGGAATAAATGTCAATAGAAGAACAGGAATGCTATAGTGCATCTGTGAGATAATTCCTGCTCCTCAGTGTTGACAATCACCTGCCCTTTCAACAGTCCAAAGGAGCAGCAGAAGTCTGATTAGCACACAATTGCTCCTGGGCATGACTTACTTGACTGAGAGGGAGAAGTCCCCAGGAGCACTCTCACTCTCCCTGATGAGGAAGGCACCATCATGTCTCTGTTTGCCCAACATTTCCTCAGCCTTCGCTCGGGGAATCTTTCCAAAAAACCACCTGTGTGGGGAGGAAAAGAAAACAAAAGGAAAAGTTAAGAATTTTAATCCATTCATGGAAGAGCCAGAAACACCACAGCTCTGGAAACAAGATCTTGTCTATGCACTTCCCCACACTGCACAGTGGAAAGTGCATTTTGTATCTAAATCAATTTCTTGTCTCCTTCAGATCAGGTGGTAAGACATTACTTTAGGAAAGAGAATCAATATCTTCATCCAGCAGCTGTTTGCTCCTGCAGCCCAGAGCCCAATCTCTGAGCCTACCACAGTCCTAGTGTCCAAGACAAGTATCATCTGTCAGAAAGCTGAGGCAGGTGCCAGGACTGCAGTTACACACAGAGAAAGTGAGAAAAGCTCCTTCAAGGTCTCTCTGCTCCATTGCAGAGGAGTGCTGAGCTAGGCATGGATTCTGTTCCAGAAAAGATGCTGATGACACTTGTTTCAGGAGCCTCTTTTCTTGCTTTCTCCCACAGGCAGGACAATCCAGCAGCTTTCACAGGAGTCACATGAAGTAGCTGCCTCATGCAAATCCAAAATTCTCACCAGCCACAGGCTGACCATGACACCAAGGCTGAACCTACCTCAGGCCACCAGATCATCAGCACTGACCAACAGCTTGGTCATGGGATCCTTGCCCTCATTTATATTTACATTTCCAGACTAATCCAAGATTAAAGGCAAAGAAGGGATAAATGGTAGATCACATGGCATGAGAAAAGCAGAAGCATCTTCACAACTAAAAAGCAAAGCTTTTAGCTCTGCAGAACAGATCACACAGGACAGCAGCACTTACCACACCCACACCACGCAGATGACCGACCTTAGAGGAAAGCATTGCATAACAAGAGCTCCACTCACACAGCCCACTGTTTGCAGTGAAGGTTTTGTTGCAGCAACAAGGCAGGAGTTGCAGAATCCTTCCTGAAACAGTCATTCTTAAGAGAAGCTGGAGCTCTCATGACGTCAAAAAGTCACCAGATCTTTCTCTAAGGGGAAACTACCTCTAGAGCTGAGGAAGGACTGATTATTTGGTTACCAAACACACTTTACTTGCCTGAAACTCTTGTGTACTTTTTATCCCCTGGAATGAAAAGGAAAAGCTTCCTCCCTCAGCCATCCTATTTGCAGTGATCAAGAATGTCATGGCATTTTGTATATTCTAGGTGGCTTAGCACCTGTGCTGCTTCTCGGTACCTGAGGTGAGGTGGTGGCAGACCACTGGGGACCCACCTGCCCCTTACTGCACTCTGCTGCCCACAAAAATCAACCAAGGGAAACTATTAACTGAAACTCTTTCAGAATTCCAAGGTAGAATTTATATTCCTGAGCTCTTGGTACTACTGTCAGAAAGCCAAGGAAGTCTTGAATTTTCTCTCTGCCAACTGTTGCATGAAGCAAGCTTTATATTATGATTTTAAATATCTCACCATATTTCTTGTTTACAAAGTGTCTTAATCCTGTTTAGTTCTCAAATAATTCTGAATTACTCATGTAAAAAAAGTCTCATCTTAAACACAAACAAAAAACTTCACCCTTCTCTATAAAGTAGGAAGGAAAGCGTGAAACAGCTTAATAGAATCCTTCCTGAAGCCTCACCAGTTTACCTGTTTTTCCCCTAAATTTACTGAATCCCTACAAAGTAGAAGTGCACTATTCTCTTAAAAGAGACAATTCCAAACTACGTAAGTTTTCTGCCACCTGCTTCTACGGTACTTCAAATAGAAAGACTAAATATCTTTCACAATTCTTCACCTTCCTTGGAGTTTTACAGCTTTACTAGCACAATAGCCAGAGTAAAAGAACCTAAATTAAATGAAAAGAAAACCCTGGAGATGAAATAAAGTTATTTTGCAGGACTACTGTCTACTTAAGAACACAGCTGTAAAGCAGCAGAAGTGTTGTGTACGTATCTTTGCTACAGAATGTCTGAAAAAATTAACAACCATCAAAGCATGTCAAAAATCACTTGTGGAGAATTAGGCAAAAAGTGACAACGACATTCTCACAATTTTTCTTCTGAAGGGCTAAGCCTGATGAGGCTTGACTCCAACAAGCTCTGTAATGCAGGTGAAACTCATCCTGTCAGCAGTGCAGAACCAAATGCAGGCATTCCTGCTGATGCTGCACAGCCAGAGGGAGCTGCACTGATTGTACAGCACAGGCTCTCATCGCTTCCAGCCTCCCCTCAATCGGCACTTTGGCAATTCCCTCGGCTTCGCTTCGCACAATCATTTCACTTGGCCAAGTTCCTCCACAGAAATTACAATGCTGCAAAGTGAGACTTCAGCAATATCCCCAGGACAAGCTGATAACAAACACAAAGACCTGAGATAGCCTGGATCAGATCCATGGTGTGTTTCATAAACAGCAGTCTTCCCTGTTCCCTTCAAGGTGTTGCTGTGCCTTCACAGTAACCTCCCTGCCCAGAGCTTCCATAGCTCTTCTCTGTCCTGCCCAGTTCTGCTCAGTCTTTGCTTTCTTAATTGAGGTGGCAATTAAAATTAACCCTTTGATAAGTCTGGTCACTGAGAGGTGTCACATTTTCCTTTCAGCTTCATTTGCTGGTAGTAACAAAATGATCTGTAAGTTTTGCAAAATACAAACAACATGGCATTTAATACCAGCTGTGCAGTTGGAAGATTCAAGTCTTGGATCCTAAGACACGATTTAAATCCACATTCAGTTGCTTTCCTTCCAAAACCTCTTGAAAACTATCTGATGATAGTCTGAATAAAGGAATATTCTCACTGCTCAGCTGCCTGCAGTTTGCTTTTTGTATGACCTGTATGACTAGAGAGCTCTGCACTGCAGCTAAGCCAACATTATGCTATAAAAACTTTTGCATAATTTCCCAGGTTGTTAAAATGCAGTAGTTAAAACTCCCAGCATTGCTGACACATGGAACTGCCTCCATCCAGATGCCATCAGTAGCTTAAAACATCTTCAGATAAGATCAAATTAACTATGCTCACTACCAAATTCACCCACTTGCAGGCTCAAATATTCTTCATTCCCTTTTGATACAAAAAAAAGTGAAAAAATGACAGCTGTATTCCTCTAAAGGATCCATCTAGAGGATCACAGAATAAACTGATCATCAAAGAAGACATCACTGTAGGATAACTCTAATGCCTGGAAAATTGTCACGAGAAGGTACAAGCATGAAATCAATGTGAGAGAAATTGCAATGTGGGTTTGTGATCCCCAGTGGACTGATACAATCACAGTAAACCAGACATGTTACTACAGAAAACAAGGCTTTAAACAATTTCAGAATTTTCCTGTGTGTCCTTGCTTCACTTCCCACCTGGCTGCTCTAAAGTATGATACCTCTTTTTCCTTCTTGGGGCCAGGCCCTCAGAAGCTTCCTTTTGCTATTTCAAAAGGGCCCTTAGAAAAATAATTCTTGATTGCATTTAACTGCAATATCTTCATTATATAATGACAGTAAACACTTACATAAATCATCAGTTTTTGTGAGCAAATGAAATGCTATAGCTCCTTGTAAAACTCCTGATTACAGGTTTTGCTCCCTCCTAAACCTTCCTTTGAATCTGTTACCCAGAGCTTGCTGTTCTTGTTCAGATGTCGCAGGATCTCAAAGGTTGGCAGAACCAAAGTTTAGCAGAAGACAGCAGAAACACATGAACTGACACAAAGAAAATACCCAGTCATGAAATGCTACGGTTTTCATATGCTGGCTCCATATCCATTACACCTAGGGGGAAAGGTTCAAAGTAGTTACTCAAACACTGGAGCAGCAGTTCAAGGCGACAATTCCTGTGTAATTTGAGGTCAGCCTGTTTTGTGAGGAAGGTGCTGGACCAGATGACTGTTACAGGTCCTGTACAACATTAAAAGTTCTGTCATTCTATACTCAGGATGTGACAGAGATAACCCCAAAAACCCTTCATCTTTTACAGAGTTGTGAATGCCATGATTTTTGCTCTTAGCTCCTCAGTAAGTAAAATTGAGAATAATCACAAGAACACACACACTTTTCCTGGTGCAGTGGTAGTGACAATTCTTTACTAAATGGTTTTCTGCTTGTTTATGGCTGCTAACCCCAAGTTTGTCCTGCTTGACTCTAAAAAAACACCAAAGCAAGCACCAGAAAAGCCTCCCAAAACACCCTGTATGCAGCTGCTGTGAAAGGAGTTAAACACTACAGCCAGAGACACACAACTCAACAGCCATACATTTGAATAGATCTGGTAAAATTTTAGCAGAAAAGCACCCTTCTGTTTGTGAGGATGCTCAGAACAAAACCAAGGGAGCCTATCCCAAAAGCTCTACTTACGGATGGGGTTTCATTTCTATGTAGTTCTTGGGAATGAAGCCATCTTTTCCATTGAGTTCTGCCTTGTACCAATTCTGATCACATTCTTCATTCAAAACCTGAAGGAAGCAAGAAAACAAAAATTAAGCTTGAGATACATTCAAGATACAAGCAAGACTGATAAAAGTACCAGGTTATTCTTCACATTTGTGTTGAGAAGTTTTTACATTAATAAAATTAAACACAAACAGCAGATGTCGATGAACAAAGTTCCTTCTTTTTAAGGGGATACTTTTCTTGCTGTAATTTTAAACATGAATGAAAGATCAGGAGTCACAAGAGAGGAGCCACCTG
This sequence comes from Sialia sialis, assembly GCA_009812075.1. Taxonomy (NCBI): domain Eukaryota; kingdom Metazoa; phylum Chordata; class Aves; order Passeriformes; family Turdidae; genus Sialia; species Sialia sialis. Next base: position 5,189,959 of record VRYO01002184.1, on the reverse strand, counting down.
AAAAGGCAGTTTTAAAAAGCCCAAATTGATATTTCAATGCATACTTGTGCTAAAAACTTTGACACTTTATTTTTCTTTGAATTTCTGGTCAACTGGTATGGTGCAATAGGCAAGCCTGGTGCACTGAAAGTGGTCCCTCCAACACTGTATTGTGTTCTGTAATTAAAATCATGCTATTGTTTGAAACTGCCTCTCCCCAAGATGATTTTGTGTTGAAGTAAACACCTCAGAGAACCTGCCCCCCTTCCCTTAAGATTAAACACCACAACACCACTTTTCCTCGAGCACTTTCATTTCTTCTCAGCTTTCTCAGGAGGATCTAACAAAAAGCTAGATCTGAGCTAAAAAAATTTAAAAAGCCTCAAGTCACAAAAGTATCACATGATTAGCATTGCCTGAATGCAGGAAGATGAGGAAATGCAAAGAGAAAGAAACATGAATGCAGATCCAGAGCACATAGTTATGGTGAAGATATCAACCAAACCCCCAGACTAACTCTTTTGCTATGCCATTGTTTCTTTATTTCAAGGGTGGTGAGAGGAAATTAAAAAGAGAAAGTAAAAGCAGACAAGAATTTGCAAGTGCATGTCCTAGTCTTACAGTTGACAGGAGTGCTTCAGAAAATTAAAGATCAGTGCTTGCTGCCTTTCAAAAATGTGTTACACTAACACCCTAACTCCGCCTCACTGCTGACTGCTACTTGTGACAGAGAAAAGCCTCAAAAAACCTACAGAAATTAAATGTGGCACAGGAAAGAGAGCAAAACGTAAAGCTCCTCAGTGAATTACAGTGGGTAATAGTCACTCGGATGTTCCTTAGCTCCCAGGGAAGAGGCTGATGGGATGAACATTGCACATTCCCCAGGTGCCAGCACTTCCACAGGGGAACTAGCACAGCAGCAGGGCCACAACTAAAGAACTTAGCAGAGCAAAGATCCATCTTCACAGCCCATTTCAGGACATTTTCAGCTGAAAACGCTTTAACACTTAAAAGATCCCAAGTACTTACATGTGGATGAAACATTCAAGCTGTCTTTTGTGCAGTTACTACTTTGGGCTTCCATGCATTTATTTACAAGCAGTGCTCCAGCATGCACAGCAGGTCCAGTCCTTTAACTGGGATAATCTGAGCACAGGTCATGAGCAGTTCAAGCGTGGCTCTGTGACAGGCTCTGAGGTCAGAGCTCACACATGGAGAGCTGCCCTGGATCAGCTGATGTCTGCTGGACTGCCTTGGAGCCCAGTGACCTGGGCAGGGACTGATTCCTCCTCAACATGAAATACAGGGAGAGAGTTCTGGGATACTGAACAGGGACGACAGAGATCTAAAAATGGTGTGTAAAAAAGTGACTTGCACAGAAACCAGGGAGGGTATGAGCTGAAAACCAGATCTGTAACTCAGTCATGTAAAGGTTTCAGCACACAGCTTCCAAGAATCAGTAATTTGGGGCTGCTCTGTAACTCAAGCTGCCTTCACTAAAGTCCTCCACAATAGAACACAACTCAAACACAATATATTTTATTATGATTTCTAATAAACCAAATCTTACAGAATGGTGTACATTCCTTTATCAGAGATATCCCCCATGAGCTCTGATAAGCTCATGTGCTACAGACTCACTTCATCACTATCAGAGAGAAGTTAAGGGATCTGTCAGTCTGTTCTTTTTTCAGAAAGAATGGGTACATTGTAGTTTCACCTGAAGGACAGTGCCAGTTTTGGGAGTTTAGCAGTAGGCAATAAAAAATTATTAGAAATTCTAATGCCCAAATGTAAATTATTTTTAATGAGTTTTATCTTGCTCTGAAGATATGCTAATAGATTTGGAGGAGCCAAATCACATCGGGCTTGGGGTACTCATTAATGCCTGGCCTGAAGCCAAATGCCAGTGAGGGAGCAGTGCTGAGGGATGCATTAAAGCTTTGTGACCAGAGTAAAAAATAGCTGATAAAAGGCAGGATAAGGTAACTACCTGAGTATCTGCATGTCCAACGTGTTCAGGGGACCTCTGCTGTAGTGATGAGCCCTCCACAGCTCCCTCCTCAGCAGCTTTGTTTGCTCCCAAGACCTCTTCCTGCCTCACACCCCGGCTGACTTTATCTTCGCAGCCCGTTGTCCTTTCTAGGATCATTTTAAGGAGCTGTCACAGCTCCATTCACACCCTGGCAGGCAGCCAGGGATCCCTGCCCTGTGTTAGGGACCGGAGAGCTCTCTCACACACACACACCCTGGAAACACTCCTGGGTTCCCCTTTCTGGCTCTTCCAGAGAGAACAGAACACACTGTGTTCTTTCCAAAGCTCCACGTCCCCGTGTCATTTCAGTAGGAGTCATCTCCATAACACAGATCTGCAAAACCATTTCTTCTGACAGTGTCAGACACCCTTGGAGCTGCTCCCAATGCTTAGCCAAGCAAAACGGACTTGTACTGAAGTGCCTTAAATTCAGGATAACTTTGCAGTCACATGCACAAGCTGGAATTCTGGTAGTTCCTATGAAGTTATGGAGCTATTATCATGAAAACTGCAGAACAGGCCCGTAAAATTTCAGCTTTCAAAAAAAAACTATGCCACTAACATCCTTTAGTGACTAAAGCAGCTAAAATGTATCGAAAAAATAAGACAGGAACAGACACAGGAATTCTGTGCATTCATGTATCTGTCTTTGATGTTTACATCTGACACCGCTCTCTTATTTTAAATCATAAATCCACTGAAATGAAAGAACTGACTTTAAGTAATTAAACCATTATACCACAAAACATCTTATGAAAAGCACCCAGTAAATCCATCTATTCTATACCTCCAAATGACTTCCAGATAATAAATCATATTAAAATTTATCATCTGGATATTAAAACACAGCGCTATGCCTCTAAGAAAAATAATGATTCTTAACTACAGTAAGATTTACTGGATTTACCAAAGCTACAAAATTTAATCTAAGGACCACATGAATCACTGGATTTTGCTTTGAATAATTTGCCAAGTACAAAATGAAAACACAGATAAAATCAATTACAAAATGAAACTATAAAGATTCGCTACTCCAAAATGGACAGCCTTCAAGGTCTGCAAAAGATCTGAAACAGTTTTTTTCGATCAACTGTTCAGAACTGCTGCTCCTTGGGTAGGTCAAAACCTAACACATCCCAATCCCATTGCTGCCAGAGATCCAGTCAGGTCTATGCCAGAGTGACTCTTCACACTGGGGTGTCTGTGCTGAGAGGAAGAAGAAGGAGGGGTATTTTTATCCCCTCCATTTGAAGCCACGCTGCCATGTGATGTCCTCAGCCCACAGTCAGCCCTGTTTTACAGTGAGTGGCTCACTGTGTCCAGCTGTTCCCCACTTTGATAAGAGCTCTTATCAACAAAAGCCCATCTGTTCCCATGGAAAGGGACAAGAGGCACTGCACAAGAGTTGCCCAGCAAGGCAAGTCCCAGCTAGAACAGTTCACACACAGCAACCATCCCCAGCCATGTTCAATTCCATACCTAGTGAATATTTCCAAGCACACGTTTGGGAATTGTACACCAGTCTCAAACCTCTCAAAAGCAAATCACTTTCAGGAAAACCCAGGCACTAAACTGGAACGTAACAAGCAGACGTGGCTCAGCTCTCAAGTTGACACCCATAAGCAAACATGAAACTAAACATAATGCCTCAAATATTATGTGCTGTGAATTTAGCCAAATTAATCAGCACATTATGGTTTTGGAAAGACAAATCCCAAAAAATGTATTCAGTTTTGGCTGAAGCTCCTCTTTTCCCTGAACTCTGAGGTTTTGGGACTCTTGCTGTGCTAACTGAAACAGAAAGTGTAACACAACCACTGCAGCAGCACCTGTTATTGCCAATGAAGTTTTTCTCCTCCACAAAGTCACACTGACAGTGCCACAAAGAAAACCATGCACTATATTAAAAACATTCCCAATGTCTGAAGAATCCAAGGAGAGCACTCATGACACTCAAACTAAGGCAGGAATTAAAATATATTAAGTGAACAAATGTTTCAAAGAGAGTAATTCTGCAACTGAATTTCTAAGATTGGGAATTACTTGTCCCATGATGGAATAGTCCCTGGAAGCATGGTTGTCACCCTCAGAGAGGTGTTAAAGCAGAGGTACTTCAACATTGCTTTTAATTTATAACATAAACCAGCAAGTAAAAACTACTTCAAGTGGAAACTGGATTCAACAAAGCAAGTTCACCATAGCCCAATATAAAACATTTTTGTTCTCTGTGTAATAAATGGAATGTAAGAAGTTCTGTTAAGATCTGCTTTTTTTATATGTAAGTTTTGTAATGCTGAAAGTTGACCACTAACCATGGTGAGGTTTGAAGCACGAAGGACTGTGCAGACTCCCAGAGGAGGGACAAAGGAGGAGCTGGCTCAGAACAGTGACATCTGCACAAGTGCAGGAAGGGTTGGCTTATCAATATACCAGGGTTGTTATGGGTGTGGGCAGTGTGGCCCTGGCTGCAGCTAAGCACCCAGTCCTGTCCCTTTTTTCTTATTCTATCCCTTGTTGAGGTTCAATAAACATTTTACCATTTTAAAAGTGAGGCGTCATTTCTCACATCTGCAAATTTATTGTAAATGGCACCACAGGATATTCAAATTCATCTCTTCAGGATTTTTCAAAGACAACCCAAGATATGGCCTGGTCACCTGCAGCTCCTTGGGTTAACAAATGAATCCTCCTGTCTCTGGCTATGTGTCACCAAGGTGGCTGTGAGGAAGGAATGGCATCTTAAGGAAACCTGGGGAAATCTGCCCATCAAAATGACACTGTGACTCTGATCAGGCCAAATCTGTTTTTCGTTTTTTGATTTACTCATCACGCACAGTACAGTTAATTTTAACTGCGAACTTTCAATACAAAAAGATACACTGGACAATTAGGGTGACTCAAGAACACACAACTGCAGAAATATTTTAGGCTTTTCCTTAAATTCATCTTATCATGATAACACACAGGAAATGCAACATATCCATATTTTTCAGAACAAAACCTACAGTACCACGTTTGGACATCCTTTAAGAATGTGCATACTTGTTTTCTAGGCAGATACAAAAAGCTGTGGAAATGCTTAACAATCACTGATCAAATATTACTGAAAACAGCCAGAGAAAAGATTGTTCCCTAAATTGCACTCAACTACCAAGAATTATAATATAATACCTAGATAATGGATATAGATTGCGCTATAATGCAGTAATGTGTTATGGATACAGATTTTCATTCTCACTCTCCTCAATTTCTATTATCACTATAGAAACACTTCTTCCACCCACAGCTTTTTAAAGGCACAAGAAGAGCACAAACCACAAACTCAAAAGAACAAAGTGCAGGGGTCCTTCCTCCCCACACCTCAGCAGTGCTTCTGTCAGAACCTTATCTGAAATGATGCTGCTCCAACACACATGGACTTTGCACATGCACACCCACAGCCTTTTACCACAACAGCTACAGCTGGAGGCAGAGTCTAGCAGAGGAAATTCTGAATCTTCTCAAAGCAGAAGGCTGATGTCTGGGTGACCAACTGCTGACCTTAGTTTCTTTGTGAAGAATTTATATCTAAGTTACTTCCATTCATCTTGAAGGAATCTGGAAACTCCTCCAAAGTAAAATACATGACAAAATTGAAACAACAAGCCAACAATAAAGTCACAGGTCAGGATCACTCCAAGATCTAAACTTCTCTTTCCAAACCCTAAATAATATTGCCCTCCATATCTGCTGCAAAAAACTATTCACCACTGAAGGTTTGTGCAATATAGACATTTACAGATACATTCAGAATTACCTTGAACTTCTGCAAAGGTTGATAGGGAGAAATAGCTGGGTAAGATTACAGGAAATGACATTATTTTTAACTGCATAAGATAAAGACAAGTCGTCACTACAATTTCATATAATATTGTACTATGCAAAACTGAAATTCAAATGAAAACTGACTAAAGTCATCAAGAAATCCACAGCTGCGCTGGCTGGCAAGCACAGTAAAACCTGTTGTAACAAGGAAAACTCCAAAGAGAGGACTGGAGCAAGGAATTAGCATTCAATCTTTTACAAAACCACCTTGTATATTTTTTTGTAGGTAACACAAGAATACTTGAAACAACTTTGTGTTAGCTGAGGCACAGTCAAGCCTAGCCACAAGGACAGAACTCAGCAGAGACTAACCCTGCCTCCCAGGCCTTGCCAGTCTGGTACTACCACATCCCCTCTGGCAAAAGTCATCAGTTGTGAAGAGTTATTTATTAAGAGTAATAGGAAAAAGAGAAGTAAAAAAACCAATCTAGACAACAATTCTCTTTCCCTATGGCTTACCTTTCTTGGTTCACATGGCATAAAGATGGGAGCAAAAAAACCAGTATTTTCAAGTATACTGCAGTGAGCTCTGAAATGTTTAATGGAGATCCTGGAATGAGTCAATAAAGTTCAAGAAACATTGCCACAGCCCTTGCATTCCTGCTGGGTAGGAAGCTTTCACTAGCACAAACACATGGAGCAAAATGATAACCATTGTGCTAGTTCTGCCTTTGCTTTTGTGGTGGATAGAGAGATATCAGCCCCAGTGACTACACAATTCCCTTCAAATTAGTCCTCCCACTATTGCCACCCATAAAAAGGTTAAGCTGTAGATAACCACAAATGGCCTAATTTCAAAAAGGTTGATGGAAAATCTCCTTCACAGAAAGCATGACAGCCTGAAGTAAAAAAATCAGTATTAGTGATTTTACAGCTCAAATAAAAATAGCTTAATAGAGCTTGAAGTAGCTACAGCTCACATTCTAATTAGGCTTTCCACATCTCAAAGACCCCCAAGTGTTTCCAAAACAGCAGGGACTCTCAGAAGTGAGATTCATTTTATGTTCAGCAACTTTTATGGTACTTAAATGAACACTAATTCTGACAAACTTCATAATGTAAGGACTACTTCAATATTTGATGCTTCAAGGAATGCATGGTCTCATTCCAGTGCCTGATCAAAATGGAGTAAAAAGCTTGTTAGCACTGCCTAAGTTCCACAGCTTGGCCCTGTTAGAGATGGGCAATGCAATGGTTGGCTCTCACAATTAAGGGATGAATATTATGTGTACGTTCAAAGAAGTTTTATTGTTGTATAGTTATGTTATTGTGATTTGTTCTCCCCATAGTCCTCTTTCTCTCCCCTGTTGTATTGTGTCAGGGATGGCTTTGGTAGCTGGGGCATTTGGAAGGAGGATAGGCTTGTTACTACGAGGCACAGCATGGCAATACCTGACCTCCAAACAAGTTCCAAGAAAATAGTCTCTACCACTGGACAGCAAAGAAGAGTTAATTGGCACATTCTGGGAGGGCCAGGGTTGCCTAATGCAACCCCCAGGAGTATAAAAGGGGAAGCAGCCATTTTGCACAAAGTCATAGGCTCCCAGTGCTGTGTTCTCTTTCCTTATTCAGTCATTCTGCTGTATTTTGTTAAAGTTTAATAAACATTTTAAGTTTTAAAAATTGTTTCTCACAGCCCAACTATGTGGAGAGCAGAATGCTCAGGGATTCACAAGAGCTGTTTCTTAAAAAGAGGAAGGGGAGTGTTGTTTTTCCCCAACAGACCAAGGGTTAGTTTACAGTGACTAAAGACCAGGACCAGCCACCTTTTATAACAAGCTGTAGTGCTCAGGATGTTATCACGGAAACAGAAGACAAAACATCCTTCCCTAATCTCAAACCCAATCCAGACCAAATTTGGAAGCCCTGAAGAGCACAGCATTTGATGGGTTTTCTGCTGAGCAGTGTGGATTAATTCACTCAGATACTACTAGGGATGGGCATTTGCTTGTGAATTAGTTATTCACTGAGGTTTTATTTAGCATTACTTAATTTAGGATTAAACAGGGTCCCAGCAAAACCACCACTGGTGAAGCACAAACTGAAGAACATGTCATATGCTGAAAACTAGAGAGCTCTATGCCACCCTCCCTTTTTTTTTTTTTCCTGAGGAAAGAAAACAGCCTTGAATTCTGAGTACAAACCTGCTCTATCTGGGAAAGGTTCAAAATCCAAAACCAGACCCCAAAACAACCCAAGTGCATATATGCACATGTCTACATAAAGAACAGAGCATACATTGCCCTTAAGCACCCAAAATAAACCCTCAGTTTTGAGAAGAAACATTTTGAAAGAAGTCTTTTTACCTACTGGTCAGAGTAAGGTCTCCTGGTTTCTATTCCTATACCTGCTGCTAACACCAGTGCTATAAATTCCAGGCCAATTTAAAAGGGCTGTTTCAAGCAGCAACTTCAAGTTTAGCAACATGGACACCAAGCAGAAAAAAACATCTGTTATCACATGCTCTAGACTATTTATCCAAGTAAAACCAACTACAACCTTTCAGTCCTTTAATGAAATTGTGAGGCTTTTGTAGGAGCTCTTGGCATAAGCTCTGACAGATGACAGTAGAAAGTCACTAGCAGAAAATAATAAAAAAGAGCTATCAAACATTCCAATGAGAGTGTTTCAGAATTGGTTTGAGCTTAACAGAGAAATAGCAGAAATATCAGCAGTGGGTTTGTAGCAGTTTGCAAAGCATATCAAAATTATACATATCTCACTTTCTGCACTTCTCACATTGTGCTGGCTCTCCTTTGTAAGCCAGGACTTGCTAGTGTGTCTCAAAGAAAAACTGAAAAAGGTAATGAAGAACAAGCACTCATAGCTCTGCTTGTCCTTCTAGAGCTTTACAATACAAATGAAGCTAGTCACTACAGTAAAACTGAAAATACCCTGGGGAAATACACATGCCTGACAGCCCATAGGTCAGACATTCACAGCTTGCAAAATCCATTCCTAACCCGCTCTGCATAACAATTTTACTTGAATACCCAGCAGTTCCTACTTCTATTTGCATGTGTCCTACTTTGTCCTGCTATTCCCCACTAAAATGCTCCTCTGGAGAATGTATTTCTCACCATCTCAGGAGGAAGCAGATGCACCTGTCCCAGAGACAGGGACAATGCCTCTGATTATACAGCAGAGGCAGGACCAGAAGGCAGAGATCCCGGCTGGCTGTCCCACATGCTGCCTTGGAACACATCACAGTCAAGGACCAAAACATTCACTAGAGGACAAGGAAAGGTTTGCACGGAATACAGGATAGTGCACAATTAACAACCAGCCCTTGATCACCTCATGCTTTGTACCCCAAACCTCTACAGATATAAAATTCTCAAAATTCTTCTGGCAAGAATGAAAGAGAAAAAAAGCTGAAATTATGTCAGTTGTCCTTTCTGTTCTAAATGGAGGGTGTGTGTCATTACCTCTGCTACCCTTCACTGCCCAAGAAACCACCAAACCCAACACTTCACTCCAGAACTTTCACTCTTAATTACTGCTTTCCCCAGCACACAAACTCAACAATTTTCCTGTCACTTTTAACCAGATAGGAATAGTTATTTGTGGAGTGACATCCAGCAACTGCTTCATGTAGGACATTCTCCATTGCAACCACTCTAATGCTTGAACACAATAGAGTGATCTATGCAAGTAACATCAGATAAAGTCCAAAAGGATGTGAAGGGAAACAAACTAATTATGAACACTTGGCATCTTGTAAAAATACCACACTACATAAGGCACTTTGACCCCAGTGCTGGAAAAGCTGGGTGGGAGCAACGATGATTATTAGTGGGACAACCTGGACTTAATCTTTGATCAGAAATTTAGGATATGTGACTAGAGGGCAGTTTCCCAGCAGCCCTGTGGGCATCAAGCTACAGTGTAAAGCTACAGCCTTACATGCAACGAGTGGAAGAATTACTTTGGATGGTGGCAGGCATTATAGCCCTGTCTGTACAGCTCAATATGAGGTGACATCACTTTGATTTCAACCAATTTTCCACTGCAATGTCTGGGGTATTTTCAGGGGAACTGATACCAAGTGATTCATTCTCTGTCCTGCATTGGTGCAGTTGATTTTTTTCTGCCTACAACTCTGACAGTTCATTGATTGTTTTTTAACATCTTCCTATTTCCACATTTCACATCATGACAGGAGGTGTCACTTAAATGAGGTCACTCTGCTTGTAAAACAGAGTGACAATGACAGTGGACACAGTTCAAAAAGCATTTGGACCATGCCCTCAGGAACCTCCTGTGACTCTTGGAGCTGTCCCATGCAGGGTGAGGAGCTGAACTCAATGATCCTTGTGGGTCCCTTCCAACTCAGGATATTCTATACTATGACACCCAGGATTGATAACTCAGGATGCACTGGCAAGTCTGAGTGACTAACAGCATCAAAATGTGGAAAAAGTTTAAAGGGAAAACATACATGCCCTGCACTGATCACCAATCTGGTGAGGAGCAAGCCACATACCAACGCTGCCTGCTACAAAGCAAAATGAAGGAAAAAAATGTAAAGGTTGTCCAAAGCCCAACTACAATTCTGTGGGAAGTACAGTTAGAAATATTACCTGCTGCATTTTAAAACACACTAAGAAAAGGTACAACCCCATAAAGGCCTTAGAAAAAACTTACACAAGTTCAAAGTACCAACTTAGAGTTTTTGTGTCTAGAGGAAGCAAATTAACTTGAGCTGCAGCTGCTGGTTTTTCCAGTGAAAAGACAATTGCAAACACACAAGCAAAGGGTTCAACATGTTTCCAAAGATCAAACCAGGCAGATTTCTGCTATTAACAACAGCAATGTAAGTAAGAGGGAGGGTCAAAAAAAAGGCTTTGGCTACAATTGGCATATATTTACAAGACAGATAATATTTAAATTTTTTTCCTCTGTATGCATGGTTTTGTTTAAATTGTTTTATTACAGTACTCAGTACACATTCATTTTACTCTGCAGACAAGTTAACAGAGCAATAAAAACCTTAACTTTGCTTCATCTGGTTTTAACATTTAAAAGCTTTGGATTCTACTGGAATATATTCTTATTTAATATTGATTGCTTAATATATTATAGCATTATAAATTTTACAGAATGTGAAATTTACTCAGCTCTTAGAAAGATTTCAGGAATTATATTTGACCACTAATTACCTACAGGACAAAGTTTCCTAGGTTAGTTACACCCAATAGGACATACTGGAAAATGTATTTGAAAAAACTGTGCAACACTGTTATTCTGCTATGCTGAACTTTTGTGCATCTCTTATTGATGATCCTCAAAATCCACAGTTAAGTCATGCCTTGAAAGGCACAAAAACTTATTCTACTAAACACAGAGCTATAAGCCAGAATCTAGTTGATTTAAGCCTTTATTCAGGAATAAGGATAACTGAAAGCATCTCTCAATACAGTCAGCAATCAAACTGTTAATATTGATACTGCACACATCTTGACCTTAGAATTAACAACCTGACTTGGGAATTCATATTTCTGAGCAGGAATTCCTATCCAGCTACAAACTCAGAGGCCACACTCTCAGTTTGGGGTGGCTCCCAGCTGGGCAGCAGCTCTGTGGGCTGGTTTGTGCAATGGTGCTCCCCAAAGTGGCAACAGGCACTTGTTCAGTTCCCCACACTGCAGAACTGATGTGCAGACAAGTTTAGGGAGGTGCTGTATTTCTCACCTGCCTGGCTGGCTCCACAGAAAGTACAGGGCACAACTCTGGGAGTGAAGCAACAGAGACAGGAAGGAAAGAAACAGGGCAGGACTGCTGGAGTGGTACTGCCATGAAGGAAACAGCTTTGGTTCCACTTCCAAAGGACACAAAAGGCTTCCCCAAAATTCTTGCAGCAATCCACCTCAAAATGTTCACATGCAAAAACAGTTCCACTTGCTCGAAGATTTAAACACAGATTAGGGGAAGAAAGGGACAAGAGTTCAAGAAGGAACACGTGGGTAGTCCTGCTCTGGGGCAACAAAAATTCAGAACTCACTGACTGCAAGTGGGAGGAATGGATTGGGGAAGCAGGAGTGAGTGACTCAGCTGAGACCTAGATATATTTGTGTTCTCTGATGACAGGCTTATTTGCTCAAGTATTAAGAGTGGTTTTTTCAAACTGTACACAAGCTGAGACCTTTAATGGATAAAGAAGGAAAGGAGAGTCAGGTCAGCCATACCTTCATGTCAGCCAGCCAGGTCAAGCTAATGGATCCTGGCAAGACACATCCAAAGATTTCTGCAGCTTACACAGAAAAAACTCAGACTTCACACATGAAACAACTCTGAACTTCAGGGACACACAAGAAATGCTGGTGGGCTCATCCATCAAGTCTCTTTTTGTGCTCTGTACTGTCAACAGTGACAGCTGCTGGTCCTTCTGACAAGTTTAATTCTTCACAGGTTACATCACCCAGGTGCAGAGCAAAAGCCATCCCTTCCATTGCAAAACTGCACACAGGAGAAAGCAGGGCTTTATGGTGCTGGAAATTACATGTTAATACCAGTGTACAAACCCCACACCTTTTGCACATAAAACATCAAGTGATTACTAACTGCAATAACCTCTCTGCAGCAACTGAACAATCAAAATTTGACAATCAGTAGTTACTAATTTCTTTCACACCTAAGACCCAGCTGGACTTTTCTGCCTGTCCCCGGGGCATACTCTGGAATTTGCATTTGAAAGTAAAGAAGGGAAAGCCCAGGTTCCACTACCCTAAGACAGCTGCCCAAAACGTCACCTCCCCCAGCTGCAAAGGCTCATCCCTGGCCAATGAAGCTCAAGTTGCCATTTCCTCTTAGCACCAAAAAGGTTTTACAGCCTCAGTGATCTAAGAATAGTATTATCACCATCTATTTGAACTGCGTTTTCCCCAATTTCAAAATACATCCTGACCTCCCCATCCACGCATTTCAATCCGAATCCTACTGAGAAGAATGAAATAAAGGGTGTTGAAATCTCATTTTGAGATGAAAAATGAAAATTACTTTTAAAAGGACCACACACAATTTTTTGAGCAAATTGCTGCAAAGCAACAGTGCCAAGAGAGCTAAAAACCTCTCCACAAACTATATGTATTTCAATATAACTTTTAATATAAATTTCAATATAATAAATATATAATTAAATTTATAAAAAGACATTCTCCTATTGCTGTTAGGATGGGCAACAGCAGCTGCATCTGCACCTTTGGAAAAGCATCATTTAGCTTTGGCCATAAAATTTCCCAGGCTTATTAAGAGAGAATAAAATAATATGAATGCTTGTGGGATGGCAGGACAAAGATTTTTATTAAGCAGACTTCACAACAAAATGGAAAAGTGATAACTAGTGATAGTTAGACCAGAAAACACTACTTAAAGTAATCTAGAAAGCCTCATTACTTTTCTACTGTGTTATGAAAAACCATCATCCCATCTCAGGGCTGTATGAGGCATTCAGATGCAAGGCTTACTGCAGCTGCCTTACATCACAAATTAATCCAGGGCTTACTGCAGCTGCCTTACACCACCTCATCAATCCAGGGCTCCAACAACTCTGTCTGCTAGAACTTTGTGCAGGAGTCTTATGGATCTTGTTTACAGAGCCAACCCCTGCCTCAAAAGGACTGCAATCTAGGCTCCGCTTTGCCAAGAACCAAGTTCAGGGGAGAAAAGAAGAAAAGCTTTGTTTGCCACAGGAACAGTTCACTGTGTTCATTTTAATTATCTTCCCCTCGCAACAGAGGAGATATGATTCCTATCAAGTGTCAAAGTCAACGAATTCTCAACATCTTTATTTTTCCTTCCACCCTTGACAGCTCCTCGCTGAAGTTACTACCAGGAGAGTGTCACAGCAACAGCTCTTACCTCACCATCTATTCCCCTTCCTCCTCCACTACCCCAAATGGAACAGGCTTGCTATCACTGAGCCAGCTCATGCAATTCTTTATTCTTTGCAATTTCCTACCTCTCATTTGAAAAAACAAATACTTCACTGTTATCTAAAAATATATTAAAACATTGCCAGCAACTCAGCACTTTAAGCAAAACAACCATCACCACCCAGTGTGAATGCACAATAGAAGTAGCATTTTTGGTAAGGCAAGTGTTTGAAGAGTTCTTGAGAACTGCAAGAAAAATAACTCAAGTTACAACAAGAAAGGGCTGCTTTGCCATCATGAGACAGCCAAATGCACAGCTCCAGGGCAGGAATGGAGACTGCTGTCCAGGTCACCTTGGGGTGGCTGATCCAGCTTGCGTGGGAGTGCACCCAGCACAACTACTTTATATCAAATCAAAGACAGCCTTACCTTAAAAAGGTAAACTCCCACACAAGTCCAAAAAACCAAGCCAAAACAAAAAGAGCCAAAGCCCAAACCCACCACACCCTGGTCCAGTTCACAGTGCAAGTGTCTGTGCTACCACACCACAAGTGACACCCAACACAGGGTGTCCTGTCTGTAAAGCTCAGACATGTCCCCAAGACAGCTCCACAAGCACAGTTTGTGAAAGAGCTCAGTTCAGCTTCTCCCTGTATTTTCTTGCTTCCAGCCATTCATTCCCACCTCTTACTCTCCACCCCCATGCTGTGCTGGCCCAAGTGTTTAGAGTTAGTCAAGACAGCACAGAGCGAAAGAAAAAAACATACATAATTTTCAAGGGCTCAGTCCCAGTGAAGCTTGGTTAGGAATTACAACCAGGAGAAGCTCAGGTGGTCCCTGTACTGCACAAGACAGTAAGGCCTGATTAGAGTCAGACACTCCAAGCAGTTGGGAGCTCCAGGCAGCAACTTCAGTGATGTTCCAGCATTGCAGATTCTCTCAAAACCAGGAGTAACAATAAATACCACTTGTACAGAAAGGCCCTGTTTAGATGACCTATAAAAACGACAGACCAAACACAGGAGGAGAAGGAACTTGCTTCTTCCTATCCAGTTTCAAAGCACTATCACATCTTTTCCCCTTTTTCAGCATGTAGCTTCAGAATGGGAACTGGCAAATACACTCCATGTTCAAGGATGACCAGCTTTTTAAAAGAATGCTTTTAAAAGAATTCCCTACACTATCTAATCTAGAACTCAATCAGCGTAGTACAACAGAATGTCAATTATCCTATGAATCTGTTCAAACAGGAGTTACAATAAAATACCAACCTTTTAAAGACAGAGAATCACATTTGCTTTTTAACTCCCACCACCAGGAGCTGTCCTTTTTTCTTCCTTTTCATTTCCAGGCCTGAAGAAGCAATACCACTTGTTTTCATAATTGATGCCCAAAACAGTGTAGAGAGGACAGAGCTTCCTCCCCAGGTTACAGACAAAGAGCTCTTGTAATCTTCAAAGTCCACCTGACAATGTTTGTTCAGTAAAACATGTTAGCCCAATGCAGAAGTCTTCTCTGTCACAAATTACAGAGTTAACCCTTTACAGTCAGTTCAAACTGAAATGACTTGCCAGTAATCAGAGCTGCAGATAAGGAAAAACCAGGAAACGTGCTCCATTTGAGTTGTCCCTTCTGCATTTTAACTACCCAGCTACATGTTTTCCAGCATTTTGCATTAACTTCTGTGTTCTTGTAAGAAGATGAGGAGATACTCCATGAAGTTTTGTATTTTTGTGTGTCAAACACTGAGACAAAGCTCTGAAAAATACCATTTTGTTTCAGAAAAGCTAGAAAATAGAACAGTTCTGACCTATCAGGAACTAAGAATTTCCTAATCTTCTGAACTGTAATATCCACTACTAATAAATTATCATATGTGAATTATATCCTTTGTAACTCAAGAGTGTTGATTTACCCATCATTTTAGACTGTCTGTCAAGACAAAAAGCCCCAACAAAAAAAAACCAAAAAACCAAAAAAACCAACAAACCAAACCAAAAAAACCTCCCAAACAACAAACCATCACCACCATAGTGTCCAACTCCAAGTAACAAAGTCCTTGAGTGCTTTACTATTTCAGGATAAAATAAACATTTAATCTGAAGTTTGTAGAACACACTCCAACCACATTTTTTCACTACATTTTTGTAGGCTGTTGAAGAAAGGGTTAAAGCCAGGACATTTTTAAATCTAGAGATTAAGTGTAATGAGATCGGAATAATAAGATTACCATAATCTGCCTCACACACATAGCTAGAATCAACCCTAATCTCTTCATTTTGAGACAGATGGAAAAAGCATGAAATCAGAGATAACAGGAGGCCAATTTCCTAGAATCAGCAGCTTTGCAAGGATCACCGTATCTGTAAGTCAATATTTTGCTAGATTTGTACCTATTTAACCAATTCTAATATAACATATTGCAAGAGAGAAATCAGGCCTCTCTATATCCATACTATATAAACAGTAAGTAATAACTCAGTGTAGTTTTAATATATTGCAGAATATTAAAGACTAATTTAGTGAGACTGCAGCCAGTACCATTTCCAGATTGTTTAGCTGAGTAAAGAGCAAACCATTTGAAAAACAAAGATCTTAAAACTGCGCATGACCAGAGGCTGCTCATTGATTTTTCCTATGGGGTGGATAAACACAAAGTCACAATTTGCATCTGTGACTAGTCTGACAGAAAGAAGTCACAGGAAGGGATGGTTTTAATCTTGCTTTAAGACAGAGTATTAAAGAGATGGAGCATGGAACCATCCCCAAACTCTTCTTTTTGGGGAGAGGGGAGAGAGGAGGTACAAGGTACGAAATAGCCTCAAAAATACAAGAGAGTGGTTATGGTGGCTACTGTTCTCCTACCTCGGTGGAAGCTGGCCAAGAATCAACAACAGGGAAACTTAAGAAATAAAATTTAAAAGGAAAAAAAAAAAGAAAAAAAAAGAAAAAAAAAAAGCACTGAATTTTAGCACTAAATAGGTTCAGGATGATGCTTTAGGATTAAGTAATACTGTTAAGGGAAACAGTTAAGCAAGAAACCATCCAAGGAATTGAAAAGACTGGTGGCCTTAAGAAAAATGGAAAATTGTATTTCAAACAGCTGACAGCTCCTAACTTTTTCCAACAAAAAAACAGCCCTATGCTGCAGGACAGTAAAAGCCTCAGTCCCTCTAAATCAGATCCTGAAACATGACACCTTCGAGGTTTAATGTGAAGATGGTAGCAGCACATTAGATGGTTGTACAAAGACCCAAAAAGAAGTGCCACAAGATCCAATCTCTTACTGAGCAGGTTCACCTGTCAGTTCAGACTTATTACTCCATAAGACTCAGAGTACATTCCCATGCATCTGCTCTTGGCCAGTGATTTTACAACAGGTCTTAACTCAGCTTGTTCACACTCTCCCAGCCCTTGTGATTTTGTATTATACTATAAAGACACAGCAATAATTAGGAATTCGGTCAGTCTCCACACAAAACTCTTTGTTGACTCAGCCCTGTTTGTACATATGCAGAACTTGCTGCCCCACCACTTATCTATCAATTTAAAATGTTAAATTTAACTCTCGTGCAGATCTGCTAAAAGCACTAATCACCCATTTCATTTTGGGATGGCTCCCTAGGGAAAGCCAGAAGGGAAGGCTGATCCCATCAGCTCTGCACCAACAATCCCATCCCCACAAAAAGAACAGCAGCATCAATAGTGTCATTTTACTCTCCTGGCAGAAATTAATTTTTGCTATCAGAATCTTAATCCAATTGCATGTAATCAAACCCTTGCTTAAAACAAGACACTTTCATAACTAGATTAGAAATTCACTTATAAAGCAGCATTGACTACAATAAAGAGAAATTAATGGAGCTTATTTTCCCTGTACAAATCAAGGCAATTTCAGCTCATAGAGCTCAAATATAAGAGCTCAGTTTTCTGCAATATAAAAAACACCTTTTAAGGCATTTAAATCACTAATTTACCACTGACAAACTGCAATGATGCTTATCAGAGATTTGTCACATGCAAGGGGACAGTTTTAATCAGTGCATTTTTGGTTAAGTTTATTTGATGTTTTTTAACTGACGTATGTCTAACAACATCTTGAAGATGAAAGGGACAGCTATTTAGTCTGGCTGATCTTCAGAGTAAGAATATTTAATAGAAAAGGGAACTCTCCTAATTTTCCTGTAACTGCAAGGCTGTTCCCACTTCCTTGCTGCTGGTGGGACATGCAGACACAAGAGGAAGACACTTGCAAATGGTTTCTGATCCAAATGTTCAGCATCATCTGACTTATTCCTGCCCCTTTTGCATAATGCAAAGCACCCCAAGAGCCTGCAAGCCCGAGTGTGACTGATCAGACCCCACTGAGGGCACTTTGCACCCCTGGCTGTAGAACACAAACATTTCACAGGACGTCTCCAATTTCACCAAAGGAGGAGAAAAGAGATGAAGCTCTACTGTACAACCTTACATTAACACCAGTGATTTCCCTGCTGTGTAACACCGAATGAGGGAGAAAGAAAGGATAATAAAGAGGCCATTTAATGCAAAATGATCTTTGAGGGATTTGCTTTTAAAGGCTTGAGAGGGCACATGGCTGTTCCCATACATCCGTGTTTCAATGGATGGGTGCAGGTCATCAGTCACACTTCAAAAGACACCCAACAAAAAACCCAACAACAACAACCACCACCCAACCAGGATTCTGCTGGTGTGGCACTAATAACCCAAAGTTCAAAGACAGTTCAAACACTCCATTCTTACATGCTGCTCAAGCCACCTCTGGAGGCTGTTAAGAGATGCAACCCTGCTCATTTCCACCTGGCCAGCTTCTACTGAGAGAAAAAGATTTCAAATACCAAACATACTGGAAGATCTTTGTTCACCAAAGCCCTGATTAAGACAGAATTCAAACTACTGGGCATTTAAGCAGCAAACCTTAATGTCAAAAAAATCAGTCACCAAGGCAAACATATTAAATAAAATATATATTAAAAATGATACAGGAAAAAAGGGTTTCAGTTAAATGGATTTTGCAATTAAATAACCTTTCTGAAAATATATTTGATCACAGCTTTGCTTCACAGGTTGTTCTGAGCAATTATTCCAACGGTTTTAAAAGCCAGTTGGACCAAACTGCACCAAGTGGTTATGCCCAGTGATCTTTCACAATCTACACTTTCCCAAACAACTGCTTCCAGTTGTAAATCCTTCATCTCTTTTCCAGGTTTCCATAGTCTTTGATCATGGGACATACAACGTGTATGTCAATATCCTTAGCATTGTATCTTAAGTAACTTTAAGAGGAAGACTTGGGCAATGCACTTATCCACTAGCAATCTTTACACAGAGCCAATATTCTGGCACAAAGCTTCCTCAGTGCTTTTCCAGTGACTTTGGCATATGCAAATCTCAACAGGGCAAACTCATCAGGTTCTCTAAAAACAGAGCAGGGCTGGTGTACCAATGTCTCATGTAGATCTTCAATCCATGACAACTTTCAGAAGAAGTGTATGATTGTTTTCAGGCTGATACAGGATAATGAACTATTATATCCCAAAAATCTTTTAATGACATTTAAGTTTAGCCTATTTTTGGGTCACAACAGGCTTGAGTCAAGAAGCTATGATTCATTCCAACATTAATACATTTTTCTTTCTTCTCCAAACTCATCATTAAATGAAGGTTCAATTAGTGGAGAACCAATAGGATACAGAATGAAACACCCACAATTCTGTACTCATAAATCTGGGATAACAATTTCTGGAGTCACAGTGGCCTCAATTTAACCATAAAAAGCTCAACAATTTCTGGCCAAACAGGAAAGCTTAGCCTTTTTTTCAAAGAGAAAAGAAAAACACCCTCCCACCAGAGCCTGTAAAAATACACACTCCTCAGAAGACTGAAAAAAGAACATGCTTTGAGGTAACAGCTGATGGAGAGAGGAGCTGGAGAGAAGGCCATCAGAACCACAGACACGGAATCAGAGTAAAGGACAAGGATCATTCCTTTAAACAACAAAAGCTATCAGAACTAAATGGCCTTTGTCTAGGCCCAAAAGAAGTGCCAGAAGTCATTGTGAACAGCAAAAGAGCAAAGACACCTCGTTGGGAAAGGAAAAAGAAAGATGACACTACAGCAGGGACCACACAGCCAGAGCTGCTGATGGTCTGTGACATCCACTCATGCCAAAATACTGCTCCCACTCTGACTTCCACTGGGAAAGTACAAGGCCGAGAGTTCCAAAACAAATTTTACTTTCATTCTATCTCAGAAAAAGTCCAAAATCACAGCTGTGGGGGCTTACTGAAACTAAACTGCTGAATTACACGCTGGAAGGGAGGGGAGGGGGGAAAATGAGAAGAATTAAAAAAAAAAAAAAAAAAAAGAGGGGGTAACATTTGCACATCACAGTGATGCTTAAAAAAATCCCCTTGTGTATTAAAGTTCCTCTTTCACTTCAGAACTAATAAAATAGCATTTGTTCATGTCCCATTCTCTCCATAAAAGGAAAATAAAGTATGTAAATGCCATTTACTCACACTAAGTTACAGTAGAACTTTGTATCATAAAAAGACTGAGCCTGCATGAGTCTCTTGCAGCTCACCATCCCATGGATTGGGCTAAGAAACAGTTGTCCAGAGTTACTCAGGCTCAGGAAAAGACCAGTATCTGGAATAAGATTTTTAAATTTAAAAAGAGACACCACTTACATTATCTCAGAGGAACAGAAAATACTAAAGTTGTAAATTCTGCCTTTTTTAAAATATAACATACTCTTAGAAACACCAGCTATATCGACAATAAAAGTCTATTGCTGCTCTCTTGGCCTGTGGGGAAAAAAAATTCCAAGAGTCTCCTTATATGAATAATGCAGAAATGCAGATATGAAATGCCAAAAGCATAACTTCCTCCAAAATCTTAAAGTCAAGACAGATGAGGCACAAAATTCTTTATGGAAAAAATCAGAGATAACTAAAACCATCTCCTAATTAGTGTCTCAAATTAGAAGAATTGTTCCAGGTCAAGAACAAATTAGAGCAAGAACAGAACTCGTCATGGCTCCGTTGCAGTAACCTGGAAGGGACAGCACAATGCAGGTCACTGACACCCCAGGGTGTCTTATTTGACCACAGACTAATTTTTAAGCTTCAAAGTACATTATAGCAGCACAGTATCTCCATTGTAATTCACAATAAAAGCTAAAGCATTAAAACTCTCCCTTACTGGGAGATTCCAATCAGGAGATCAATGCCTTAGCCACAAAAAACTCCCCCCAGGGTCCTGACAAGGGGTCAATCATTCCTACACAACAAAATGGGATTTTCAGACCATGCATTAGTGTGAATGCATCCGAAAAGATTCCCAACCGTGGAGTTCTGGGAAGATCTCAATATGTGAAAGCCAACTCAGGGATGTACTCACCAACCTTAGGACAAGGCCTTATCTAAAGATTTTAAAGTACATATGAGATGACAGATGCTAGCTGGTCCCAGCTGCTTTGCAGCAATACTGCCAGGCCACAGCCATAAAACCTCCCTGGAAGTACAGAGAATATCCAATTAAGTTGACTCAGACAGCTGTTTGGAGGCTGGGCTCTTCTGGCAAGGCTATAAAAGCAAAAAGCAATCTTCACCTCAGACCTCCACTTAATCAGTGGTAGAGGAGAACAAAAATATAACTTTGTGTAGAGGACAGCTGAATTACTCATTGTGATAAACTGGAAATAGTCACAAAGCCTTTCCACGGTTTATTTGAGTTGCTTCATTTAAAAATCCAACTCTACTTTTGGCTACTCATCCCCACAAATGTGCTCATTAAGAACACAAGAATCCCCCCTTTGGTGGTTAAAAAGGAAAGCAAAGGGTCAGTGTCTGCAGCAGGGGCTGTGCTACAGGATCTCACAACTGGCTGCAGCTTCAGGACCATCCAAGAATGTAACAGAGGGATTGAATGGCAAAGTTCATGGAGAGAGTGATGAAATGTACTCAAACTCTAGATTCATCAGTTACACTGGTAACTTTTAATACTAAAAGAACAAGTGACAAATGTCAGATTAAATACAATAGGCAAATTAACGTGTGAGGAAAAACACAATCCAAAAACCCCGAAGAATTGTAAATGTATGAAGTTAAGGGTTTTAAACTATTACTCTTCAGCAATGATAACACAATGAAGGGGGCAGCAATCTGAAAATAAACCAGAAACATTTCCTCTTTCTCTTAAGAACAAAACAAATATTTTTACACTAAATTTGTGTCAGCCCCTTGGTGCTTTGAGTACTTCCATTTAGCATTTTTTGAGATTAAAAGAAGTTGCAAAATGAACCAAGATAAAACAAAGTATGGAATGGGTTTTGAACTATAAGAGATCAGAAAAAAAAAGCAACAAAGACAAGAAGACATTTGCAAATCGATTCTCCCTATGAGGAGTACAGGGGAGATGTCTTCCTATTGTCTCTTGCAAGAGGAGGGCTAGAGAAGAAAAGAGAAAATTAGTATAACTCCTAGGTATCATGTTTCAAATGAGGTGACTTTATTCCACTTACTACATGTTTACATTGTGAGGATTTCATGCTGTAATGTACAGATGGATTCAAAAGGAGTTTAGAAAAATGTACAGAAGGTGTGGCCACCAATATTCAGGCACAGCCTCCAGCTGAGTGAGTCACTCCAGCCTGACTGAAGGAAGCCAACACCTTACACCAAGAGGAAGATGATGTCCAGGGCTAAACATTTTACCAACACAGCACTAGAGGGGTCTAGCCGAGTCTAGAATGGCAAATATTCAGAGAAGAGAGAAGAACAGATGAAAAAATCATGTGTAAAAAACTTCCTATTTCTTTTAATTGTGAAAACAGTGCAATTCACTTCAGACAGGAACTGCTCCCAGAAGACTGTGAAGAATAGAATTTACTTCCATCGAAGAAAGCTTAAAGCATAATACATAATCTATTATAAAGGTACAATAAAGTGAGCATTATCTGTGGCAACCAGCAGTGAGTGGGAGAAAGGTGACTAATACAGGTAGCTGGCAGCACAGTACAAGGGCCATGTGAAATCAGCTCAAATGTGTCTGTGGAGGCTGAAAAACCTTCGCAAACCCAAGCACACCCCAGGAGTATTACTTGATCCCTGCCATTAGGAAAGGAGAGTTAATTTTCACCCATTTGGATGATGGCCTCTCCCTCCCAGTCAGTAAACTGGGAATTTTGGGAACCATGAGTGAGGGAAAACAGATAGATGCTTTTAGAAGATTTGGATTGGGTATGGCTAGACTTCTCAGTTTTGACTGCAATTCTGACCAAGAACAGCTAAATCCAGATAGAGTCAATAGAAACTTAGAAGACTGCATAACAGTACTTTCTTTGTGAGGACTTTAAACCAGGGAGCCCCTAAGGGTTCAGAAAAATACCCTTGGGGGATAGTTCAGCCACTTCCAGAGAATTTCAACCTGCAGCACACCTGAGTCACTTTTGGATTGATTTCAGTAGCTGACCAGCCTGTAGAGCAGCTCTTTTATCAACATACTGCCCTATATTTAGTAACTTTAGCCTTTTTGGAAAGTTAAAAATAATGTTTTCTTCTCAACAAACAAGCTTTAGGGGAATTTATTACTCATCATGCAAATAGAATCAACAGTGCTTCTAATCTTACTGCGACATCACACAGGTGTTTGTAATCCAAACAGAGGCAGGTGGACTGAAACAGAAATTTTTCAAAGGAAAGAAAGCTCAACAAAGTTTATAGAAATGCTGGAAGCCTTTTTACTTCTGCCCTTCCTTATTACTCTCTTTAGGGAGTAAAGGTAACAGCTTGTGAAATTTCCAGACACAACAAGCTGTAATGGGAAGCGTGGAAATCAGGAAATGTGGGTCAACTGTAATCACTTTGGTTATCTTCATTTCTTGTGACCCTGCAGAGAAAGTTGTTGGCTTCAATCTGAATTTTTCTAGGTAGGAAGGTTGGACATGATGATCTTTCCAACCTAGGCAACTCAAAGATTTTAGGGAGAGTCACAAGAGTCTTCAGCTGCCCATCCTGGCAGAGGACAAGTGACACAGGCAACTTTCAGGGAAGAAAAATGAGGAACGAATCTCTTCTTAGTAAAGTGTGTGGAAGTGTCAAGACAGCTTGATGCTGGAAGGAAGTTTAAACACCCTGGCACAAACAGTCAAAACAGACAAATCCAGACAATTTTTGACAAACTATAGTTTTAGGAGAGGTAGGGCAGAGGCGTTAGTGCAAAATGTATTTTAAGAAATAGGGACAGATGTGAAGGCAAGGAGGAAGTAGAAGCAACTTCTGCTTCCTCCATTCCAGTGATGAGCAGGGAGCTGAACTGCCAGCCCATGCTTGAGCACTTCCAGGATTAAGGACACATCCAGTCCAAGGAGTCTTTGAGGACATTTTGAACATTACAGAAACAAAATTTAGCTGTGAAATATATGAACAATAGGTTCCTTTAATACAATCCGGACAAAGCAAATGTGTCAAGCTGGTGTTCACATCACTGAAATTAAAGCATTGTTCAAAGGCAAGGTTGGGAAAAAGAACATTTTAAATGCCAAATTTCATCTTTAAAAGTGTTCACTGTTCTTGGCTGGCACTTTCTCCTCATCTTCCTCCTTGCATTTGGTTCTTCCCTTCTTTTCCAACTGTAGGATGCGTTTTGAACTCTTATTTACCTCCCCACTCCTAAGAATTTCCTTGATTAGTTGTGTCCCCAGAAGTAGTAAAGATTAGAGCACACGACCTGAACTGCACAGGAGCTCAGGAAAACACCTCTTGAGCAAAAGTGGCAGATTTTCCAGAGGCAGACACTTCTGCAGCTTAAAATCCTACTTATTCTAAAATAAATCCACTAAGACCAGGAATCTAAGCATGACTCTTTTCAAGCAGATATAATCTATTGTTAACAGCAGTAAGTAAAAACTAGAGCTAATGGTTAAAATATCATTTTCATATTTATGCTAAAGAAGTGCAGGTAACAAAAGAATACCTAAAATTTGACTGTACATCAGGACTTACAATGGCAAAACCAACTCAAGCTCAGCAAGAGTTGCAAGAATTTAAAATTTTGTGCCAATTTCTCACAAACCAGAGGGCTGACTAGCTCATACTACAAGCCTTTAGCACTAGCAGAGCTGCTATGATTAGTGGAACCTGCTGGCTCATACATAACTCATGAAGAATTCCCCCCTTTCCTCCCAAGGGAAACAATTTTGCATAAGAGCTGCACTTCCCCCCCCCCCCATGTAAACCTGTAGAGTTTTAGTACAAGTTAGAGCAAGAAGTAGGTTGGCTCCACGGAGAAAGCATGAATTCCAGAGACAAATTATTTAAATAAGAGGTTTTAGAGACTAACAGTATAATTACAGTTCAGCTGAAGAGAGGGGGAAAAAAAAAAAAAGAAAAAAGCTTTCTGCTCTCTCTGCATGAGGTCCAGCTGCAGTGGAGCCAACAGGCAGCTCCCAACACGGCGTGCAGACTGACACGAACTCATGCAAACCAGTAAATCCAGCAGGTACAAACACAATCATTCTCCTCTGTTGAGTATTCTCTTCTTATATTTTATTTATAAAGGGCAGTAACATTTGAACATCATCATTCTAAATTAATTACTCTACAGAGGCTGACAATCTACTTCCTAGATAGAAATAGCTGCTCCTGGCTTTTGCCTTATTCCAGTCACTGTTCTGATCTGCCACCACAGGATCAAAACCCAACAGATTTCAGCAGTCCCCAGTACCAGGACTATTTGCTTTTCACAACCTCAAACAGTTGGAAACAAAAGAATCCCAAGATCAGGTACAGAAATTTAAGTGAGTTGTCATTCCTGAAGGGGATAAAAAGCCTCTTAAGCTCTTGGAGACATTTAAAACATTTTTTAAATGGACTTTTAGTCAGTATCTACAGAAAAAACACCATTCTTTTCTTAAAGAGAGACATACAGGCTGAGGAAAATTATGAACACAACCATTTAAAATGCAAATTTCAGTAACTAATCAGGAAGTATTGTAGAGTAGCATTTGGGATTCAGGAATATAATAAATATCCTAAAAATAATTTTCATGAGTAGTTTTGGAGACTGTCAGTTCACTTTTTGCTCCATTAGAGCTCAGCTGTACAACCCCGTGTGTTTAGCACATGTCATCATGAAAAAACACATTCTTAAGTCTGCTAAACCAATTCTCACTTGAGTTGTCAGATGGTGGCACCAATCATGCATACAAGCCATGGGAACAAGTTCAGGCTCCACCACAGACATTCTGCTTCACAACATTTTCTGTTCCATTTGAACACCTACTCCTAGGAGGTGTTACAAGATGTCTTCAAAGCTGAAGGCATGTGCCACTCACACAGTGCTTTAAATACTCAGCAACAGGGCAGGAGGCTCAAAGTGACAAACAAGGACAGGCCCCAGGCCTGACAGATTGACATGGACAATGCTGCTGGTCTGTCTAAAAAGATTTGGATTTTTGAGGGAAAGAAACAACTCTATCCAGTATTTCCCAATGCAGAAGACGAAAAACCCAACCCACCCCCAAAGTCATAGAAAGTATTCTCCTATACTATTTTCCCTCCAAAGGGCCAAAGCACCCCATACCCATATTTATTTCCAAGTGTATATTAATTATTCTAGTCACTGGTGCTTGCCCAGCCTGAGAGATAACTGCCACTGCAGGACCAGCAAAGGAAATGAAAGAGCAAGAACAGCTGGGGGAATAAAGCTGCAGATAAGAACTCGTGTATCAAACTGCTGCAGTATCAGTCTCCTGATCTGCCTTGAAATGCAGCACACACACAAGTCACCTACTCATTTGCATTTTAAATCTAACACAATTTCCAGAGAAAACTGAAAATGATAGAGATCAAAGGCAGCTTTCCTAGCAAAATGCTAAATCAAGCAAGTGAAACAAAAACCCAGTGCCTCTTTTCACTAGTGCCCCAGTGAAACACATAACTACACAAATGCTCCCTTTCTAAGGCTGCGAGACTGGCCATCAGAGAAAGAACAAATCCATTTTCTTGGTCACTTTCCCATGTCAATATTCTATTCCCAAGTCACAGCTTCATCTCCATGGCTGGGACCCATCCCACCAGCACCCAAGGGCAGGGGAAGAAAGGAAATAGGCTGATCCTCTGCTACACTGTGAAAATTCACAATAGCTGCTCAGACATTAACTAACACAGCAAGGAATTCATCCAGACTCGTGTGTGAGTTTTGTAATTCACATTGAATCCACAGTGGGGTTAGCATCACTCCAGCCACCTCGAGGTCAGCCTGGCTGGAGCTAAAGAAGATCCAGTCCCTCCTCTTGCCCACACAGTGCAGACAATCCCACAGACCTGAAGACACCTCAGCTCTCCCTACTGCAAAAATCCTCTGCTGTCACACCTGAAAGGACATTCTGCAGTTCAACACCTCAGACCAGCAGGAAGGTGATGCCACAGAGACACAGGAAAAACTCAAAACTCACTCCACAAGGTCCTGTCTGCTGTTGAATCTTTTGCTGATGTGAATGGCTTTAAATGTGCTTTTTTGGGGGAGGTGGCAAATTTGTGTTGGTTGGATTTTTAAAGCTGTTTGTTGTTATGGTTCTAAAATTAGCTTTGATTCTTCAAACATTTTAAAACTATATAAGTAGAATTATTAAAAAATTAGCAAAGGTTGTAATTCAGGGATAAAGAACAAATATGGAAATTTGCCATCTTCAGTATAATAGCTTCTAATACAACACTTCAATCTCACAGCAACTGTGACAATATCCAAACATTATCTTTAGTAGTTCTTCTAATTTAGATTCCTACTGTAAAATTAATCAAGTTTAGTAAATTAAAGCCCCTTTGGCTCAATTTGAGATTACAAGGTTTATTTGCTCTGGTGTTGATAGGGCACTAATGCCTAATTTTCTTATATTTTCATAAAATAGGATTAGTTTAGCCCAGCACTTTTTTCACCTAAAGTTCAGGCTTTAGTATTTGATTTATGATATGGCCATTTTAAAGTACAAGGGATTTTCTCAAGGAGTTATGTAGTTTACCCCTTGTTAGGCTGAGCACTACACAAAAACTGGATTTCTTATCTTCCCTTGCTTAGCTGGATCCTTATTAATTGTAGAGAGAAATCAGAAAGTGTGAATATCACCACAAACAGGATCCCTCCTCCAGCAATTAGCAGGGCTCTGCATACAAAATGGAAATCTATGAATACACTCCCAAACCTTAATATATGCCACTAAAAATCATAATCCTCCTTTTTCCCCTCAAGCTGTGATAAAGCTTTCCCCATATTAATTTAAAACAATAAATTAAGTCAAAGTTAGCTCATCAACACCCAGGATGTCCAAGAATAACAGATGTTATTGATCTGAAATTCTCAGACAATCCCTAATCACAATAGTTAAGAGAAATGTTACCTGACCAAAGAGGGAAGGCAGCATTTTTGTGTTGCCAGTGAATAAAAACAAAAGCACATCAGGTTGGTTGCAGTTTGACAAGCAGGTTGAACAAAGCAGATAAATAATTTATCAAGCCAAAATGTGATTTGCTGCTATGCCTGTGCTAACACTTGTCTGTCATGCCTGGCATATCACAAGCTGGACCTTGCAGAGAGGCTCTAACAGCTCTTCCATGGCAAAGGCTGCTGAGCTTCAAATTAGCACCATCTCCCTGGTTATCACAGAATGCAACACATGCTACGGCAATGTCACAAAATCAGCTGAGCTGACCAGTGTTGGTTCAACATTCAGAACTCCTGCAGCCTTCAGGAGCTCACAGAGCTCATCTTTCTCCACTTTCACGGGCAAGTAATCAGCACAAAATCCTCCTAAATAAAAACAAAGATGCCATATTTAAGGTGGAATGTGTTTATTCCTTGCTTGCAAACACCACTTTACACCTTCAGACTGGAATACTCCATATCTATGTCTCCTGCACAGAAATACCCTCAGCAACATGATCTTGGTCTAAGCTCTTCTACAAACACAGCACACACACTTTGTTAAGATTAGTTATGTCCTTCCCACACACTTCACCCTGACGCCTACAGAAGCTGGCTAATGGAACATAACCCACCTTCAGATTACTTCTGTACCCAAGAGGGACAATATTTGAGAAGTTTGCTCTCAAACCAGGCCTTGAACACTTTGGCAGATCAGAAGAATGCAGCCCCTTATAGAAGCATCTCTTTGTGACACAGATTTCCAACTGCCAGGCTGCCAAATCACCTAAATTTCAGATAATTGCATTTGGTTTTATGTCTCTGTAATGTTCTGACAGTTTCACCATCTTAGACAGCAATATTGATCACATATTGATGGCAATTATCATCCTTATTCAAGGCCACCAGCCAGAGAACATGGCCTTAGCACACCTCTAGAAATCAACCATCACACAGAGCAGAGCTGCCACTCACAGTTAAGTCACAGAATAATGGAGCTTGGAAGGGCCTCTGGAAGTCACTCATTCCACCCTCCTGCTCAAAGCAGGTCTAATTAGATTAGAGTGCTCAGGGACTTGTCTGGGTAACTCCAAGGATAGGGATTTCACAACTTTTCTGTGCAACCTATTCTAATATTTGACCTATTTCACTAGAAAGCACACAGTGCTTGCAATTTGGCTGAATCATTAATTCAGAAAATTGTTTCTCACACATTAAAATCATCAAGACCACACTCAGTCCATCCTATTACAACAAATGGGAAATGATGGAGGAGTGTGTAAAGAAGGGGGAGGGAGGATGAATGTGAAGACAGTTTACTCAAACCAGGAAAAATACTGGCATGTCTCTTCAGCAAGCCTGAATTTCTGTTCTCTAGGACAGCCACCATGACATAACAGCCAATGCAGGTGAGGTCACAGATGGAGGGGAAAGAGCAGAAGGGAGACAGTGCTCCCCTCATTTATCATCATTCTGCCTCTATTTGAAACTGTTCCATCCCATCCTGACACAGAAAAATGGTTTTCATGCAGGAACTGAAAATGCC
Organism: Sialia sialis; assembly: GCA_009812075.1. Lineage (NCBI taxonomy): Eukaryota > Metazoa > Chordata > Aves > Passeriformes > Turdidae > Sialia > Sialia sialis. The sequence continues at coordinate 5,160,216 of VRYO01002184.1, read as the reverse complement.
ACCTCAGCATCAAGTGTTAGCAAACACTCAATCCTTTTAAGGGCTGACAAACAAAACAAGTGTGGTGACAAACACTCATGTGGACAGAACCAGAGGCCACTGTCCAGTGTATGATCAGAATGAGAAAAATAATCTTGACTTTGCTGAACAAAATTGTGAAGTGATCAAAATCCTATCAAGGAAATTCTTGGTCATAAGGTCACATAAGGAACCTGGTTTGTATATCACACAAAAGTGAAAACCTCAAAATTCAAGATGGTGGCCTTCTACCACCTGAAGAATTTGAATAATAAAAACCATCTCTAAGCACCCATGAATTAATTATGCTGACATCTACTGGGAGCAGGAACTTACTTCTTCAGAAGAACATCTTCTAGCTATGCCCCAATAGCTAGAGAAAGAGGAAAGTGAGCAGTAATTTCTAGTTAAAAACAGAACAATTCTAACATTTGAGATATTAAATAATATGTTTAGTGTTCCTGCATTAACCACACAGAAACAGTTCTCAAGAGTGCCATGGCATTAACTTTACACTTCTGATCAGATTTAGGAGGAGTAGAGAAAATAAATCACAATGAGATGACAAAGAATGGTGATTTTTCTTCTCTTTTCTCCCCCTGGTTCCTGCCAAACCATCAGCACATATTAGGACAGTTTAGATCTGGGTATGTGCCACTTAGCATGAAAGCAAATAGTTTTGGGGGACATAAAACCTGAATAACAAATACAGAGACCGAATTTAACTCCTCCCAACTTCAATATACACAGAAAAAAATAATAAAGGGTGAAGCCATAAAGGCACCAGGACAACTGTCAACTGTTCAAAGTGAAAAATAGTAAACCAAGATTTCAAATAAGAATCCCTCAGCTTCCTTTACTTTTTTAAGCAACAGGACCACCTTCACCCCTCCCAACGGGACCCCAGTCACCAACAAGTTCCTGTGAAGCAACAGGAAATGCATGAAGCTAGAGAGCTGCAGCACTGTCAGAAGGCACAGAAGGAAGCAGCAATCTTGCCTTTCTTTGAAAAGGGCTCAGCAAGTAGTATTTAGAGTATGTGAAGTTTGGAGAAAGCTGTCACTGATCATCTCCTGCAGTACCACTGGACAGAAGGGTAAGAGACCCACTGCACTGCCAGGCTTGCAGAAACTATAGGAGCAGCTTTTACCACCTAGTGCCCATAGGAAAAAAAAAAAAAAAAAAGGCCAAGCACTTTTCCTCTTCACTCAGCTGTTTTACAATTGCAAGACAAAGGTCAACTATCTTCACTCACTTCTGGAAACCAGCCACAAGATTACTAACAACCAGCTTAATGGCTCCAGTTCAAGTGCTATTCAATCAGGTCCTGAATCAGAGGGTAGGCAGCAGTAATGGCACATGACATCATAAGCAAGTTATCTGCTGAGGTCACAGCAGCCAGGCTGGGCATCTCTGCCTTCTCTCCCCACAGGGAGAAACATGGACTTCCAAGGAATGGGAATGAAACTGTTAAAGAGATTTTATTCTAGCCTTGTATGACACATTTTGCTACAAATCAATCCTCTGCCATCCTCAGATGGCCACGAGGCTGATGAGGCTCTCTGGAGTGCATCACCACAGGTGTCTCACAGTTAAAAGTTTCACTATACATGGAGGTGCATTCAATTTGTTACAAGTTTATTCTTCTTCCCAACTCCTTTGAGGGCAGGAGGCTTGACCTGGTTAATGAGAGACATCACACAGGGCACATGACTGGGATACCCTGAGATTCCTCAGTCATGAGCAGAGCTGTCCGGTAGAAATTCATTTCTACAACCTTAAACACATTTGAAATGAAAGATTTTTCAAAGCAACAAAGTGCCACAGAAGTCTGTCAATTTGGGTAAACTGGAACACTACTAACTAGTTTGGATTTATTTGTCTGATATTCACCAGCTTTACACAGTGAATCTCACCACACTGCACAGAACTCAGCTCAACTGTGCTGAAGGATTCCTGAAACTACTGATGCTTACACTGACTTCAGGGAAAATCTAGAGCAATTTACCATTTCTGTGGCTCAGTTTCTACACCAATGAGGTTAACATGAAAAATTTGTGAGCATTTCTATATGAATGTGAGCTGAAAAGAAATACAGACTGAAGAACTGTTCATAAATGCTTTGACGAGGTGTTCAGCCTAGGTTTTGGGTTAGGAAAATCCTTATTTGTATTCTAGGAAAAGTATAATTTTAATGCAGTATAACAGCATATATATATATATATATATATATATATATTGCTATTTGTGTGACAAAATTTGTATCTGTGGGATGACATCAAGTAGACAGGACTCAAGAACATCTTATCAGCCATGTGTAAGAAGCAAGACTTTCAACACAGACTAAACTTTAAAAGCACTAAAAAAATGTATTTTTCCTTTACTTCTTAGAGAAGAACCTATTTTTGAATAAATGAAAATTTTATATTTCTTCATGTACTTAAGCAAACTTCTACCAAAAATGAAATGAAAATAGCTGAGAGTACACTTTACAATAAACTATATTACACTTCATTTTTCCTTCCTGTTCAACATTTTCTAGAAACTGACTTCAGCTATGCTCTACTTCAAATACACCATAAAAGTTGAGGGCAGCTAGCAGTAACCCAAAATAGAAGAATACAGCTCAGGTTAAAAAAAAAAAACAAAAACAAATCAAGGTTATCACTGAAGGTTTCCAAAATTCTGACCGTCTCAAACATTTAAAAATAGCCCTAGGAAATATTCTGGTAATTCATCCACACAGTGGTACTGAGGTGTAAAGGTTTAACAGGAGTTTTCAGGCCAATTATGAGTCAGGGATGTGTAGGACATACACAGATGCAGTCATTTCTTAAGTTAAAATCTCAAAAGCATTATATGATTTAGCAACCTTTGTTTACTGCTTCACACTTTTAAAGTCACAGTTGAAATATCAGCTGTAAAAGACATATATAAGGTTTACACAAAAAGATCATTTTTTCCAGCTTATTTTAAAATGTAGTTAAAAATCAAGCCCTTCCCTGGCAAAAATGTTGAGCAGATGAGTAATCCCACTGAGGTCTGCTGGACTTGATTTGTCAGCATACACACAGTTACAGCCTTAAATCTGCAGGAAAGCACCTCTCTCAAAACTGCTTCTACTCTAAGCATTTTAGAAAAAAAGCAGCTTGAAACACCAAATATATCACACTAGGGGGGTAAAGCCCACCTTTATGGAGAACTAGGTGAATAAATCTCATTAAAGCATTTTGCTTTAGTTTGCTTTACAATATGGCTCTTATTACTTGGAAGCAAAAAAGCTCTGAGCTACACTTCACTGAGGTCAAATCAATAAGGATTTTTTTATTTTACTCCCCCTCAAAATAAAATTTTGGGCTTGTTCTGTGTGTCCACTTTTATTACAGTTGTAGAAACTCAACTCTTTTTTCAAATTCCTGTAATATACCCAAGATGAAGCCTAAAAAGCTTTTGATATATTCAAAGAACCACAGACAAAAATTCCTCTTATGCACTCCAACATTCACTTACATCTACACAGATCCATTATACATTCAGCCACAAGCTTATCACTCCAGTTCATCGGGACTGAAGATAAAACTCAGCTCCGATATTTGACAGCCTGATGCTAAGAGATTATCTACTGAGAAATAATCAAATGACTGTTCTTTGATATTAGAATCCTTGGCAGGAGGCAAAGAAAAGGAATACCAAATTGATCTTGATTACTTTATAGGGCTTCCTCTCAATCTCTACATTGAATTCCCCTTTCTCTTGTACTTCTGCTTATTTGCTGCCGTGTTTATGACTAAGTTTTCAAATATTCCAATCTCAGAAGAGAGAATTGAGAGACTTTGGTATGCATGCTTAATATTGAAACAAAACAGCCTCTCCTGCTCTCAGAGAGGTGTGACTGGGATTTAGAAGATCCTGAGGCTCCGTATTAAAAGGAGATAGCATTCTCTGGGGAGCCAAAAGAGGGTCAGGTCAGACGGACAGGAAGAGACTCAGAGAGAAACTGAACAGCACAGGGGTAAAGAGGTAACTCCCGAGCCCGAGCCCTCCCCTTACCTTAAGGATATCGCCCCGTTTGAAGCTCAGCTCGTCGTCCGCGGTGGCTTTGAAGTCGTACTTGGCGATGGCTTCCATGCTGGGGCTGCCGCGCCCGGCGGTGCGGGCGGTGGGCAGGAAGCGCTCCCTGAAGCCTCCGCTCCTCCCGCGGCGGCGGCTCCCGGCTCCGTGCGAGGCCCCGGCCCCGTCTCTCACATACAGGGAGGCCGGGGGACGATCCGCCCTAGGGGAGGGGGAGGAGGAGGAAGAGACGGGCCATTAGGGGAAGTGGCACGGATCGATGGCCGGGGCCGCGCCCAGCGCCGCTCCCTCCGCGCCGCGCGGCTCGGCCGCCGCTTCCTCCCGCGCCGCTCGCCCGGGCCCGGCTCGCCCGAGTGACGCGGCCCGCGGCCAATGACAGCCCCGGGGCTGCCGGGGGCGGGAGCGGCACCAGCACCAGCCCGCCGGGAGCCACGGCCAGCCCTCGCCCCGGGGCTCGCAGCGTCCCGCTGCCCGCGGCACAGCCCTGCCGCCGCCTCTCCCGGGAATCTCTCCCGCTCCTCGCAGCGGTAATTACAGCGGTGCACCGGGGGCAGGACGCGGCCGGCCCGGCCCCCGAGGCGGGAAGGCGAGGGGATGCGCTCCGCTCCCCACCGGCCGCCCTGCCAAAGATCCCTCTGGAAACACCCGCATCGATGGTTCGGGTTCTGCCATTCATACAGCTCGTGTGGATTTAAATACGAGCTAGACAAAGCAGAGAGTGCTACTGGGTTTTTGGAATGGAAATGCCTATCAGAAAGCGTCCTCAAATAATATGACCCAGAAACAAAAGTTTAGGCTGACTCTAAGTAAAATAAACCATCCTGAAATTACAATGCTTTAGGCATTAGAACATGTTAAAAAAATCTTTGTAATTCAGTGTGACAGTCAACAAGTTTGTGTCTCTTACAGGCTGAGAGAAGACATTAAATCAAACCTGAAACCACTGAAAAGGCTTAAATCCTGCTCTCAGGTTTGAATAGGAATGATTTACTATAACTGCAACTACACTTGACAGCAGAGAAGCTAAATAATCAGAAAAAACCCCCACCAAAACACAAGTAAGACAATCTATAAGTTAAAACCCACCACGAATACTCCCTTGAAGAGCTAACAGAGAGCTGGCACTTGTCGAAGACAATTCAAGACAGAAGAGATCTGACAAACACTGGTGAACCCACGCACCTGCTAATTCAGGCTCTATGGTTGTGGCCCAGAAAGAGCCCTGCTGCATGCAAAGGCAGCAGATGGCAACAGTAATTTCTCATTTCACAGAAAAACCTCCCTTACAAAAATACAGTTCGGCAATTAGGATGCTTATATTCCATGAGCCCCGGGTTTGCCCAAGCTTCAGCTCCCTGTAGAGAATAATGAAGCTCGAGGCAAACACCAGAACTGAGATTGTGTCACAGGAATCTGGCAGAATGAGAGGAGGTATTTCAGGATTCACCTTGATCAAAAAAAGACCAGTTTAGCAGGGTCCCCACATGGACAGAGCTTTGGGATTTCTTTGGTCTTCCTACACAGCACTACTGAAACATCAGCAAGGCTGAAAACAGAGTCACCTGTCACAAAGATCCCAACAGAACAATGTCCCTGTGCTGCCATGACGGATGGGAATAAATGTACTGGAATCAAGCTTTCACCAACACACATAATGAAATCCATAAAGCGGATCATTGTAAGTACATTTTGGTAATTATGAAAGACTTAATTTCAGTCTCAAGGCTGATGAACAACCTTTCTGATGTGAGTTTTCCACATCATTCCAGCACACTCATGCAAACAGCAACAATTACTTCCCTTCATCAGAAGTATTTTCTCTTTGCTGCTTCTATTGTGTTGTGTTCTCCTCACCTTTCCAACCTGGCCTCTTGGGGTTTGTCAACTGATGGTACTGATAATTTTCTGCTGTTATAGCACCATTAAAGGGCAACATGAATGACACTGCATGAAGCAATGGAAAATGCAAACTGCTCAACACTTGCTGTCTACCTGTTCTGTATCTCTCATGGTAAAAAAAAAATAAATCTATTTCTAGTACTTCTTAAATATTACTTATGGCAACCTTTTGGTGTTTCTAACACCACCACCACACAGGTGAAGACAAACACCTTCAACCAAGGGAGCATGGCTTGAAAACGCCAAGTTCCAAACCTAAGAACATAACACCAAGTTGCACAATTTAAAGTGCACACTAAAAGCTTGAGACACGTTTAAAGAAAGAAACTACTTAAAATACTCCTTTTTTGGGGCACACAAATATTGCTACCCAGTGCTGCATTACCAGCTAAGAATTACTGTTTTTAACTGAAGATGTTAATACACAACTTTCTTAGAAAAACTGATGCAGCATTTCCACGAACTATACTGGCATTTCCCTGAGCTTGGTAACAGCACAATGTCGGGAAATTTTCCAGCACAATTCCAGATGAAAGAGATTCATCATGCAATACTTTCTAAACATGCATTAGTATTACTACCACTATCAGATATCCTGTCAACATCCAAAGGAGTGATGTTTCCAGGTAACAATGTTAACAGCAGCTGCAGTGTAGAACAAAACTTTAACTTTCTTGACTTTAGACAAAAGTGTAGTTGAAGTTTAGGCACTAAAGTTGCATATGAAACAGAGAAAAGCTTTGAAAATATTAAACCAAGATACACAGCAAATGTCAGGAAAGGTAAAGTCAAGGCATAATTCCCTAAAGTCTCTTAAAGAAGCATTTGCTACTCATAATCTTATTAAATGAGTTCTTACACACGTTCAGCCATGTCATTATTAAAATATGACCAAACCAACTGCATGAGGGGGCAAAAAAGCACAGCTGTATCTGCATCAGGCAGAGAGCAGTGCAACAGGACTCGTTACTGCAGTGAACCCAGTGCACAGGCTGCAAATGGAGTAAGACTGCTATGAATGAATAACAGTCAATATAAGAACACAATGATTACATGTTACAAAACTTATCAGATGATCTCGCTAGAGAAATGACTAAGACTTCTCAAAATATCAATGTTTCTTACCTTACTGTGACTTGGGTTAAGACTTCCATTGCTCTTAAAAATGCTGGGAGGGCTGAGAGGAAGAAAAGGCAGCAGATGCAGCCAACAGTAAATGCTCATTAGCAGTAGTGCTGCAGCTCAGGATGGAATAAAAGTAATTATAAATACAAACCTCCCGTTTGTGGCCAACAGGAAACTATTCTCATGTTCACTTCAACAGATATTTCAAAAAGCACACAGGCAAGGATGGGCTTTTTACATTACTCCTAGAAACAGCATGGTGTTTAAACAAAAGAGAGCTTTCTCATTGTTCCCTTTTTACTGTTCTACTGCTCTTCTGGAAAGTGATACAGGCAGGTTTAGAACAATAAACAGTTTAGAAAAGCCAAAAAAAGGCAAGATAGATTCACTGGGAGATTTTGGAAAGAATCAGATCCTAAACTTCATCAGCTGCTTTAGGACAAAACATTATTGAGGGCGGTAGAAAGAAAAATGTGTGTATACATCATCTGGAAGACATGCAGAAATGCAAGTGTCAGGCTCTAGACAAAAGAATAAAAAGTAATTACAAGAGCAGAACACTAATTCAAATTAGCCAAATAAGGAAGTATAACATAATAAAGGAACAATGTAAAGTCTAAATTCTATTACCAACATATAAACCCCAGAAAATTCAGGATCACAAATGATCCCCCTGATCTACCAGCTTAAAGTGATTCAACTTCCTTCAGCACCAAACAATCACTTACAAAACTAAGCTACAACACAAAGCATAGATAATACTTATCAGATCAAAACATTTTATCAGTTAACAGAAAACTTCACCTCTGCCAGAATTTATTTACTGGCAGTTCTTTTTTTTTCTAAAAAGGCAGTCTAAAACTGCCTTAAATGTTACAAGCTTTGCTGTATTATGAAATATTCAAAATACTGCACAACAATCAACCTAAGAGCGATAACAACTGAAAGGTCTTTTTGTGGCACAAATTCTCAATATCTAAAGAGTGTACAGAAATGGATTACAAACAACATCGTGTTTGAAGATTGATTAACCATCTATGGTCCTTCAGATTTCATACCTTGACCCCAGGCATTTAATAATTTTTGAAACAAAGAATTAACTTCCCTAAGCACTGTATCTGTGAATTGCACTTGCAGTTACTAACTCTGCTACAGAATAGTTTTCACTGTAGGTTATAAAAGAGGAGATCTGAGATGTTGTGGGAGTTAACAAGGCTGCATCCTTGTCTTCTACAGATTATTTGGAACTATATTGGCAAGTCAAACCTTATCCCACAAAACCAGCACTGGTTCTCTAGCAGGAAGTTCAAAAGAGAACGAAGAGGCCACGAGAAAAACGTCCTTCTCCATCACAGAAACTCACGTTTGAAGCGTGACCCCAAAGGTGTTTGAAGATAGCGCGGCAGGGATGTTATCCTGCCTACAGGGTACTCGCAGCCTTTTAACCTCTGGAAGCGGCCTTAAGTCACAGAACTGTTTTTGGGGAATACAAAAGATAAGCCCCAAGAACCAGGACCAGTGAGCACTCCCCAGCCGCAGGGCAGAGAGGAAAGCGACCCCCGCCCGGTGTTCCCTGTACGTGAGCCGAGAATCTAGTCGAGCAGATGACGCCTCTAGAGCCCAGAGCTTATTTCAACCACCCCCCTTCCACCAGAGCCCGCATCCCCTCCACGCCCGGAGGTCCGGGCAGGCCGGGGCCCGGCGGCACACGGGGCCGGCGCCGAGGCGAATCCTGCGGAGCGCAGCGGGGTGAGCGGAGCACCGCGGGGCCCAGGCCGCGGCACCGGGGGCTCAGCGTGTGCCCTCCCCGCCCCGGCACGGTCCGCGGTAGGCGGCGGCCGAGGGGGTCGGCGGCCCTCCATACACCCGGACTCACCGCACAGCGCTGGGCGTTCCCGCCGCCTGCCCGGCCCCGCGCGGCCCGGCCCGGCCGCCGCTCCAGCGCCGCCTCAGCCGCCGCTCCGGCCCCGGCCCCGGCCCGGCCCCCCGCCCGCCGCACCGCCGATCCCGCAGCAACTCTCGCGACAGCAGCCCTGTCAGCGCCCTCCGAGGGAGCGGCGCCTGCGCGCTCTCCGCCGCGTCGGGGGCGCGGGCACATCCCATACATGCGCAGTGCCGCTCCGACCTGCCCTGCCCCAGCCCCGGGCACCCCCGGAACCGCGGGGTTCGTGCAGGAGCCAGCGCGGAATGGGAGGGGACAGCAGCGCGGGCCGGGCCATTTACCTGAAGGGACAGTGTAGCCAGGCGGGGGTCGGGCTCTTCCAGGCAACTAGCCATAGGACAAGAGCGCAAAGTAAAAGCTGCCGCCGGAGAGATTCTGGTTGTACGTCAGGAAGAAATTTTCCACTGAAATGATTATTAAGCACTGCAACAGGCTGCCCAGGAGGTGGTGGAGGCTCCGTTCCTCCAGGTGTTTAGGGAAAGACTGAATGTGGCACTCAGTGCCATGGCCTGGTTGACATCGTGGTGTTGGATCTCAGGTTGGCCTCGCTGGTCTCCGAGGTCTTTTCCAACCAAATTGATTCTGTGATTCTGCTGTCGAGGCTTTATTCACACTCCGGGGAGGAGGCCCTGAGTACCGGTTTCTGGAGGAGAAACCATGCCGGTTTTGTGCAAAATACTTGCCTAATTTGTCAGTGTCTCCACTTGTCTGTAAGACAGGGCCATCTAGCACCATGGAGCCAGAAGGGAGGAATTATTTAGAAGCTCTCTCACTACCAGAGGTACACCCCAGCTTGTCCAGGCAGTGTTTGAACAGACACCGAGGGGTGCAAGAAGCTTACCAAGCTCAGAGCAAAGAGCACTCCTGGTGAGCCATCACTTGGCAACTGCCATCTCTCCTGAGCAGTGATTAAGGCACCCGTGCTGTAGGAACAAATAGTTTAATCACGTGTGGCAATTACAGCATCCACAGAGGCCAAAATTCAGATTGCACAGGCAACTAATGTTAGGGTTTGCATGGATGACCCTCCTGACGTTTTTTTAGTTGAAAACATTCTTAATTATACAGTACAACAGCTGCTCAGGTAAACATCAGGCCTCAATCCTTTGATAAAGGCATAAATAAAAAAAACATTCCTCTGGCTTTAGAAAGGAAAGGTGGTTTCTGAACAAGAGGCTTTCTAGGACTGTACTCCCACCCCCTAATGGGACGAGTTACTACAAGGTTACTTTTATCTCTCCCCACTCCCCCAGCTCCAAAAAGACACCAAGACTGCAATCTTGGGCAGTCACAACCACAGTGTCCAGACATCGCCTGCAGAGCTCACAGCTGGGCTCATGTCAATTTAGGATGATTATGACCAAAGTCTACAATTTAGGCACAGGTAACTGGTATTTTGTTTTATGACAGAGACGCACATTTTCAGCCTCCAATTAAACCCTTTTATAAAAAAATAAACCCTGATACTGGTTGCTGTCCCCAGCTGGACTCTGCCAGGGGTTATGGTTACATCCATACCAAAACCAGACTACCATGAGGATATTTACCACAACCTCAGACAATCCAGCAAACATTCCCTGCTAACATTGTCATTATAAATGCTTAAACAGCTTGATAAAAACTGGATTCAATTTGTGCTTTAAACCCTTGGCAAGTTCATTTTCTCATTTTAACAACACTGTCTTTAAGGGGTTTTAACTTACTCTCAGATTTGGGTATTGGGGAAAGATGTGAGTTCATCCCATACTTCATTCAAAACATTGGAAAGGGTGGAGAAAAGGAGCTTTAGAAGTTGAGATGTTGCAAATGTTTCAGACATTCTTTCTGAGGATGCAGAAATGATTCATTTAGAAGTGACACCAAGATTGATGAAATTAGGGCTACATTCCAAGATGCCTCAAGTCCCCAGTACTTGTTCCTAGAACAGTCCTACAGAATCTCTGGTTTCATGTATGCCCTCAAGATGGGGATTCAGAAGTTTGTAGTAAGTTTCTGTAAGTTAAATAACATCTCAGAGAAGTTATAGGAGCTACTTTTAGCTGGATTGAAAAGCCAGCTATGGCCAACAGCTGCCAGTTGAATGACAGCTACTTTATGAGGCTGCAGCTGCCTGACTGTAAAAGGGCAGTCCTAGAAAATCAAACAAGCAACAAATTTCAGAAATAGCAGAGATTAGTGCGTTACAGAAAGATATTCCTGACTGAGCAGTTGTTGAGATGTACTTGCTTGCAAACCATCCATGTAGAATGTTCCCCCAGCTTGCAAACAAGTTAATACTTTACAGAAACACACAACTTGTTGTGCAATACTGTCAGGCTTCCTACAGCAAAAGCCAAAATCCTGACATAGCTGTGAGCAAGGGTGAAAAAGGCAACAGATACATTGTTTTGCTAAAGGTTCCATTTCAATTTTATTTTTTTTTTTGCAGTCTAGGAATAGCTTGAATTTTCTATGACAGTTGATGATGATGAAATATAATCCAAGATTAGCTCTGAGTATTTCAAGAAGGTGAGAAAAATCCTTGTGTCTGACATTTCTTTTGGATACCTTTTTAAACTTCTCAGAGCAGTCTGGGGAAATAAATGTATGGGCTTTGCTATCAATAGATCAGAGGAATATTTGTTAAAATGGGTCAAGCAGCCACTAAAGGTTTAAAATTGCTGCTTGGAATAGTCATATTAATGCCACGTTCCTAAGTGTGTTCTCCTCAGACATGAGGATCTGTCATCATCATGAACTACAATGCACTACTGACAATTTAAGGAACTTTGTGTTTGTTGCAATGTTTTTTTAAAGGCATCTGGAACACTAATTGTAATGAAATACATTTATAACGTGCACCTTTCTTCCTCTGACGCATTTCCTGCTTTCAAAGAATTGTAGTGGTTTTTTTTTAAAAGCAAACCCCTGACTGGCTCAGCACATCTAAAGATGCTCCAAATTTCACGCTGTGATTCTGCATTGTACTGCTGCAGTTTGTCTAGAGTAACACTCTGTGTTGTGTGCAAGTTGTATCTAAGCAGCCTGATGTGTGAGGCAGGACACAAAGCCTGCTCCCATGGAAAATCAGACATTCTGCCAGAGGGAATGTGCAATACATGTACACAGGGCCCGATCAATTTTCTTCCAAGCTGAAAATTTATTGCCACAAGAGTGCTCTGACAGCTGTGGGGGGACTGCCTGGATATTCACCTCTGTCTGAGATGTGCAGGGATGCAGTGGGTGCGGCACAGGAGGGAATGACAGGAATGTAGGCACAGCATGGAGGGAATGGGGAATGCTGGGAATGGGGCTGTTGGGATTTATTGCATTAATATTACCTTCTTGCCTTTTTCTTCCCACATCAACCCATGTTAGCCTCAGTGTGATAATCAAACAGGGACATTAGCCATAAAATCCAAAACATTCCATGTACTACATATTTGGGTCAGTTCTGGAACAAAGTTGCCTCAAACATGCCTGATGCAACAAAGAGTAACAAGTGTGACCTGCTCCAGGAAGATACTGAATACCTTGAGAAAACCTGACATTGAGGTTTTCAGTCTAAAATCAGACCACAGACTGGAACAAAAACTGCAGGTACCATACACACACAGAACTGGCAACAAATTCACTTTTTTTGTCAGCTCATATTAAAATGGACACCAAGCAAGGGAATCTACAAGACTTAGCTACTATTACTAGAGTTTCTCTAAAACCTTAATTCAAGATTTAGGATTCTGGTCTATAGGATTTCCCCACATGCCCATATTTGGAACATTGTGTGACAGGACTAATTAGGGAATCAGACAGCAAAGCCAAGGAAAAAACCCTGTCCAAATGTGCTTTCTGTGTCTGTTCTTTAGAGAGAGGATAATGAATGAATTGGGTAACTACTTTGCTGTCTATTGGTGAATTGGTCTCATTTTGATTTGCAGCTTTAGATGAGTCTAAAGCAACAATATCAAAAGGATAGAATAGATGTGTGATAACAGATAATAGATGTGTACATGTATAAATATATAGATATCCATATTCTTCAAACAGGGAAACAAAGGCATAGAGAGCTTGCCCAAAGCCATACAATAAACTAACACCAGTGTTGAGCAGCATTAGGAACACAATTGGTAGTTTTTAACTCCTGAGCCAGCTGAAACCCTCCTAATGCTCTGAGTTCTCACACCCCCTGAACTGTTATCACAATGGTCTGTCTCTGTAAATCTGCCCAAGTGCAATCAATAAGTGTTGGTGCTTGTGACCCAGACAGAACAGCTGAACTGCCAGAACAGCTTCACAATTTTACTCAAGAGCACTTGTAAAGCAGTTTAATCACCATGTGAGACAAACAGGGGCTGTTCTGAATTTTAGAGACCACCAGAAAAGAAAACAGGCTCAAAATTATCAGAAAAAAGGTCCAAACCAAACCCACCCATGAGTCTTATACTCAAGCAGATTCCTTTCCATTCCACCTGTGTTTCTACAGTCACAAAGAAGAAATGACAAGATTTACAAAACTGTGTAGGAAAGTCTGTTCTACCTGGGAGCTGCAATAGCTGTCATTGTCATTAAGAAATGGAACAATAGAATCTGTTGGCTGGTGTCACCCAGAGCTGCTTAAGCTCTAAAAGAAATGTGTAAAAGAGAATTAGATCCAACTATAGTGTGCCACCCCCCTTTCTTTAGTACAAAAAGACTTCTGCTTTCTTCCTACTCCCCATCCAGTCATCTGTCATTTTCAGGACAGCCTGGAATTGTCAGTTCAATTACCTTTCAGTATGGAGAAAAACAAAGCAGATGCTGCTTATTACAAAAAGGCAGAATCTATCTCTTTTGAGAAATACCTCATTTTTTATAATTAAACACTGAATTACATGCAAGTCCCTTATTTATTAAGCAATATACAGGAGTTGAGAAGTAATGTAATTGAGCTAAAATAAAACACTATCTTCCCTCCAGCTTTGGTAAAGGTGGTGGTCAACTTCACTATTCCTTTTAATTTTTAAGACTCAGACAGCTTTTGTATCAGTCTTCCCCTTTCAATTCCTTTTTCCACTACACACATTATAATTACAGTAATTTCTTAGCATCTCTCATGAAATATGCAAAGGGGTGGGGGAATCAGAAAACAGCAACTGCCTGTTCTAAACCATACAAAATTCTCTCATTGATTCAATTATATTTAAATTATTTTGCACTACTGTTCAGAAACTCTATTTGTCAAATACTGATTACAATGCGTCTTCAACACTTTGTCAGAGAGCTTAACTAAAAAATAAAATTTAAAAAAAAGGCAAAGAAGGTTTGGGGGTTTTTTCTTGCATACAATACCTGCTTTAATGTGGTCCTACTGAAATTCTCATGTCTGCTCTCCCCTCAGCAGCCACCCTGGTGAGGACTGACTGAAAGGCACACGCAGGGAGGTCACAGAGTTCCTGTGGATCTGCCAGGCTCCACAAGCTGTTCCAGGCAGAGGCTCACAGCACAATGAGCCCTGGCTCTGCCCATATGTTGTGGCCCCAGGAGGAGCCAGCAAATCCCTGCGCTGAGACATGGGGAGCATGAAATGAAGCTTTTGCAGACTACCCACACAGGCTTGTGTTAAGAGTGTGTAAGAGGACATGGAGTTATTTAGAAGCAAGTATGGGAAGTTATCTTAATTTGCAGGCAAAATTGATTGAATTGTGCTTTTCTCCATACCAAAATATTACATGCTATAAACATCCAGAACTAACTTACCTTGTTTACCATTCATTCACAATTCCACAATATTAAAAAATAGAGGATAATGACTTGAGCACTGTCCTGTAGATCAGGTCTTGACAGCAAAGTTCTCAGATTCAAAAATCACACCAGCTTAGTGCCTCTTGAGTGCTTCAGAGCGTTTGTCTCAAGTGTCCCTTTATCACCCAATCCTAAAATACATGGGAAAAGTGTTCTCTGGATACCTGCCCTATTTCTGAATCTGTAACAACACTGAGGGAGTTTCTGCTCCTCCAATCTCCCCTATAATAATGCTTTTTAATGTTTCTGATTTATTCTCAGCACTCTGCAAGCATGAGATCCCTGAGGTGAACAGTTAGATCAGGTTTACCAAGGAGGAAGTAAAAGCACTAACAGGTTAAAGGTCCAGCCTGCCAGACCCTGTAAGTGCACATTTCATTGACAGAAATTCTATACAAGTGCACTTGTGAGTGAAAACAGGGTTTATTAGGAGCTTGTTTAAGACCCACAGAGAATCTGTGTCAGAGGCAAAATAACCCAGATTCCACATCTCTGTTCAAGATGTATCTTTAAACTTTTACTTAAAACGTTCAACTAATTAAGTAGATTTTATTGGGGTAAAACAACCTAAAGAGGAGCTAATTATCTTGTGCAGCACTATGCGCAACCCATGATTGTGTTATTGCAATTGAACTAGGACATTTATCTCCTTTCCCTTCCTTGTATCATCTCTAAATTACACCATCAATTCCCCAGATCTGCCATTTTGTTTCCTTCTAAGTCACCAAAACCACTTTCAGCATCACTCAGGTGTTGTGGGGGTTTTTCTTAACTGATTCTAGGGAACGCTTCTGAATAACAAGCTCAGAAAATCCAGGAATTCCGTGGCCTTGATTCTCCTCACTAAAATTTAAATTGTATTTAAAAGAGCTGAAATTACACCTGTGGAATTCTGCACTGTGTGTATCCAGACACTGCCAGAAGTAAATTGTCTCAAAGGAGTTTGGAGAAAGCTCCCAAAATGCTACATTCTTGTCCTAGACTGCATCTGTAAGGAAAACAAGGCAGAATTTGAGCTCTTTGTACAAAATTGCAGACAACTGCACCAGGCTTTGGCATTTGTGGTTTAGCAAGCTAGTCGAGATGAGTTTTGTAACAAAATATCGCACATGGGAAGTGCCACATCACAACTCAGGATAATACCAGCTCTGCAACGAATTACAGGAATAGGAAAGGAGTTAAAATTGACAAATGTGCATGTTCTCAATTTACTACGAATTCAGAAGTCAAGCCCCAAATGTCTGCAGACAGAGGCACAGCATTGCAACATCACTGTCTCACACCTCTGATTTCCTTTCCACATTCTGAGGTTTTGATTTCATGTGAAGATTACCTGGCTGGGTAGGTTTGTGTGCTCATCCCTGCCATGGTTTCCTGTGCACCTGGCATCCTGCGTCTGCTTTCACCTCATGGCTCCTGAGACTGCCAGTCTGCTGTTTCTCTACGGCAAAAATGGCTTTTCAGAGGGAGATCTGCAGGTGTCACCCTCCTCTTGCAGGTGTCACCTCCTCCTGCAGCGGCACAGCCCCGTAAAAGGGACTGACCTTCTCTCTCACCCCCTTCCCTGGGGCACCCACCACGGTCAGCTATGATGAGGGTAAGGAGCCTCGGGCCACGGACCGCTCTCGAGCCCTCTCCATGACCTCCCGCGTTCCCTTCACCCCAGAGTCACTTCATTGCCCCTCACCACCGTCCCCACGACGTCTCCCCCAGCAGCCTTGGGGTGACCCTTGCCCAGGGTCGCCGCTCCGCCCGCCGCCCCCTCAGCGCTGCCGCCCCTTCCCCTCAGCCTCCCCTCACGGCTGGCCCGGACCTGCCGCCAGGGCGGGCGCCTGGCTTCGCGCGCCACCCCGGCCCAGCCAATCAGCTCGCGGTCTCCGGGCGGCCGCGCGGACTCGCACCAATCAGACAGCGGCTTCTTGCGGCGGCCCCGAAGCGCCCCCGCGGGTCCCCGGCGCTGGGGCGTCCCGCCTGCCAGTGACCGAGATGGCGGCCCCGGCAGCGCGGCGGGCCAGTGGGCCCGCCAGCAGCGCCCGGCGCGGCGGGTGAGTACGAGCTGGGCGGCGGGGCAGGGCCGGGCTGTGGTCAGCCGGGGAGCGCGGCCGGAGGACCCCTCCTCGGCTGGGGGCTGCCCTCCACGAGGGGGGGAGGCCCGAGACAGAGCCCGCCGCGGTCCCGCAGCCCTGCGGCCCCGTTGCCCGCAGTTCGCCGGAGCGTTAGCCAGCGTCTTAGGAGGGAAAGGAAATTAGAAAAGGACACACAAAAGGGAGACCTAACTCGTGTTGGCGGCTCAGAGCACCGGCGGGGCTTCTTCTGCAGCTGCGGGACAGGCTCGGGCTCGCAGCGCCACGGAGCATCCCCGGGCTCGGAGCATCCCCCGGGGCCACCGGGCTCGGAGCATCCCCGGGCTCGGAGCATCCCCCGGGGGGCGCCGGCTCAGAGTCAGGCCAGGGGTGCCCATCAACCGTGGGTGCACTTGGGCTAGCTGCACTTTCATATTCCGCGTAAAGGTTTAGTGTCTGGTCCTAAATTCTGGCCTTTAGGAGGTTTTCCAGAGTCCTTCACTCAGCCGGTTCTTTCACATTGCTTCATTCCTGTGCCTGCTTCATCCAATGTTCTGATCAGCAGAAGTTCGTGGCACACGTTGTTTTGTCTCAGATGTCCACCTGTTCTGTTTTCAAAAGCTGTGATCCATTCAGTTCTTTCTATTTGTCCCTTTGGGAGCTTTCCCCTGTCAGGATAACAGAGGCTGTTATTGCTGAGAAAAACAAATCTCCTTTAAAAATGCTGTTTTATAAAGCACGAGAAGTTTGTCTTAGATGATACTATCTACCCAGAAGATGGAGAGGAAGGGAAAACCCCTAGGCAGGAATGGGAGAGTGTTTTAGTTACACATTTAACACTGAGTTTTCACAGGAAATCTTGTGCCATGGAAGAGTTTCCTTAAGTTAGGCTTACCAGTCTCAAAAGTTACCAGGATAGTAGCAGAGACCATAAGCACCCATCCATCTTCCTGACACAGCTACCAAGGCATAGATAATTTTCATGCTTTCTCAGGAAAGGAAGCCGCCGAGGACTGCTTTAAAATCCTACCACTTCCCCCATCAATTGTAGAATAAACTTCTAGTTGAACAGACAGCTCACACACAATGGAATAGTAGCACATTGAACACTTTAAGTTACTTAGAAATTCAGGTTTCTATGTAAACAAACTGTTACTCAACAGCTGCTGTACTGCATTAATCTACAGGGCTTGCTCAGATATAGTAAAATTTGAATACCCCAGCAAGCAAACTAAATTTGTTTTCCAAGAAGCCTGCCTATTATAGGCATACATAGAAATAGCTAGATGGTGCTGGTTTTGTGGAAGATATATTTTGTTCTTTAGAGAGGTGATTTATATTTCCTATCTTTTACTCAAGCTTATTGAAAAAAAAATCCATAATATTCTTCTTAATCATGACCTTTTAAACAAACACCTTGCCAACATTTTTTTTTTCTGATGAGAGGATTAAGATATTAGTGCTTCTAGCAAATCAATATTGGTGCTGCAGGTGGAAGCAAGAAAACAAACCTTTGTCCTTAATCTTCACATCACAGCTCTGTTTACATCTTGATCTGTCAGTGCACTACCCAAATTAGGTGCTGGAAGCCACTGCAGACACTCAGACTGATGCCTAGAGAGGCTGCTCTGGAACAGAGACTAGACAGAGCTAAAATAATAAAGTAGGTATTAATTGAAAGGCCTTTAAAGGATACACCTTGGACAGTACAGGAGCCTGGCCGTGGCTACACCCAGGATGGATCCTGGTCACAAGTTTTACACTTTTGTAAGTTTTGGTCCATTTACATATTGGGATCAATTGTCCAATTACAGCTTCAGGTCATGAAGTCCCATCTTCCTTGTTTGCTCTCTTCAGTTCCCCATTGTTTATACTTTTTGGGCCTGAAGCTTGTAAGGGTTGTCCTTGGTCTCCAGCTGGAAAAGGATTGTTTTGTCTGCCTACCCTGTGAAGAGAACATACTAACACTTACTGTGAAGCTCAGAATCTGAAAAAATGAAAACTAAAACCTAAGGCATGAAGACCATGTCTGCCCAGCCAGAGACACAACCTTGAGAGGGTGTGGGCTGGGAGGGTTGATATCCCCCTGTGGCTGGCTGGCACTGGCCAGGAGCAGAGCCAGGGACCACAGGGTATTGGCCAAAAGGCAAGTTCTTGGGATGGGTTGGCCAAAGAGAGAGTGACCTGCTTGGCCAGCATTGTCCTGTGCTTAGACCTGTGGGAGCAGGGCTTGCTTTGGCTTGGTTGGGTTTGCATCTGTGATAATGTAAATAGTGCACTTTGCATCTCTGAAGTGATCTTGAGTGAAGACTGTGGGGAGATTCTTCAGGAGCTGCAGAGAGCTCTTGTTTTCCATCCCCAGTAGAGTGAGGCAGCTCTCTGCCCTATTTCTAGACACAGCTCATCCTACTACATGTGTTCATCATAAAACTTTCATGGGGCTCGTGAGAATGACAAAATACACAATCTGTGAGCTGCCTTTGCTGGGTGAGGGCTGTGCTGTGCTTGGAATGGGTGTTTGAGCTTGGTGTGAATGGCCTTCAAGTGCTGAGTCTGCTCCGGGGAGCTCCCAGAGAACACCTTCCCCTTGGCACAGTGTTTATCAAATATCTCCAAATAGCAAACACTGGTGTGAGAATGTTTTTAACCTAGATTTACTATAAACTATGTATGCAACACCGCTATTTATAATCTAGAATTAAGAGGAAAAGCTGCGCTTTTGTCTTTGAGTCAGTATATATCAGCAAAAATTGATTTGTTAAAAGGTCCTATAAATACAAAAAAAGCACAAGCTTTTTAAATTTTATTTTGGGCCATTTTCTTTCTGTGTTTTTTTAACATTTCAGTATTATTTCTTTTTAAATGGAAGTAGTTATACAATCCTGGTTACCATAATAACCAATATAATGATGATGAATGACAGCTGTCACTTCTGCAGAGAATTGTTCCATAGATTTCCTGTAAAAATTTCTGTTCAAGACATTATGCCACAATGTCTCGTCTCTCTGCAGAAGGTGGAGGGGTCCTTCCACCTTTCAGAATTGTGCCTTTTGTTGCATTTTTCACTTTGATCCAGACTCTACATGCTGTGTCTTTCTGTGGCAGGCACTACCTGAAGCACAAAAATTAAAGCAATCCTTTAATTCCCAAGCACCCTTTTTTCTTTTTAACCAAGTTAGGAAAAATGAACACAGCAAATAGTTTTCAGATTTACAATACCTTAATTTGAAACAGTGTCAGCCCCTGTGAAAACAGTAAGGTAGACTAAACTAACTTCATAATTATTTTGGTCGCATTTCTTTTGATAATTGCTTCTCAGCTCACCCAAATGAAATTTAAACAAAAATAGAATTATTCTTTCATTTGTGCAACGTCTAGTTTTATCAATCTTCATCTCATAAGTAAACCAAAGGTCTCCCACACGTGTGCCAAAGCAATTCCCTACTCCCTTTCTCCCTCTTTGCTGCTCAGGTTTCATTTTGAGCAATGACTCTCTTTTCAAACAGTCCAATGTACAAGTCCTGAATGTGCTGGAGAAGGTAGGAAAGAGTCAGATATTTTTTGGTGGAAAACTCTCAGCAGGTAAGGTTTAAACAAAAAGTGATTTCACCTCCAAGAGGCACAGTTGTCAATGGATGACATTAAGTTCATTTCAAGTTTAATGCTGTTTGTGATTCAGTGCAGAACAGACCTCTCAGTTTTCTGTCATTTAGGAAGGAAAGCAGAGACTGTGTGAAATCAGCTCCTGATTCTTCACAGCCAGGCTCAAATTAGATATTTGACCGCTGCTGGGTTGATAATACTTAGCACATGGACAACACTATTTCAGAGGATCTCACTTTCCAGATACTAATAAATTGACTTCACAGTCTCCCTCTGAAGCAGATATGCATATTCCTGTTTACAATCTGGGGTTATTGAGGCAGAGAATGTTTAGCTGGCCCAAATTCTGACAAGTCTTTTTTCACAGGCAGATACTGAAGCCAAGAAGTGTGGCTGCCAGCTCCCTTGCTGTAATGATTCCGTGCTCTCAGTTGGTCTCAAAGCAGTTGACAGTATCACTTGATGCACCTTTGGAAGGCCATGTATCAGCAAATGTGCCCATGTTGCAAATTATCAGGCAGACATCAGCTCCTCATGAGTAAGAAGACCGTATGGTTCTGCTGATATCAAAACAATCAGTTCAAATCAAAGGCATTTTCTCCAAGGCAGCTGCTTTTTTTGGTTATTATCTGTTCCCCCATGTTTCTATTCTCGGTGACAGATCAGACTTCTGTTCTTGAGGAATTCACTTTTGGCAGCAAGAAATGTTCACACTCCCCATCATTTTTCATAGACTAATCTGTGTTGGGAATTTTCAGTAAATAACATGAAAGCATTAGTGATTGAACACTTTAGGGAAAATAGTATCATTAGATTGATTTATTTTTCTCCCTAAAGACAGCAGCTTCTGAAACACACTTTTCTTTCCAACTGTCTATAGGTTCTATAATTACCTAGTCTTTCATTTTGCTAGTTGTTTTGTAAGTTTGGTAGATAATACATCATGCTGTATAATTTCTTATTAAAGTGCAACACTGCTATTTCATTCTGATACTTAAGTGACCTGAAGTCCTTGGATTTCAAAGGAAAATCTGAGCCACAGTATTTTTACCTATATAAATACACTGGCTGCATAAGGCACTGTTATTCAAGAGATGATCTGGTGAAGAAAAGGGTGAATAGACCCTTGCAGAGTTCTGTTGTCCAGAGGGATGTTTCAAACACTTGTTGGCACTCAGGTTGAGCTATGAGACTTGCTTTGCTCAGGGCACATCCAAACTGAAACAAGGTGTGTGTGTGGGGGATGTGGATGTGTTTTCCAATTTAAAAAGAATGTCAGACACACATGACAAGCCAGACATGGAACTCCCTGAGTTGTGTAAAATAGAGATATTCTAAGCTAGGTTGCAGACCTCTCCCCACAGCTGTGGGATAACCATTGCCTGGGTTTGGCATACAGGATTCCCAGACTGTTGGCTTGCTGTTAGCATTGGATTATTTGGTGAACCCTATCCTGGTTTCACTCTTGCCCAACTATTTGGAAATATTTTTCAGGCTGAATGCAACATGATGACACTTGAACACCACATCCAGCCATTCCCAAGTTTCACAAACTGCTCTAGGCTTGAAAATCCTGAGGAGAATGGAGTATGCTGGGAAAGTGGAAGGGGTAAACTGGCTGCACTGGGAGCATGTGGTGTCTGATTAGAGCAGCCACAGCTCCAGGCATCTCTGATTGTCTGTAGCTGAATATTTGACACCCTCCAACATGTCCCAGCAAAGCAGTCCCACTTCATTTCTGTCCTGCAGAGTGTAACATGCCGACGTGACTAATTGCCTGGGCAGACAGAACAGAGATAAGAGCAGGGAGGACAGAAAGAAGCAGATATTCCAGCGTGGAATAGCAGTGCACAAAACTAGAATGGGTCCAGAGTGTGAATAGTCCTTGCATTAGGCAGGGATGGAGGTGGGAATTGCAGGAGTCCTGAAACATGGGAATCTGGGAGGGGGGCACACAAGGGCCTTGCAGGGTCAGGAGTGAGTGGATGTGCAACTCTGCAGATTTTTGTTTGCAAGACCTCTGTAATGCATGTGAGGTGTTTAGTTGGAATGACAAAATTATTGCGGTTTTATTTTGGTAGATTCTGCATTTAAAAGAAAGTGTGCAAATCACATCTGTGGCTCCAGTGCCAGTCCAGGTGCAGAAATTGAGGAAGGTTGACTTCTCATCCTAGCCTATCTTTGCTATTGGCTTCAGTTACCCCAATACGAAGATATTCTAACCTGTCTGGGCTTAGCTGTGTTTAGAATTTTTGGTTCTAAGTTAAAAGTCTTTTTAAAAGTTGGAAAATTAAACATTCTCCTTGTTCTATGTATCAAGATTGGCACAGGAACAACTTGCCTTCTTGCTTTCTCTGTGTGAGATTTCTACAGTCTACCACTGCTGGTACCTTAAATTAGGAATGTGACAAAAAACTAAACTGCATTTGGGCTGGTCGGTGTGTTTAAATTTTGGAGAAGCCCTGAACATGTATGATGATGAAGCAGCGTTTTGTTTCCCACTGATTATTTTTACCAGCTTTTATTATGTTGTCCATTATAACAGCTTTTGAATTTCTCTAAACAGGAATATTCACTCTTTCCAACCAATCCTTTATTTTTTTAATACCTTTGGTGTGTTTTCTGCTTCCTAGCTCTGAAGGACTCCAGGGTGGTGTTGTAAGCATGCAGATGATGTGCTGTGAACTTTAGGGAATGGCGTGTTTTGCATTCAGGATCACATTTCATTTGGCTGCCAGAACCAGAATGTCACTGAGGGCAGTGCAGAAATCCTGCCTCCTGCCCAGCTGAGTCCTTTGCCCTCTAGCCATAACCACCCACCCCTGCTGGATGCTTTTGGAATCCAGATCTAGAGAGAAATTCAGGCTCTTAGTTTTGTTTGAACAGGTGAGAGCATGGTGCTTAAGTCTTTCAGTAGATCAACTAATAAGTCTTATCTTGGAGGTGACTAAAAAGAAGGATCATGGTTGTTTCTTAGTTCTTTTATTGTTCTCCTTAAAATCATCTCGTCAGAAGTCACTCTCAAATTAAAGGCAAAATACTAAGGCTCTAAACTCCTGTGTGTAAACACACAAAAGCACTTTTTCCTCCTTCTCACTCCCAGCCCTTTCTAGGAGCTTTTTGTCAGCTTCACACCAAGAACTTTGTCTGATCTTCTCTTTGCAGTTGCTAATTGGCCTGGCAGGGATATGAAGTGACTGAAAATAACTTTATTCCCTCTTTGTGTGCACATTGAAAGGGTCACAGAATAGAAAAGTAGGGCAGAGTCCAGACTGGTGGCTCGTGCCAACCAGCCTGGCAGCCAAAAAATGGCACTTGAAGGTTCTGGTTGTGGTTCTGAAGGCAGGTCTTTGATAACCAGCACTGTGAATATTGAATTCCTGCTCCTTCTGCTCCAGAATGCAGGTGCAGGATTACCTGCAGGAGAGGAAATACTGAAATCTAACTCTGCTGAGTGAGACAGAGTGGCTTTCTCAGTAAGCTTTTGGATGCCTTTTGTTTTATGCAGCATTATCAGAGCTGTGCTGTGGTGATTGCCACAAGGATGGGATCTCCAGAATCCCTCTTTGAAGAAGGCAGTGTTGCATAAACCAGGGTAGTAAATCCCAGGTGGCAAGGGCCAGTCCTGTTGTATCTAGGAGATGTGGGGGTGGTTTGGATTGATTTGCATATCTAGCTACTTCCTTGTTTGTTTGGATTTAGGGAAGGATATGTCCAAGCCCTGAGCTTCTGTGTTGGAATTATAAACCAACAGGAAAGACTTTCTCAAGACAATCATAGCATAATCTTTTATGTTGTGTTTATATGTAAGAGATTTCTCTAGAGCAACGACCACAGATCCTTTGTTTCAACCAGAAAAGACATTTCGTGTCAGGAGAACAAATTTGTGCCATGGGAAGTAGAGGAGGGCGAGCTGGAAGAAGGATGTGAGTTCCAGAGCTGCTTCCTACCTCAATTCTGTTATAGTCCCACTTTTGCTGAAAAGAGAAAAGGCCCCGATCATCTGGAAATGTTTTGAGGAGTTCTGACCTACTTCCAGGTGATCAGATCCATGCTCAGCCCAGCAGAACACCACATCAAAGGTTGGCTGTGATGTTCAGCAAACAGAAGACTCATTATTGCTGCCTCCATTAGAGATTAGCTGGACAAAGCTCTGGTAGATAAGAGTAACAAGACAAATCGCTGTGGGTGACAGCTTGCTCCAACACCTGGTGGAATCCAGGCTTTGTCAGCCTTTTTTTGGAGGCTTGCCCAAAAGCCTGTCAGGACTACTATCATACTCTTACTCTGCACTGCAGGGAACTTAAATCATCTGTGGATGCCAGATTCTGGGGAGAGTTAAGCTAACTTAACTTCTGAGTTACAGGGTGGGTTGATGCACTATTAGAAGGACTTTCGTCTCCCTAGTCTGCTTCTTTTAAAGACCAATCCTGTAATTTGAATTTTGTGAATTTCATCGCTTTCTTATCCTAAAGGAAGCAATGTGGGAGACTTGATTGCTTCCCCTTCTGTTTCTGCAGATGGTGATGTGGTAAATGTAGCCAAGCTCTTCTCTACCTAGGAGACATTCTCCCCTGAGGAGTCCCCTTCTACTGGACATGCTTACAGAACTGCACAGTCATGGACCTCAAGGAGAAATGTCAGGTAGGTTTGCTGATAACAGTCACACCCAACTTCACTGCTGAGTTGTTTATAAGTCTTTATTATTTTGGGTCAAGATTCACCAGGTGGCATTATGTAGTGCTATAATCCATGGCTAATATTGATGCTGAGAGTTCTGTCACCTTCACATCCCTGTGTGAGCAGGGAAATCCTTTGCAGGGTGGGACTGAGGCACTGCAGTGGCACAGTACAGGGGGGGAGTTCTCTGTCACATCTGCAGTGTCTCTGCCTTTAGCTGTAAGCTCCATTTTCATGGATGCTCAACTCAGCTTTACTTGAAAGGCTGAATTCGTGGAAAGATTTTTTTTTAAATAAACCAGGGCAGTGAAATAATATTTGAGTGCAGATTTACTGATGGTAGCTTGGGATGTGAGCCCGCTCTAGTGAGAGAGCACTCTTTGCTTTTCTCTCTGGTGTCCCCTTCCCCACCACACCTGAGCTTTTGTCTGTTGGCTGTCTCTATTTTCTCCATGCATCCTTTCCTTGCTGTTTCGTTTGCAGCAGCGAGAAATGTTTTTTTTTTTTCATTAGTGCAAAGTACCTGTTAGGGACTCACGTGGACTAAAAGATACACAGCAGTGTAAGTGACTTTTAAAGGTCAGTTTTTCACACTGGCTGTGGCACTTGCCTACTCAACTGCTGCTTTGCTGGGTTTCTGTTTGAGCTGTGCTAGACCAGGAAGGCTTTGGGCTCACTCCTGCCTGAACCTCTTGGTTCTGGAGTGCTCAGAGGACATGTTTGGCCTGTGTTGTTTTATATCGAATTGCTTTATTACCATGGAGTTAACATTCCAGTGAGGACAATTATCTACTTGTTCTCTTGTTAATAACATCACAGGCTAATCTGGTATTGATCATTCTAAGAGATGATGCAATTACCACTGTGTGGAGGGGTGTATTCTATATAAGATCTGAGAGCACCAAAGAGAGCAGGGCTAGCAGGGGCATTTTCACCGTAGGTCACTATCTTTGGCTCACCTTTCTCAAATGACATTCTCCACAGTGCAGGAAGATCATATCAAATTGCTGGACAGGCAGCAGCATGGTCAGTATTGTAATAGACCTTTAAAAGGCCTATTAGGAAAGTGTCCTGACAAGGAGGTTACAGGGGGAATCATGGTGTTCTCAAGTCCTAATCTCCTCTCCTAACTGCCTGAATTTTTTTTTTCTCCCTCCTTTCTGGATGGGAATTAAAAATGAAGGCAAGAGATCACCACAGTCTTTTAAATAGGAATTAAAAACCCCCACAGTTACATAAGGCTGCATATTACAACTTACTTTGTTTGGATTCTGAGCAAGACCATGACTTTATTCTTGTTAGCAACCCCAAGCAGGGGGCCTGGAACTAGAGGATCTTGAAAGTCCCTTTTAATCCAAACCATTCTGTAATTATTATTTAGTGCTAAGGAGTTTGCTCTTTTTTTTTTCGGTCATTTTTTTCCTTCTTTTTTTTAAATACTGCAGCTCCTGGTTCCCCATTTAAGGTGGAATCCATCTTCCTTCCCAAAGTGAAGAACTTGGACACATATACACTGATAAGGGAACCAATTAACCTGCTTTGTAACCTCAGCTGTAAATTAGATATGCTGAGTTTATTTTAAAATGCTAAAAATAAAATGAACCCATGTGAAAACATCAGTCCCAAATGTGGCTGAAAGCAATCTCTTCAATATGTGTGTGTGAGGGAGATTTAGCACTCGTGGAGCAGGAGATGTGCTCAGAGCACTGCTGCAGCACAGACATCTGTCACTCAGATGAGAGACTTGTCCTCTGGCTCCAGTTGCCTAATAAGTTGCCTTGTCAGGAATGGCTGAGGATCAGAATTTGTCAGGTGTAATGCAGGCTGCCTTCCAGTTTTTGCCAGAAGCCAGACACCACAGAGAAAGGCAGAGAATATTTTAGGAGCAGAGCCAAAACCTTCTTAAATTAAATGTGCTGATATCTTGTTCTTTCTCCTCCTTCTCTGACTTTTTAATTTTCTGTGTATTTCTGAAGCGAATTCAATCCTTGTGAGAGGTGCCAGAATCTCTGCTCCAAGACCACTCAGCACGTACTGAGAGAACAGCACTGATTGCCACAGGACAGTGGGAGGCTCCCGAGTTTGCATTGCATTGCAGGGAGGCTGCATTTGCAGCCACACAACTAATAAAAATTATTGACATCATCCATTGCACAGTTACCCCTAACAACTGAGCTGTATTGTCCCAGTGTAATTGCTGCAGCCTGGATACAGCACTGTGCCTCCTGGCCAGAGCCTGGGAACGTGTTCAGGGAGCCTGTGCTGGGCTCCACGTCCCTCCTGCGCTGCTGGTTCTTGTTCCAGGCTGCCTAACAAGAGCTACACTCCTACCTTTGGACTGAAAAATAGCCCAAGTCCTTTGCCACTTCCCCTCCTGCCAGTGACTGTCTCTGTTTTTATTCCCTGCTGTTCTTTAAAAGCTCAGCTCTTCTTCCAAGGGCTTTTTCACAAGCTGATCCTTTTTTCTCGGGCGTCTCTCGTTTATGCTGCAGGTTTTGTGTAGGTCAGTCCCTGCCTTTATACTCAGCCTTCTATTTCAAGTCCCAGTTTTAACTTCAGATCCCAAGTTTTTGTCTTCTGCTCTTTCATTCTGTTATTTAATGCACAAATGCATCTCCAGATGCAATTTTTGATACCAGTTGATAGCAGAAGGAGGCTACACAATACTAATTACTGCCCTACACAAAACACTTTAGAGCAAGGTCTCTCAGCAGTGGGATAAAGAAGAAGCAACAATTTCATCCAATTCCATTTGTGTCCATGACCAAAGCTGGAGGCTTTGAGGTTGGGACCTCTAACTGCATGAAGCACAAGGATTGTTGCTGGTATTGCACAAGCAAATTGTTTTACTCACTTTCATTCTAGTCTCCAAAAGGTACAAAGCCATGGGAAACAGATCAGCAAACACTGTAATAAAGAGGGGATCTTACAAGTATCTTGTGTGAGGATTTATCCACTCTTAGCCAGTCTTGTTGTTGATCTTTTTTTTTCCTCTCCTTTTTATTTTTGTGTTTAAAGGAGTAGATGAGTAGTTCCTTAACAGGCAGGAAAGAAAAATTGTGCCATTAGGACATTTTCTAGTTTTCTGCAGTATAAAATTGTTGTCTAGGAAACAAATGCCCTGCAGAAGGATAAAGGATGTTTTGCCTCTCTCTCTCTGCTGCTTTCTCCTGAAGTTACATTAAATAAATACAAAGTGTCTGCTTCCCTTCAGCTTTGGCTCTGGGAGTTTTGTGAAATTACACACGCGTGTGTAACTCAGTGCCAGCACACAGGTGATAACCAGACCCAGTGTTGGGTTTGTTGTGAATATCGAGGCCACTTAATCTCTGCCCTCCTGGCTTAAAACACAGAACATTGCCTGTGCCTGATGAGGCATTTGAACCTCAGAAAAGGAAAGGAAGAGCTTGTCCAGGCAGGGTAGGTGAGTCCTGACATCTGTACATGGTGTTCAGAGCTGTACAGTGTGCTGGGAAGGGAAGCCTTGGCAGTGCCTGCCCTGTTTGGTAGCAGCCAGCTGTAATCCTTGGCAAGCTGTTGAGGCTGGGCCAGTTCTTTACCCCTTTCTGTGTGAAATGAAAGCAGTTGTTTTAGTGATTGCTCTGCAGAACTAGGAAGCCCCAGACAGAATTAGGACAGCACTGAAGTCGGAGCTAAATAAAAACTCACTTATAAAGGTGCATCCCTCCAACAGTGAGAAGGAAACATTTCTGTAAAAGATGAGAATGAGAGAGAAGGCTCTTCACCTTTGTATCCCCTTGTTGTTGTTCTGTCCAGCCCTTCCCAGTGTACACTTACCCCCTGCCTCGTGTGCCATGCCCAGGTAAATGTGGAGCTCCAGGCATGGCTGTGGTGAATTTATGTGTGCCTTTTGCAGATTGTGTGGCTCAGGATTAATATGGGATGCTGAGAGGGGCTTTTGCTGCATTCTTTATTAGCAAGAGAAGAGGGAGGGAACACTTCAGATGGGACCTGTAACCATCTCAACTTGGAAATAGCAAATACTTATTTTTTTGAATTAAGCTTGAATGCAAAGCTGTGGAGTCATCTGTGGGGCAGTTAGTATTCCAGGGTCTCTTGGTCTCAGTTTAGTTTTTATCCATGCCCACTCAGGTTTTCCTTCCCCTGCAGTACATTTTATAGCACTTTGTCCTACCTGATTTGCCATCTGCTTTTGCACAGACCCCTGTCTGTCAGCATCATTCCTTCCTGTGCATGCATATGCAGCTCTGCAGGCAGTGAGCCCAGGGATCCTCACTGTGTTGGCTCCGTATGATGAATGAACAATTCTCACAGACATCTGGTGCTATCCTGGGCAAACTTTCTTCCCTCTCTGCTTTTTTTCTCCCCCTCTTTCTGTCCCTCATCCTCCCTCATCCCCCACCCCCATCTGCCGCCTCCTTGCTGGATCTGCAGCGTGACTGGGAGCAGGCTGAATTAATCAGCACACTGGTGCTTCACTCTGCTGCTTCTGTCTCATTCTCTGCAGCGCTGGGCTCTGCACAGTCTTGCTCCCTCTCCCTCTTTGCTCTCTCGTTGTTGGAGAGCAGCAGCAGTGCAAGTTGCTGGGGAAGCAGTGCAGGAATTTAGCCCAGATGCTCTTCAAGCAGGCTGATCTCTGGATCCCCCACCAAGGCAAATGTCGCAAAGTAAGTTCCTCTCCCTTAACATTTAATTTCAAAATGGCTTTCCCTATCTCCCTCCCCAGTCTGCATCCTGCCTGATGTGATGGGGCATGAAGAGCTTGGAGGTTTTGGGGGAAGGAGGTTATGGCAGGACATGAAACAGGGAGTGGTGATTTTAGTTAGGCAATACCTTGTTTTTGGCAGTGATGGGGAAAAGGAACTGTTTTTAACTGCAGTTTGAACCCCAGGACCAGTAGGAAGACCCACAGAGGATTTTAGCTGCTGACTCCTGCTTTTCTGCCCCTAAGCCTCATGGCTTAAATTTGTCTGTTGCTTCTGTGGGCTTTGATCTGTAGCTGTTGAACCTCCTCATCCCTGTGGGATCTGGCCGGCAGTGCACCTGCCAGGCTGGGTCACTGTTTGAGTCCCCTAGAGTGCTCAGCTGAAGAAGTGGGGATGGGAAGGAAACTATCAAGGGAATGAAAGATGAACTGAAGTTCTGTGGATTTCTGAGCATTGCTGGCCTCTGGGAGGGGATTAGCATTCCCTGGAGGGAGTTCTGCACTGGCATAAAGCACTGCTGCATGTGGAAGCCAGGATAAATACAGACCCCTAACTGCTCTCTGAACTTGGAGGAGTAGTGCAATTGGCTAAATTACAGTAATTAAAGCTTAATAATTGTGTAGTTCTTCAAAGTGCTGCATAAACCCTGTCTCATCCTGCCAGCAGCCTGGTGGGACAGGTAACTATGGTTGGGGGTTTGCTGCTCCAAACAGGTCTGAAGGGATGGACTGAGGAATGTGCAATTCCAAATTGGGCTGTTTCCTGGGGAGCAGTTGTCTCTTTACTGCTGGGGAGAAGCAAAGAGCTGGGCTTTGTACTACCTGTGCAGAAATGTTGATTGTGCCTATTGCATCTTTACTCTGTGCTTTATGGAGAGCATAAATTGTGGATGTTTTGCATGGATTAAAATGGACCCAGTGCACAGCAAAGTGCAGCAGTGATTCAGGCTGGTGAGTGCTGCTTGGCCACATCTCAGAGCTCTGTGCTCCTGCAGCTCTGTCTTTTTGCAGGGGGAATCTGCAGGCCCTATTAGTGAGCTTCAAAGCATCCACACTGGAGCCTCTGCAGGCACCCAGTTGCCCAACTGGGGGCTTCTTTTGTCCAGGGGCAATGGGAGGTCTGGGCTGCCTTTCATCCTGGGCTGCAGGGGGAGGGAGGAGACAGTTGCTGCCTCTTGCTGTGTCCATTAGCTTGGGCACTGCTGTGCTGAAGACTCTGCTTGTTTCCCTTGATTTGAGACCACCAACAGCTAAGCTGAGCCTGCCAAGCTCATGTCAGGTGCATTCAAACCAAGTTTAATAGCTGTGTTCCTCATGCCTTCTGGTGCTTTTCCCAGCATGTCCAGGTTTAAAGGCAGTGGTTCCCACAGAGCCATAGTCTGCTTGGTGGAGCTGTCTGAATTGTGCAGGTATCAACATATATTTCTTTTTCCTGAGCTTTCCTGTAGTGTTCAGGTGGGCTGGTGAATGTTGCAACAGTTGGTGAGGAGTTGGTACCCCATCACAGAATGAGAAACTAAGACACAGAGGAGAGTCTGATTTTCCCAGTGTCATGCAGAAACCAGTGGCAGAGGGAATTAGAGAATCCAGCTGTCCTGACAGTCAAAGTCAAAAGTCCTGACAGCCTTGGTCAAAAGTTCATCCCATGGAGTAGGAATGTGTCAGGGGGATGATTGGTGTAGCCTGGGTCACCAAAGAAACATTCTTGCCTGGACTCAGGCATCTGGTCTCTTGGGAAAAGTAGCCAGGAAGGCACCAAGGAAGACAGAGAGCAAGACTGGGACCAAGGATGGATAATAAAGGGAAGTTTGTGCCCAGACTGACTGATGGATTGGCCCTGCCGGTTCCTGTGTCACTCTGTAGCAGGGATGAGCCATTTCAGGCAGTCTGAGCACTGAATCAGCAGCTGCAGATGTGCAGGAGCTGTAGCATCCTGGTGGGTGATTTGCTTTAGAACAAGAATAAATCCCTGTCTAGCACTCAGCTGCTGTATGAAATGCTGCCCCAAGAAATTGTGTGCTGTCATGTATTTGATGTCTGTCATCCTCTCTGATCAGACCCAAAACCCCCACTTTGTGCCATATTGTGACTTATCCTAAATAAGAATCCGACTTAGAGTAATAAATGCAAATATATTTGGTGGAGTTACTCCTTATCGTGTGTTTTTGAACCTGTGAATAATGCTTATATTTCAGGAGGTGTAATCCCTCAAGTAGATTAATCTCCTGCAAAGTGTCATTGTTAAATTAAAAACTGTCTTCTTTTTCTGCTAAGGAATGCAAAATAGCTTTCAGGAAAAGTAAGAACATTCTGCTGCCCAGTTTCCCACCTCCAACTGTTCAGATCTGAAAAGCAATTGTGTAGAGGTGTTACAAAAGGAGCCTAGTGAGTGCAGCCTGGAGAGGGAAACAGTCTGACAACTGCCTTGCAGGGGTTTTCCACCACTCTGAATCAGAGGGGTGGATCTGCAGTCTGTGAGAATTGAAACTGCTAGCAAATATTTTGTATTCTGTTCATTTATTTGTTTAAACAGTCTTTGTAAAGGCAGTTACACTCAAGTGTACAGCAAAATAAGAGTTCCTTATTCTGCAAGAGACTGAATCCACAGAGGATGGAGGATGATTCAACCCACTTTGCTCTGGAAAGCAAGGAATATATTTGTGTTCCTGTATTAAAAAAAATATTTGGCACATATTATATCAACATTTACTGGTACAACAGATAAATATGCTACTATGGATGTGTAATGGCTGTGAAAAAATATAAGAGGACTTAAGTATACTAGTATATTTATATCCATTTCTCTGTACACATTCTGGGCTCTACTTCTTTGTTCCTCTGGAAAGAAGCTTTAAGACCTCTGTCTTCATCAGGTAGCAGAGAGTGTGAGATGGCTGATAAACTTTTAAGGTCATTTTTAACAGTTCTATGTGTAAATGAGCAAGATGTGAATTTTAGGAAGAGAGCTCAGTGCTGAATTTGTGTGAGGATGAAGGTGGGCTGCAGGAAGCAGACATGGGTAGGTGGTGTTGCTCGGGAACAACTTCATGTTGTAGGAGGAAAAATCAGAAAATAACCACAATTTTCCTACCTATGAGCCTGAAAAGGCTCCTGCAACCCCTGAGGAAGGCAAAGAGAAGCTATTTGCCATGAGCCAGGCAAAGCTATGGATTTAAACAAGCTCCTGTGTGTTTGACAACTTATTTATCCCTGTCAAACTATGGAGGGTCAACTGAAAGGACAAAGCAAAACAGAGTTTATAGATTCTGTGACTCCTCATCTCCTGCTTCTGAGCTGCTTCTTGTTTCCTTCCTGAAGAGCCAAACCAGCTCCTAATCCTAGGCATTTGCAAGATCTATCTCAGATCTATCCCTTTCCCTAATGTTTTCAGGCAAGCTAAGCAGTAATTTAACGTGTAGAATATTTACTATGAGTGGAGAAATCCACACATCTTTTCATGTTGCCATCCAGTCCACAGCCCAGCACATTCATTCCCTCTAGAAAATAAAGTCACACGCACAAAGGAAATGTCCTGCACTGTTTTTTTCCCTAACAGCCATCCCATAGATCACAATTCTTGAGAGCCCTGATAGCATCCCAAAGCAGAAGGATGCAATCATCCCCCTTTTACCTGCTCCAGCCGTGCCTCTCACACTGAGCTGGGATGGAAGGGCAGGGGTCAGCTCCAGAGGAGCCCTGAGTGCACTTAGAGACTCCTGTGCTCTCCAGGGCTAGGGAAGAAGCAACTGCTCATTTTGTCCTTAGGACTTTTTGCCTTTAGGCACAGGCAAAAGGGAAGCACAGCCTTTTAAAATGCCTCCTGATACCCATCAGGGGTTTGCTTTCACTGTAACCTGGAATTTACTGTCTGCTCTTTCTTTGTTCTTCAGAGGAACCCTGTGCTGAGGCAGCTGGGTGGGAAGGTGTCTTGCTGTTTCTGTTTGGACCGGAAAATTAGTGGCTTTTTCTTTGTAGCTTTCCAAAGCAAAGATGTGAATGTTGAGGTTTTTTATTAATGAACTGACACCTCCTGTGAACTGCTTCTTCACCCTGGGGTGCTCACTTCCTGGTTTGTGGCAGGAAGAGCACTTGCAGCTGATGAAAGGCTGGAAAGATCCCTCTGGGACAGCTTCAGAGCCTGGCTTTGCCAAAGGTTTACTTAAGGGCATTTGAAAAATGCCTCATTAGCAGTTGATGACTTAGCAGGGCAGCTTCTGTTGCGCAAACCTGGAGCTGCCCCTTGCCAGGAGCTCAGGGTGGCTCTTCTGGCCTGTCCCTTTCATTTGGGTCCCAGGCTCTTTGCCTTCACCCACAGCAGGTTACCCAGTGCCCCCAGCAGCCCTCACTCACACTATTACAGTGTTTGCCAGACTGGCTCTGCCTCCTTTGCCAAACACTCTGTGTTGGAAGTGTCAGGATGGGTGTTTAACAATCCCTGCCCTTCCTCTTCCCCAGCCCTGCCACACTGCACTTGTCCTTTGTCACCTGCTGCAGCCACGTTCCTTTGTGGCTACCCTTATCTTGTCTGACACTTTGCCAAACCGGTGACTCCTGTGTAAAGTCTGGAGCAGGTGTGCAAGTGTTTCAGGAACCGTTTTTGGTTATCTCTGGATTTGCTGCCTTTTTGTGCTCACTGCCTGCTGAGCTATGGCAGTTTCTCTTTCCAGGCACTGTGTGACTGTGTAGATGTTGGCATTAAGTGCAGCTTTCCTCTCATTTCTTCTGTAGCTCCTGATGTATCCATTGGAACCTGCTCAGTGTCTAAGCAGACTTTGCTTTTCAGTTCGAGTCCCTATTGTTTTTGTTGCCTTTTGTTCTGTGTGTTTTATTTATCTGTCTGCTTTCCCCATGTTGGAGGAGATTTTTTTTTTTTTTTTTGGACGCCTTGCTCTGCCCCAGACAGGCAGCAGTCAAACAAGAGAGAGAGCCCTGATTGTCCCTTGCTCGGTGTTGCTCTCAGACACTCCTGTTTGCAGCACTCTGTGGTGCAGCAGCATGGCTGGTGCCAGCTCCACTGCCATCCTCTCCTCTGGGAGTCTTTGAGACACTCCTATGTTTAGTCCTGTGCTGGTGTTACCTGGGCTGCTTCCAAGAACAACACAGAACTGCTTCCTCTATTCCTAAAACTGACACGGAGAATGAAAACTGCAGCAGGATTTATTTTTAGTTCTGTAAAAGTGCAGCTAAAGCAGCGTTGCTGGACTCTGCCTGGACAGAATTTGCTGTTTCACATTGTCCCCTGATAGATGGGGAGAGTGTGTGTGTGTGGTAGATGGTATTTGAAAGAGAATTTATGTTGTATTCCTCAACACTGTGTTACAGTTTTGGATTGGACCATCCATGCAAATGAGTCTGAAGTCCAAGATTAGTTTCCAGTAAATGTTCATCATGAAACCTTACAGTTAAGGAACAGGAAGAACAGATGAGAGCCAAGCTGCACTTGCAGAGCTGGGTGTGTGCAAGCAGCTCCTGAGGAGCAGAACTGCTGCAGTTTGAGACCACAGTGGATTTGGCAGGGCTGGGAAGAGCAGGAAGAGCTGCAGCTCCTGCCTGAGCTCTGAGCTGTGTCACACTGGTGGGGACAGGAGGGACAAACTTCCTGCCTGCTTGTGTTCAGTAGGTCTGTACTCTGAGCACAGTATGACACACGTGAACCTTTCCAACATGCAGGATATCCTGTGTGCTGTGCATGCTCAGTGTGTTTGTATTAAAACATGAAATGCCCATGAGGACTTTGATTTAGCAGTTCCCTCTCATGGACACCTGCCTGCTCTTCCCTGTCGAATAGCTGTCAGTGATCTGGTGCCCACGGTACCTCACCGCAATCTGGGATTTGAAAGAAATGCTCCTGGCCCAG
Source organism: Sialia sialis (assembly GCA_009812075.1). NCBI lineage: Eukaryota > Metazoa > Chordata > Aves > Passeriformes > Turdidae > Sialia > Sialia sialis. The sequence goes on along the minus strand of VRYO01002184.1, from coordinate 5,124,511 downwards.
AAATGCAAGTGTTTACCTCACTTTGTTGTTACCAGCACTTTATGACAGCGTTTTCCATATGGCACACTCCTGGGATGTGTCCTTTGGGACTGCTGGTGCTTTGCTGAGCACTGAGGGAGTGGTGCTGTGAACTCTGTGCTTCCTGCAAATCCAAATGTCTCCTTTGCAGTTCAGCACTTACAACTCCAGTGTTGGCTCTTGTAAAAGGAGGAGTTGATTACAGGGTCATGTCTGGTCCTGAATTGATCCACAGCCTAACATTTAAATCTGGGAGCTTCTGCATCAAAGTAGCCGCAGAGGCAGGACTCAAACAGAAATCTGTAGCAAACAGTTGTGGAAACTGAACTGCTCTTGTTTTGAATTGCAGATATTCTACTACTTAGTTTTTACTATTGTTAGCAAAATTTGTCCTGTATCATTAAAATTCTACCTTAACTGTGTTCTGTTGTCTCTTGAAGCTAATACCAGTTGGAGCCTGCATAACCTCTATTTGTATTGTCCTCAGCCTCTACTGATTAGATCTTGTTTCACAGAAATGACTTGGTATTGTGCTTTGATAAAGTATTTATCAGCACAGTCAGGACCGGTTTGTTTACCTGATACTATCTAAGTGCTCTAATTCCAGCCAGCAGTCTAAAGTTCACAGGAGGGAAGATGATTTCAGGAAAATGGAGAATCAGACTGGTGATGGTGAGTGCAGGGCATTCACAGTCACATGCTCTGTCAGCCACCAGGAAAAAGCCTAAAAGGCAAATAAGGAAGCACTAACCAGTTTGTTTTTCTGGCACCTTAGGATGAGATGACCTCAAGTTTGGGCCTTACCACAAAGAAAGCCCTCACGATCCTGAGAGACCAATTGTCTGCACTGCTGGAGGGGCATCAGAAAGAACGGAAAAAAGGGACCTCATGGAAGGTGAGGCACCAAACAGCACAAGTTGGGCACTTGGTCTCCCCTTCTCAAAGTAAAGATGAGTGATAAACAGAAGTTGGCTGCATTCCCTCCCAGAGTGTCCAGGTGTAGAATGCTAAAGTCCTTGGGAACAAAGCAAGGAATCTACCCCAGGGTGAGTTTTTGTTAGCACTTCTGGATGCCAGAGCTCAGTGGGAAGATGCCTCTTGCCCTGTGAAGGATCTCAGGACTTCAAGAGCCACGAAGGGCAGTGAGCTTAGAGGATCCATCTCAGGTGGAGATAAAGAGCTGTGATGCTCAACAGCCTCCCCTTGTCCACTGTGTTTTCCTGGCATGTGTGTCAAATACAAAGTACCAGTGTTTATGCACAGTGCTTAAAAGTGTTCCTTGGTTGTTCAGTGACAATGGGACAGCCTGGCACAGAAGCCTTTTCATTTTTCCGGTCAAGAGAAAAGCAGAGAGTGTTCACCCAGACTCACCAGCTGAATATCCATTGGCGCTGAAGGATTCACACAATGGATCTGGGATGCTCTGTGTCATGTTCAGGGGTTTTGCAAAGTTCTGTTCTCCCAGCACCAGCTGCTGTCTTCACCCTTTCTCATTCTGCTTTTCCAAATGTCTGGCTCTGTATTCCATGAGTGCTGACTGTCTGCTGCTCTCCCTTTGCAGGAGGTGTGGAGGAGCAGTTTCCTGTACCATGGTAACCGCTGCTCCTGCTTCCACTGGCCTGGTGCATCTCTGATGCTGCTGGCAGTGCTGCTGCTACTGTGCTGCTATGGGAGCCAGCCACAGGGGAGGTGAGCAAAGCTTCCTGTGCTGCTGAACTGAAGCAAGGCGGTGGTTTTAGATTATCTTAGTACTGGGGGTGATTGACATAAGTGTTGTCCCTCATTCTGACTAGATATCTAGATATCAGCATATTCACACTGGTAATTTCCTATCAATCCTTTTAACAGAACTTCAGCCAACTTAATTCTACTTCTAATAGACCCAGAGAATGTCCTTTGGAAAGACTGAGGGGGTTCTTTTCTACAGTATTCCTGGATCTTTAAAACTCCTAAGGCATTATCTTAGGAAGTATTTTGAAACTGGAGAAATTAGTGGCTCATGGGAGAAGTTAGTGTGCTATACATGCATTGACTATATTTGTAAAGTATTTTTTAATTGAGATGGGTCCTTTCAGACCTCTCTGGTGTCATTATCCTAAAGAAAAAGTGTGATCATGCGTTTCTTTTTGAGCCATAAATCTGTGAGATGTGGGAATAAACAATCAGGCAGTTGTATGTTTATCTCTGTGGGTGTCTGGCAGTGTATTCTGCTCATTTACTCAAACCTCATCTGCATTCTGATTCCTCCTGTTTTGCTGTGTGAAGCCAAGGTGCTGAGATAGTCAATGCACTGGCACTCTTCCTCCTGCTCCTCTTGGATCTTCTCATGATCGGGCGTCAAGAGAGGCTGAAGTGCAGAGAGGTGGAGAGGAGGCTTCAGACCATTCTTGATAAGATAAACGGTGAGGTCTCCTTCATCTGTCCCATTTTTACTTGTGTTTTTCTCCCATTGAATCTTTCCCCAAATCAGATCACATGCATTCCTGATTAAGCTTGCTAACCTTCCCCTGTGTTGCACAGAAACAGGCTGTGGGAAGTGTGTTCTCCTCATGCCTGTCCTGTAAAATAGTTATTTTGAGCTGTCATGTGGCCATGTGCTTCCAAGCTGTGTGTTAGCAGGTGGGTGTCTGTTATGGCTGAGCTTTGGAGTAATTCAAATCCTCATATCTTTATAAAAATATCTGCCTTGCAGCAGATGATGAGGGGGGAACACGTGGGGTTGTAGCACAACACGGAGCAGAAGGAAATAAATTGCTGTGCATGAGCATCATGTCAACAGGGGCTTTGGGACCTGAGCAGGCAGCTCATGTCAGTGGGGCAGTTTCAAGGACAGCCTTTAGCTTTTTTGTTGTGCAGGATTTTAAATGTTTAGTTGTTAATGCTGGGTAGAGAGAGAAAGGAAAAGCCTTCAAGGAGGAAGAGGGAGATGATAAAAGATCATGGGAATGGGCTTAGCTTATCATTGGGGGATTTATAACCACTACAAGATATAAATCCAGAATTGCTACCGCTTCATTCTTTCACACTCTGTGCTTTCAGATACACTTGGCAAAGAGGTGAAGTGGCCAGACTCCATGTACCCTGACCTTCACATGCCTTATGCTCCATCCTGGTCCCTTCACTGGGCCTACAGGGATGGGCATCTTGTCAACCTGCCCGTGAGCCTCTTGGTAGAAGGAGATGTTGTTGCTTTGAGGCCAGGCCAGGAATCATTTGCTTCTCTGAGAGGGATTAAGGTAACTTGCTTGTCTAATTTCCCTGGCCTGTAACAATATATTTCCCAGGTTTTTCTTGCTAATACTTTAATTCCCAGCGTACAGATTATTGGAGTGTTTGGTTTCTTCTGACCTTGAAAATAGCTTGAAATTCCAGCTCAGTCAAGGATGGTGCATAGTTAGCCAGACTGCATCTTTTCTATGAACTCCCAAACCCACTGGACAGGAGACACTAATGTTATACCAAAGCACCATATTTCCTCCTCTCTCAGGTCAAGGGGAAAATGTAATGTGCTGCTAAATATAAGTGGAGTGAATCTATCCAGGAGGATAATATGACATACAAACCTCGTCCTTTATCCTGCTTTTTATGTGCAGAAATAAAGTTTGTCTGCTTTGACCTTCTCCTTACTACTGATTTATTATAAAAGAAGGTAATATAAAATACCTGGTGTAGAAATAAATTAACTACTCACTTACAAGATCTGTACAAAGATTTTACTACTTGAAGAAGGTTGGGAAAAGTTTAAAGCTTCAAATTTACCTTTGGTGGTTTTAATTGTAACTTTCACTCCAAATGTCAATTCTCATGAAATAACCAGATGTGCTTCAACACAAGCCTTTGGGCTCTCTGACCTTTCTTCTAGGATGATGAGCACATAGTTCTGGAGCCTGGAGATCTATTTCCACCTTTCTCACCCCCGCCCTCCCCAAGGGGAGAAGTGAAGAAGGGACCTCAGAATCCTCAGCTCTATCGCCTCTTCCGTGTGTTGAAGACCCCAATAATTGATAATGTCAGGTGGGTTAAGTGCAGGGTACAGTGCTGCCTTCCTGCTAGACAGGTGAGGAGACCTGAGGAATTTGCTTGGCAGCACTGCAAATTTACACTGGCAAGTGCCACACTCTTATTGTAAGTGTTGGCTTCTCTTTTGGCAGCCCCTCCTCATAGCACAGGCTGAGCACAGTGTTCTCATCAACCCTGCTAGGAGGTTTATATCCAAGGAAAATAAAGGGTTAGGGTCTTGGTTGCTGAAATTTCAAGCTGTTCTCTGTTTTTAGGTGGTGCCTGGAAATGGCTCTGTCACGGCCTGTGACAGCCCTGGATAATGAGAGGTTCACTGTGCAGTCAGTGATGCTGAAATATGCTGTCCCTATTGTGCTGGTAGGTCTCATTCCAAGCTTTTGCCCTTGAGAACAGCCATGTTTTGTCAACAAATCTGAAGAATTTGCAGCCATCAACAGGAAGTGGTGGCCAGGCTCACTCATGCAGCTGACTCTGTGTACCCAGGGCAGTTCAGAGATGCTGAGCCATGTAACTGTGAGAGTGGAGGGAGGAAGTGCAGCAACAAATCAAAAATATATTTTTCATACTTACCCCAGGGCTGAGAATGTTGCAAGGCACTGAAAACACCTTCCCTGTGAGTTCCAGCAGTTAGGTGACAGTGTCATCTCTGAATTGCAGGCTGGATTCCTGATCACCAATGCCGTGCGCTTCATTTTCCAAGCTCCTGGAATTGCTTCCTGGCAGTACACTCTTCTCCAGCTGCAGGTAAAGGAGCACCACGGAGGTGAATTCCCTCTCTCAGTGACTTAATTGATCCTCTGGCAGCATCCTGTCCTTCCTGCCTCTGGGACCATGCTGGATCCAGGAGCATTCAGTGGAGGAGGGCAACAGAACTTCCCTGGCCATTCCTTACAGACTTAACTTTAAATGTTTTGCCTTCTCATTTGCCATGTATGTCTATATATCTATATCTATCTATGGTATCCTTTGCCTTTAAACTCATTAGAGTTTATGCCAAATTCATCAGGAAAAACAGCTGCAAGTCAGTGTGATTGATTAATTGCCTCCTTCATTAAACACTGCTAAGATGTGCACTGTTTGGCACTGCTTCTAGTCCTCTTCCTTCTTGCCCTGGCCTTTTGTCCTTATCTTCTCACTGTGGTGGAAAAGATATCATGTGAGAGGTTCTGATTCTTGTTGTCTCTATGCTTGTTGGTGATCACAGATTGTTTTTTTCAGGTGAATGGTGTCTTACCCATCCTTCCGTTGCTCTTTCCTGTCCTATGGATTCTTGCTACAGCCTTTGGAGAAGCCAGAGTGTTGGCCCAGATGAGCAAGACCTCATCCTCCTCACTGGTAGGTTTCTCTCCATATCAAACCATTGCAGAGACAAGGGCAGGAGATGAAAAGGTTCTGTGAAGTGAGCACACTTAATTCAGCAGATGTGTCCACTTAATTATAAAACCTTGTTGGATGTCCCAGCTGTGCCCTGTACAGTACAATAAAAGTACAATATTACTTCTTGAACAGATGCTTTAATTTTTTTAACCTCTCTACAGATATCCCAAGGTGATTCCATAAAACTCTTCAAGGCACATGCTTTCTGTCAGATAAATAGAATTTATCAGAGGGGCCAACATGGAGATATATGCCCTGTGGTGGCTGTAATTTTCAACGTGTAGGGAGGAATGAGAAGGAATGAAATACACCATGTCCTCTGCAATGTCCTGTGAGCTGAATAATCCTTTCCTGAGGCTCTGGGGCTTTGTTTGCAGGCATGGCCTCTGAGTAGGTCAGGGAGTTAGAGCAGTTTCTGGTGGTTGTGCTGGTTTGGGGAGTGGAGTTTGGTGGTGTGATGGGATGTGATCCCGGGTTGGATGTGCTGTTGCGCGTCCCTTCTTTTGTCCTGGTGACAGTGCTGGTGACATGCACTGAGCTATGTTTGTCTTCTGTGCTGATTTCTGTTACTTGGACAGAGTTTCTCTCTCCCTCTTGTCCTTCCTTGGCCCCTGTGGCCCTGGGTCTGAGTTTTCTATTCTTTTCTCTCTAGTTCAACATGGCTAAGCTGCCCGTGTCCTGGGAGGAAGGACATGTTACATCCCTTAGCATTTGCACCTTTAGAATCTCTTCTCAGTTTTGCCACTTTACCTTTCCTACCCATTCTCAGCATCACTTGGTTTGTGCTTTTGAAACCTCCCTCTTGCCCTTCACAATTCAGCTGGGAAAAGCCAGAGCTCCTTGGCTTCCTTGCTTCATCATTCTCAATGTTCCCATTTGCCCTGTCACTCATATTTGCACATTCCTTTTTTTTCTTTCCTGTCTTCTCCTTTTTCTTGTCCAGGCAACTCTGTCTGTCCAGCCAGCTCTTTCTGTGGCATCTCAGGCATGATCCTCCATCCTTGCTGCTGCACAACAGCTGCTGTGATGTGCCTTGGTCACTCACCCCGTGACCAGGGCAGTCACTTGGCCTCACTATTTCTCTCCTTCCTTCTCTCTCCTTTGTTCAAAATGTAGCAGGTAAGACCCTTCTCCTCTCCAATCATTTGGCCTACTTGGTGGCAATTTGGCCACTTCTCCACCTTCTTCCCTTTCCTCTCATGTTCAAGCTGTTTTGATTCCCAATTTTTCAAGGCCAGAGGTGACCCTTGTGGCTGTTTGAAAGGACACAAACCAGTGCCCCCCTAAACAAGCCCATGCCTCAAGTTTCATTACTACAGTTGGACTGCAGCAACATTCCTTTTATAAAGGAATTTGCTGTTGGTTTGAAAATATTTGTACTGCCTTTGATAGGTTGTCTCAGTAATTATTTACCTTCACTGCTAAAAATGGACATTCTGTGTTAGTGGGAATTTCTGCAGTATCTGATTTCCAGCCCTTGGAAAATTTACATCTTTTGTCTCCTAGATTTAAGAGCAAAGAGCACGTCAATCAAAATTCTGCTCTGTTGTAACTACTCACATTCCTTTTTCCATGTCTGGTTAAGTAAACAGTTCAAGCACCTTGAGGCACTATAAGCATATTTTCCAAACCTCTGATCTTTCTCTTGGCCCCTCTTAGCTTTCTCCACTTTTTCAAGATCACTGTAGGGTTATGAATCTCAAACCCCACAAAATATTCCAATAATAGCTGTGCTTCTGATACATTTCAGAATGATTTGGACTTTCTGCTCTGTGTTCCCTTGTTTGTACAAGAAAGGATCCCATTAGATCTTTCAGCCACTGCTTTAAAAGGCCAGCCTTTGTTCAGCTGCTGTTACTGCTTTCTGAGAATCCTCATCCTGTAATCCAGCCTTCCTTTTTGCACCTAAATACACAGCCTTAGTTTTGTGCCTGGTGGGATACGTGTTTTTGCATATTGCCCAAGCAATCCATATGGTTCTGTGACAGTGCTCTCCTCTTTACATTGCACCCTGCCCTAAACTTTGTAAACTTTACCGTCTCTATCAGTGATGTGTTATTTTTAGTTTTCTCTCAGGCTGTTAACAAAATACCCAGATTTATCCGTGTTTGAGCTAGTAACACATTATTGCAAATAATTTCTGTTTCTCTTCCATTTAGAGATAGCTTGTTTCTAATATATCTGACATGGGCTCTATTATTTCAGTATTTTCATTAGCAAACTAGTCAAACATTTAGAATCTAGCCAAATTACCAAATAGTCTATGTCAAAAGCAGTACTTTTGTCAGTCAAATTTGTAATTTTGTAAAAAAAACATAACACATTAGTTTGAGGAGATTTACTGCTTAGTTGTGGTGTTTGGCGCTGATTGTATTATTCCACTTCTTTTTTTTTTTTTTTTTTTTTTAAATTGAGTCTCATATTAGCTGCTCTTTTATTCTGTCTGAAATCAAAGTCTGTCTGGGGTCCTGTGGTAACTTGGATGGTTCTCCTTCCCTTTTTGGGCATTGGCACCACTTCCATTGAACTTAATCCATAGTTCAAGCCTTGTGCAAAATCAGCAGTAACAGTCATTGTCCAGGCCTGCTAATTTAACATATTTACTTTCAGTAGCTGGTGTTGGAATGGAAAATATTTCATAGTTATCATATGGCATGATTGTATCACTGAATAAGGAATAGCAATATTTATTTAACACGTCTGCCTTGCCTACAATGTTCATTTGCAATAACAAGCAGTGGTCTGGTTTTAATTACCTCCTGGTATACTTTTCCTTTTTCTTTATGTTAATTCTTACTTCTATTTTCACTTTTACTCAAAACTGGTCTCTTATTTTTACTATGGGGTTGTTGCTTTTTAAAACTGTAACAAAATTTTCTTTACCAGTTCCTAATTATCCTTCATAGTTCTCAGTTTAAATGATTTCTGACAGATTTCTCTTGGATTTTTTCAGCTTTGTTAAACTGATCCTTTTTCAAGTGTCAGATGTATGCATTATTATTTGGGCTATAGCTCTATTTACATATAAATGTAATTGCCATGTTCACTTATGGTTACGAATAGACTGAAATTTAAACTTTTTCAAAATTGTATCTAGTGTGGAATACCTTTGTACTGGATGCAAAAACTCTGAGTTAGTGAATTACTCAGTGTGATTCCCATAGCACCATGGTGGTGCCCTGCTATCATTTCTTTTCATTTCCTCTCCACATCCCATTCATATCACCTCATTCCTCTGTGTCCATTGTGTTCCAGGCACCTGCTTTTCCAACCCCTCTTCCAGCTCCCTTCCTGTAACTGACCCATATAAGTTAAAATCAGATCACTCAATCCTGTCTCTTTCTGACTAAAAATAACCACCCAGAAGGAGCCTTCTCTGGGTCTAATTGCTATTATTTTCTCAGTAGACATCTAGGTAATGACTGTGTGTTCCTCTGTGATGTACAGCACCAAGCACTTTGCCTGTGCTTCACAAGCAGATAAAACCAGAGTCCATTAAAGACTTAATTGCTTTGATGAGTTATCAGTCTGCCTTGGTACAGCGATTCCCACGGAGCAGGACTCCTGCTTTCTCCTCCCTGAAGGCACATCCTGAGGGAAGGATGTTCCTCATGGCACATTTCTGAGCACAATTATAGTAACTGGTCTCTTCTCTTGCTGCAGCTTGCTAAGTTTTCAGAGGACACTCTCAGCAGCTACACAGAGATGGTATCTTCTCAGGTACTATTATTATGAATTGTTTTCCTCCATCTTCACTGCAGAACTTCATGATATCCTTTCCCTTCCTCTCTGATCTGCTTGTTGCTAGACCCTTTTTACTTGTGTCAGTTGTCCATTGTCACTCATTTGTTGCTTTAATTTGCTGTGCATGCAGGTTGCATGTCTTCCCCTCTGCCTCCTCATGTAAATACTGCTGTGCTGACCAGAGATGGAGGTGACCTCGAAACTGAGTCCAGTTGTGCTTTTCTGAATATTGCAAATGGTTTGAAATCAACATTTTCTGTCCTGGAGACAGTACCTCTTCTAAGTCCTGTTCCAGAAGTAAAACAAACTTTGTATGGTGTGTGTCTGAAAGAAGGGAAGTATTTTGCTTGTACCAGAAAAACCTTGTTCAAGCCAAAACTAAAACCCAGAGGGAATGGTGGTCAGCACCCAGACCAAACTGCAGAGGGGATGTTCAGGCTTTTAAAAAGTCTGATCCTGCTCCATAGGCTTCTTACCAGGTTTAAGCACATTACTGGTGCTTCCAAAGCTGGGGCAATTAAACATTCAGGAGCCTTTTTTTTCTGGGGAAGGAACTGCTCTGGCCACTCTATAAATTGCATCATCCAGATTAAAGTGGTTGGTGGAGGAAAGATACTCTCTATCTAATCTGATGTTAAGATTCCCCTTTCTGTAAGGAGGCAGATGGACTCCAGGAGTGATTAAAGATCCCTAGGTATGTTAAGAATCAATTCCTGTCTCCTTGCTCCCTGTCACTCGGAGTAATGCAGAAAGGTGCACACGTTTCGCTTTGCTGAATATTTTGTTGCCTTTCTGTGCCAGTTCATCGTTTAGCTCAGATGTTTTTCAGATATTATAGGGATTGATTTTAGCTGACCTACCTTGTTGGAAAGATCTGTTTCTTTCCTTTTGTAACATTTTTGCTTAGAAGAAACTGGTTTAAATAAGAACTTTTTTTTTTCTTGGTGATAGGTCTGTATTGTTTTGCATTTGATCTTACTGCTGTACTAACCATTAGGATCAAGGGAATATAATTTGAGGAGCTTAGGGGGAAGTGCTCTTCAGTCACAGTATTCCAGAATAACAGCTAAAAACGAGTAAAATAACACAGTAATTCAATCCTGGTTTTGCTGGCTTTAGGATTGCCAGAGGAAAACACACAGATCTGGTGCTTGGATTGATTGCTGCTATCCACACTCCCTCTGAAACATGTTTGTGTGGAAAATGAAGGCTTCCAACTGGACATTTTAATTTTGCAAAATATCCCCTTCTTTCTGTTCCATTACAATTCCTTTGAAAGGATCGAGTAGCGAGAGCACCTTGGCTTTGTTTCTGATTTTATCATTACCTCAGTAAATAACCTTGGGCAAGTCACCTCACCACAGGGCCCCCATCCTTTACCTGATCCGCAGCATGGTAGGAAACCAAAGGCTTCAAACTCCACAATCCAGGGGGTTGAGTTACTTCAGAATAAAAATACCAAGAGGTGACAACTGATCCACTCAAAATGAACTCCAGAACTCATTTCTGTGTTTTTGAGTAGACAAGAGGTAGTTTCAGTGAATTCTCAAATCAGCAATCAGACTGACTGTTAGCAATCAGTGGAAAGGGGAAGAAATGCTTTTCCCTGGAGAACACCAGCACTGTATCAGGTGACAGGTTCCCACAGAGACTGATATCTATCTTGCAGTGTATCCTGTGTTGAAAGTGGAAGCAGGTAATGTCATACTCCCTTTTTTCCTTCTCTCCCTTCATCTCCCACTGAAGGAGTCTCTGACTGGCTGATGTGCTCTGCTTCCCTCCCCAGGAAATGATACGCTGTATCTGGAGCCACTTCCTCTGTGTTTTAAAAGGCAAATCCCCGACTCTGAGCTTCACCTCCAGCTTGCTCCACAGTCTGGGATCTGTCACTGTGAGTATTGCTGGGTTGTCAGAAAGAGGAGCCCTGTGAGGATGCGTCATTTGCATCATCCATATCATCCTTCCCTGAGCACAGACTGTTTGCTGGAATTAGAAACCCTTCAGGCACCTGTCTTTGTAGAAGAGTTTATAGCTGTCTTGTCATGTCCAAGCACATTTACAGGTTAAAACAATGGTTTGAGATACTCTGTGACATCTGAGAGGATGTCTGTATTTTCCAGCTCTGGTTCTGGTCAAATTACCCTTTGCAAGAACCAGCTGGTTTGGGTCCTGGTAAGGTATTAGCTGGTGAAATAGGTTGAGTGGTTGCTTCCTTTCCTTGGTTTTCATGCCTAGTTTTGTAATATGCTGAAGTAAAATTGGTGTTAAGCAACCCATCAATCTTGTTAGAGCAAGGAGTTCTTGGATTTCTTGGAATGTTATAAGGTGCAGTTTCTTAAGAGAGAAAGTTGGTGAAGGAGAGACTTGACTATCTCCATGTGTTTATTAAAGTCATTATATTTATGATTATGCATGAACACTGAGATGTTTTCACTAAGATTTTGCTTTCTTGGGGGTGTTGTGGGATCTTCTAGGTGCTCTGCTGTGTAGACAAGCAGGGGATTCTTTCCTGGCCAAACCCCAGCCCAGAGACTGTTCTGTTCTTCAGTGGGAAGGTGGAACCACCTCATGACAGCCACGAAGACCTGACTGATGAGCTCTCCACACGTTCCTTCTGCCATCCTGAGATGGAAGATGAGGTGAGTGATGCTCAGTGTGTTATGCAGTGTGCTGGCTGCAATCACAGTTGGACTGATACCCAATGTGATATTATAGAGGGGCCTTGTAGAGAAGTCCTGTGCCATAATTCTTTGCTTAAAGATGAAGAAGCAAGCAAGGATGCTTTCCTCCAGGAGTCCTGAAGCAGCAGGTGAATCAGCAGTGCCTTGTGTTCAACCCCTGAATCACCATTCCTTGCTCTGTTGGTCTCCCACAGCCCCATGAAAGAGATGCTTTGCTCTCTGGCCCACTGGCAGACACAGTGCACATGGCCAATGAACAAGAGAGGAACAACTGGTCTGGTGATGCTCCAAAGGCTCCTGAAGCCTCTGCCCACCGAAAGCCAAACAGCAGAAGCAAACATCCCTCTGGATCCAACGTGAGCTTTAGCAAGGACACGGAGGGTGGAGAGGAGGAACATACTCAGGTAAGACTTACTGAAGGGGCACACAAGCAGGCTTTTGTGGAGCTCCAAACCCACTGTTTGGAGAATTGAACTGGGAATTCCCTGCAGGATTCTAGGCTCCAGCTGCATTCATTGTAACCAACCTCAGTTTCTCTGCCTGTTGGACCAGGTTGCTGGAGACAGCGAGATGTTGGCTTGTGAGGCTGAAGACTTTGTGTGTGACTACCACCTGGAGATGCTCAGCCTGTCCCAAGACCAGCAGAACCCCTCCTGCATCCAGTTTGATGACTCCAACTGGCACATGCACCTGAATTCCCTCAAGCCTCTGGGGCTGAACGTGCTGCTCAACCTGTGCAACGCCGGCGTGACCGAGCGGCTGTGCCGCTTCTCCGACCACCTCTGCAACATCGCCCTGCAGGAGACTCACAGTGCTGTGCTGCCTGTCCATGTGCCCTGGGGCCTCTGTGAGCTTGCCAGGCTCATAGGTGAGGAGGAACTGGATGGACAGACACAGAGAAATCAGAGCTGTCAATAGACACTTAATCCTTAGAGAGCATGAGAATATTTCCCCAGTCCTGTTTGCTGAGGAGGTGGAAATACAGAGCTGACTCTGTTGTTTGGTTGCCAAAAGAGTTTATTAAAGAGATGGCTTTTGGCAAGTTCTGACATTGTCAGTGCTATCCAAGGAACAAATGTCATCAGGGATAGTGCCAGCCAGCTCTGGCTAGGCTTCATATTCTTCTGATGTGAGTCTGCCAGTCTCATTAGGAGACAAGGAATACCTGCTAATGAACAGATATCTGGCTTGTCCTTATAGCAGGGCTTTAGATGGAGTTTGGGGATCAATGATGTACCTCAGCTCATTTTAGAGATGGGAAAACGAAGGCATAGGGGTAGTAAGAGGTTCTAAGTAACACTAGGATTAAAACCTGGAAACTTTACCTCACTTCCATGCCTGTCCTGTGATGTCACAGTTATTCTCATCAGTGAACAAGAGCATGAACACTGTAATTACTAATGTAGTCCTTTTGAATGTTTTTCATCCTAGATCTAGCCATATTTACATAGATGCACAGGAAGCACAGCTTACCTACCAGTTGCTGGGGAGGTGTCAGAATGAGCACAGGCAAAGTGAGTGTCACAGAAGCAGGAGAAGGGACTTTTCTTCTGCATTGATTAGAGCCTGATTTTCCTCCTCCTTGTGTTACAGGTTTCACACCAGGTGCTAAGGATCTTTTCAAGCAGGAGAACTATTTGGCTTTGTACCGCCTGCCAAGTGATGAGATGGTTAAGGAAACCATCCTGGGGAAACTTTCATCCATCACCAAGAGGAGACCACCCCTGAGCCACATGATTAACCTGTTTGTGAAGGACACCACTACCAGTAAGGCTGCCTCTTTTTCTGGAAATGCACTTGGCACAGGGTGAACTTTTCCTCAGAGAGCCCAGAAAATGTCAGGCTGGAAGAGTCCCTGTGGGGTGGTGCCCCCACTCTGCCCATGGCCAGTGCAGATATGATTAAAAAACTTCAGTGATCATCTGTGCTGTACTGAGGGGGCCTTGACTCACTCCAGAATCATAAATACTTAAAAAAAAATCTTAGCACATAGTAGACCTGTTTTCTGGGAACAAATGGAAGTGCAGAGCATGGTATGGGTTTATTGAGCTTGTAACAGACTTCATGATGGTAGTGAAACTAACACTGCGCATGTTGAATATCGCTTTGAATTTTAGTTAATAATGCTCACCCTTCTGATAAATCATAAACCAATATATTTTTGAGTTGTCTAGTGTATTATTTTACACATTTCTATATTGCATACTAATAAGAAATGACAAAACTCCCATGCAAACTCACAGTGACCATGAATATAAACCTGAAGCGATGCAGACTTCTCCACTCTTTCTACTCCTTCCTACTCTTATAAGAATGGGCTAGGATGGAAAGGATGTACAGCTGGTTGAGGTCTTAAAGCACCTCAGAAAGATTTAACAGCTTGCCTGTCAGAGCTCTAAGTCTCTTTGTAATTCCTTAAATTGACTGAACTTGGCTCTCTAGAGTTGACATATGTTCAATATTGAATCTGAAATATGATCATTGTGCTGGCCAGAGTTTTACCAGGTTAACTGTCTTCTCTCACCCACTTCTTAAATTTTTATCTTAATCTGCGAAGGAGCTTTTTCATTTGCTCTGATTGCTGCTATCTTGCCTTTGTAAGTAGGAATTATTTTGATGCTGAGATTTTTAGTGTAGAGGAAAAAACCTTTAATGTTGCCTCATTTCAACTCCTTATCCTCACTTTTAAACGGTTTAGGTTAGAGCCTGGAGCTCAGACGAATAGGTGTGATCTGGATTAGGCTGTCTAGAGTAAATTCTAAGAGGAATTTTGCCAGTTGGGTTTAGTTAACCATTGGAACACCTCTCACATGATAGTCTTGTCCCTTGAAATTTCCAAAAATACTGCCATTTTAGAACCAGAAATACTGGATTGTGCAGATAACATGGGTGAAGTCAAATGGGCTCTGTATGCAGAAGTCAGACCAGATGATCATAATTTACCTCTCTCCACACATTATTTGTGAATAAATCTTTGAATCCACCCACTCCCATGACATGCTGCAGTCAAAGCAAGATACATAAATTCTACAGCTGTAGCAGAAATGGGAGGCAGCTTATCTGTATGTTCCCTTACTATTCCATTGAAATACATGTCTCACCATCTGGCAGTGTTCATCCCAGATCCATAGTAACCACATGGAAATGAGGAGCTCACTGTTGTCTTCCACAGAGTAAAACAGCTCGATACCATCTCTGCCTTCCTTTGCTGGAGCTGCACTGCTCCATCCATTCCTTTTCATCTGTCTCACTGGCTCTGCTGGAGCAGTTTGATTCTTTCCAATGGGTCCCAGCAGCCATGAATGGCTGCTCATACCCTCTGCCCTATTCATTCATTTTTTCCCCTTTTGCCAGAGGAATCCTGGCCTGAGAGTTCATGATTTGGGAAGGGAAAGGGCTGAGCTCATTTTACTGGCAAGGAGAGCTCAGTGAACTCCTTGCAGTTTCCAGTGTCTGCAGTCACTGCCACTTTCCCCTTAGCAGGGCTGTGGTGTGGGATTCTGGTGGGAATGAATGAGAAATGGATTGCAGTTGCTGTCAGCCATGAGCGTGGGTACATCTGTGCATATGGTCACTGCAAGCTCTTGCTCTGTGTCCAGGACATAGGTTTTGCATGGATAAACATCTCCTGTTCCCTCTTTCCAAGCAAGGACCATCTGACCTTAGGAGCAAGGTGGGAAGGATTAGGTGTTTATACAATAAAATTAACCAGAGCTCTGCACAAGTGCTCCTTTGTGTCCCTGAGACAGGCTCCTTCTTTCACACACAACTCTTATTCATCTGGGGGGTTTGTTATGCTGAAAACTTGGCTTGTGATGACTATTTATAGCAAAAGCAGAGAGCTGCTGTGTTTTGGAAAATCCTCCAATGTTTCTGAACGTCCCTGCCTGGTTTGTGTTGAGGGGATATTCTTGGCTCTGGATTTCACCAGCCAGTGGGAGCATTAGCAGTCAGCAGCAATGCCTGCAAAAAGCCTTTGGGCTCATTTTACTTGGCAGTGATCTTTTTTTTTGGTGTTTTGTTGATTTTGGGATTTTTTTTTCATTAGCTCAGCTTTGAAGCTGTTGGGGGCAAAGTCACAGAGCAGCTGGAGAAGGGAAGGGAGACTCTATGTGCAGGAAATGTTAATGAGTTGTTACAAATGAGAGGGAGCAGGAGGTGGGGAGGGGAGGCAGCCCCACATCCCTGAACTTGTGTCCTGTGCCTGGGACCTGCATCAGGGATGTCACACACCTCTGAGAAGAACTTTTTAAAACCTCTGACTACAAGAGGGAATAAGAGATTCTTGAGTCTGTATTAAAAACTAAAATAGAGGAAAAACAGGACAAGCTGTGGTGTCCATTGATGTTCAGTTCTTCCCTAAAGACAACATAAGTTACTTTTTTAGAGTCTGTTATGTTGAACTTTTGACCCATCCTGATCTAACACATTTTCAGGGTGAAAATGGGAAACAGGCTGTTATCTGGCAGGTCACACTGTCAAATTATTTTCTGCTACTTGAATGAAAAATATTCAAGAATAGCTCTTACCCTTTAGTTCCACGTCTGGCCTAGAAATGAATGCACTTTGCAGCATAGGCAGACTTTGATCCCCCAAGGCTCATCATTGCTGCTTGTACTTTCATGACAAGAGGCACAAAGGAATTTCTCTTCTTCTGCTCTGTGGCATGCAGGAGCAGGATATTATCCCACCTTTATGGGAGCAGGATTGATACGCAGGGTTAGGGGAGAATAGGAAGGGACTGCATGGCTCACATTTTATCACAGCCTTGTTTGAACCCACAATTAGACAAAGGGCAGCTGCAGGTGCATCATCAATCCTGAACAATTTCTTGATGGAGACTGAAGACTTTCAGCAGAGGAAAAGAGGATATCTGTAATGCATCAAAGCATTTTGTGGTAACACTGATGTTTTAACAAATAAGGGAGCAGTTGGTGTGACATCCCCTTCCTGGGAGCTGTGTATGTGATGCTGACTCATTGTTCTCTTACACTTCAGGCACTGAGCAGATGTTTTCTCATGGGACAGCTGACATCATCCTTGAGGCCTGCACTGACTTTTGGGATGGTACTGATATCTACCCCCTCTCTGGCTCTGACAGGTGGGCAGCTTTCTCATTTGGCGAACTCAGGAGCTGCAGATAAAATACAGAGGGAACCTGGTCACTGTTAAAATTATTTTATTAAAAAGCTTGTTAAGCTTGTTAAGAGCTTTGAGCAGGTTACGAATATGAACCCTCTCTGCTTGTAATTAATTGCTATCATAGCAATGCATGAGATTAGATAGCAACAAGCATTCAGTTGGACTGGAAGAGCAAGCCACTTCTTACTGTATCTGTTGGGATATTGTCCTCTTGTAAGTGGATTCTGACTGTACTGTGTAGTAGGACTGAGTTATAATCAGGTCATGCTGTGGCAGAGAATTTTTTGTTGTTTTTCAAGAAGAATGTGATGTCTTACATGAAATGCCAAATGATGAATTGTGCCTGAACCAGTCCACACGATGCATCAAGCCCTTGGAGTCCTGTTGCAATATCTGACAATGTGTGCTGTATTTTCATCTACAAGCTGAATTGCTGTTCCTGTTGGCACAGCAGACCAATAATGTTTAGTTTCACTGACTTTTCACATTATTCTTCTAAATCTGCTTATCCTCAGGTGTGAAAAAAACTGCCACTGATCCTTTTTAGAATATTGATCATGGTAGAAGCAAATTAAAAATCTGATTTTTAATCTAATTTGTTACCTTTGTAAGTTCAGCTTAGAGAAGAAACTTTACCTTATTTCAGTGACTGAATATTGACTAAATACAGCTTCTGGGACCCAGACTCTGAAAGGGAATAGGAGAAAGGTTTGCTCCTGCAACTGTCTCTGCCATAGATCCTGTTGTCAGAGTTGTCAGTTCCCTCTTTGGTGTTTATCTCCCTACAGATAAATTACGTCTGATGAATTAAGCTTCTGCTGTCATGCAGTGAACTTCCTTGGAGTCATCTGGCAGCCATATAAGCATATTATATTAATAAGTGTATTTGAAGAGCTCTGTGTTCATACCAGTGAATCTGATGAGCAAACAGAAACATTCACCACTGCTCCTGTTGAAATATGAGTTCTTCTTACCTGCAGTGCCTGCAGCTTGAAGAATGCAGAAAAATGGGGAAGGTCTTCTTCAGACTTTCTAACCACTTTTTATAGAAGACGTTTTTCCAAATACATGAAACTGCAGCATTTCTATATGGTCAGAAATGTGGCGCATTTTTGCTAACTTTGTTTTTTTTTTCCTTTTCCACTTAGGAAGAAGGTGCTGGATTTCTACCAGCGAGCCTGCCTGTCAGGATACTGCTCTGCCTTTGCTTACAAGCCCATGCACTGTGCCTTGTCCTCCCAGCTCAATGGCAAGTGCATAGAGCTGGTGCAGGTGCCGGGGCAGAGCGCGATCTTCACGTGCTGTGACCTCCCTGGAACCACTCCCATCAAACAGAGCAGCAGGAGGAATAGCTGGAGCTCAGATGGTACGTGTGGCTGCTGTCCTGCCTGCAAACAGGGCTGGATCTGATCAGTGCAGAGCTGTAAGAACATTGTTATTCAGAGTAGCAGATGGAAATTTGAAAGGAAGAGTTTCTGGAGTAGGTGGGTTTTCAGAGGAAGTAATGATGTGGCAGCTGGTAGGGGGATTTCTAGTTAAGTTATTGAAGGTTATAAAAAATTCTTCTCCTTGTGGGAAGTGTTTCTAAAGCAGGCTATGGAGAGTCAAGACTTCTGTGTATTTCAGTACTTGGTTTGCTCTTTGTCTGATTTTATGGAAATCACATGTGGTGGGATTTTCAAAAGATTGAAATGTATAGTGTTATGCAACTATTATTTCTTGATAGATTTTGTTGCTGTCTGAAGGAATTAGATGAGAACTGTACATGTCCTTCAGAACAGCAATGGGAAGTGAGAAAGAAGCACATACCATTACATAAATCCAGGAGGCTCTTCTGGAAAGCCAGTCTTAACCATTTTCTGCCTTGGTCTCCCATTCTGTAAAATGTGACTAGTGGGGTTTCCAGCACCTAGGAGCAGTTGTGACTTTTGAGTCCCACCTGTGGCAAGCCTTGCAACTGTGTGAAGTGTTTTATTATTTTGTTATTCATGCTGCATCCAGCCCTCATTCACCACAAGCTGATGTAGTGATGGTGAAGGAACCCTGTCAAAGAGCCTTTGCAGGCTTTTTGGAAGTGTTTTCTGGGAACATGATTCAGTTCCTTTGCATCAGCCCCTCGTGCTCTGATGCCACTGTGCCTCAGCTAGAGTCACTATATTGTTTAGGCACAGTAGGATGTGTTTAAAATGCGCTGTGAACATTATGAAGCACACATCCTTGACCTTTCTACCCAAATTCCATGTGACTGATCCCTGCCTTCTGTTTTATCTTTTTCCTTTCCATGCTTGCTGTTTCCCACTTGTGTTCTTGGTCTCCTATGTGGGGATGTCCTGAAACCACTTCTGTGACTGGGTATGCTGGGACAAATGGATATCTCTTCATCTTTCCTCCTATGTTTGTGTTCCTGCACATTTCTCTGTCTGGACACTGTGTCCTTGGCTGTCACCTTGGTGGCCTCCCCACCTCGTGTCCTTTGTCTGATGCACACGTGGCCCCTCGTGTCTCAATGTGACTGCGTGTTGTTTGCATGCCTGAAGAAGGGATTGGGGAAGTGATGGAGAAGGAAGATTGTATCCAGGCTCTGAGTGGACAGATCTTCATGGGAATGGTCTCATCTCAGTATCAGGCCCGCCTCGACATTGTCCGCCTCATTGATGGATTGGTCAATGCCTGCATTCGTTTTGTCTACTTCTCCCTGGAAGATGAGCTCAAAAGCAAGGTAAGCTGTGTTTGCTGCACCCCCTGACCTTGCATGGCCCCTGGTTGTCTGACTGGAGAGTTTAGCTCCAGTGCAATCTAAGGTTAATCTGATTCAGCCCACTAATGAGTCCAGAAGGTACTTGTGCTCCAGTATGGCATCAGTCTGCAGTGCTCTGGCCTGGGCAGCCATTCTAAAGCTCTTGTCTGCTCACCCACAGGTATTTGCTGAGAAAATGGGTCTGGAGACTGGCTGGAATTGCCACATATCCTTAACACCCAATGGTGACGTGCCTGGCTCAGAGATCCCCCCCTCCAGCCCCAGCCATGCTGGCTCCCTGCATGATGACCTCCATCAGGGTGAGCACTGTGCCTTGGCCTCTCTGAATGCCATGTGTTTCCTGGGTGCTTCTTTTAAACCCACTCATAGGTTCCTGTGTCCACACCAGACACTTGATCTGACAGAGCTTTGAGCACAGAAGTGCTCAGGTGTGTGTGTGTGTAAGCAGTATTACTTTACATTTATAACCTTTCTAGCCAGCCAGTAGCAAGTTTTTGGAAGCAGACATCCTTCTGTGCACCAGCTACCTTGAATTTATGTGCTCATGAGTGCTTCTGGTTCTTGCTGGGGCCCTGGTCAAGCTGCTGAAAGTCCCGTGCCTGTGCATTACTCTTTTTTTTTCTTACTTCAGCTGGGATTTCTTTAGTCTCTTCCCCTAGAAGGACAGCAGAACAGATAAAGTATCATGTCTCAAAAGAGCAGAGACTAGGCTCACATATCTACCTCTGAACAGATTAGTCATCTAAAAATACTGCATTTTAGATGACTGAGTGGGAGATCTGAGTGTTGCTAACCCAGAAAAGCAGGCCTCACGTTTCCTGGCTTCTGCAGCGCCACGTGCACGTCCCACGTGGGTGGCACAGGGGTGGCAGAGGCAGGTTTGTGGTTGTTGTTTATGCTGCTTCTCTCTGCTCCAGTTTCTCGAGATGATGTGGAGGGGCTTCTGCTGATGGAAGAGGAAGGGCACTCAGATCTCATCAGCTTTCAGCCAACAGACAGTGATATCCCCAGCTTCCTGGAGGACTGCAACAGGGTGAGGGCCCCTTTCCCTGTGCACTTTCTGCTGCTGTCATGGTCAGGAGTGTCACCTCATTATTCCCAGAGGAAATTCCTCTTCAAAGGAGATTGTTTTACATTGATTTACTTTGATTTCCCTCACCCTCTTCCAGCTTGGTGTCTAGAGCCTGGGAAGTCTGTGATTCTCTCATTTAGTTACTTCTGCTGAACAGCTCTTTGCTTTGGAGTTTAGGAATGGAGGCTGCCAAGCATGGGGTAACCTTGAGAGCTGCATCTCATTTTCTCTGGGTGCCATGGGCTGGGCAGGGAGTGGGAACATGCCCACTTTCCATGCAGACAGAAGAAACTCTCTCTCTTCCAGCTGTGAGCCACAGACTGGTGCTGCCCAATGGTCAGTGTGAGATAAGTCCTTCCTGCTTCACAGACCTCACATGTGCTCAGCAGAGATTACAGGAATATCAGAGATACAGATTTTAAAAAGTCATTTAGGCCTGGTTTTAGAAGGCAGGAACCTTTCTTGCCTCGCTGCAGGTTGATGTGGCTGCAATTGAAGTAGATCCAGTTGCTGGAAGACAGCAGATGTGTCTGACTAGATTTTCCACACAGGCAAAAAGTCCTTAGAAATTCCTTAGCATAGGTTTGTCACACTGACCTTACCAACCCTGAGGGCAAGCGCAGGCAGCTTGGCAGGCCAGTGTAGAACTTTATCAGAAAACTTTTGACAGTGACTGGGGAAAGTCAGTTCTGTCTGCAGGAACATGAATTTATATCTGATCTTGAAGCTGCATAATTCTAGGAATCATCATTCTCATTTTCAGCAGTTCCCTCTGCAATGCCTCTCTCTCACACTCCCTGCTTAATCTGTCCTTTCTCTTTTTCAGGCCAAACTCCCCAGGGGGATCCACCAGGTGAGACCTCACCTGCAGAACATTGACAATGTGCCTTTGTTGGTGCCCCTGTTCACAGACTGCACCCCAGAGAGTAAGTGGCCCTTCCTCCTCCTGACCATCAATTCCTTCCCAGCTCCTTGCCTGGCTCATCCAAGTGTGGACACGGGTGAAAGGAAGGGAATACATTCCAGAAACCTAGAAGGACATATTGATATTAATTACCCTCTGTTGCTACCTGTGAGGAGCCAGGTGTTAACTGAATTTTAGTGCAGCTGTTGCCCAGCTGCTGAATTGGGCTGAGAACCACTCCTTTCGATTTGCATTCGTAAAAGACACAAAAGCAAACATCCAAAATGCTACTGCCTTTCATTAAATAAGTGTTATCAGTGTACCAGGAGACTTTGATCTCTGCTAACAACTCTTATATAACTCAGAAATCACTTCCCAGAAGAATTTTCCCCTGGCAGTTGCTGTTAACACCTTCTGCTGCTTTGCAGCTTTTGATTGCAGGAAACAGAAAGTACAAAATTTCTCTCTCTCTCTCTCTGAGGCATTACTTAAAGAAAGGTGTGCTCAAATGGCAAAAACCTGCCAAATCTCCAGTGAGCATGGGGCATCATTAGGATTTGCCATTTTAGTACTTCTGGTCACAGTTTCCAATGTGTCAATCACAGTCCAATCTGCCTTCACACTTAGTGCCCAAATTTCCTCTCTCTGACAGAAGTGGCAGCTCCCCACTTGAGCCAGCCTCTCTCTCTGCTGCAGGTCTTTGTGCACCAGGCATTTAGTGAAGGTGTTTACAAGGGACTCTGCAGAGGAGAGGCTTGGGCTTTTTTGCCTGGAGCATTCTAGAAAATCCATGTATACACAGGGCACTGTGCATGGAGCTACAGAACTAAGATCAGATCAAAGAGCAGCTTTGACTTAGAGGCCCCAGGAATGTCAATAAACATATTGATAAAGGGTAGAGGTGGTGGTGGCTGGGAGTGCAGGAGCAGGGTCTGGCCCTGACAGTGGCTAAATGTGGCGCTGCTTTTGGAGCGGTTTGTTACATTCCCTCCCTTCCTTTAAACTTGCAACACCACTAGTGATGAGCAGAGCAGAGTTTGAAACACTGTATTTAATTTCAGTTTGAATTATTTAGGTTTATTTGATTTCTGCTGTTTTCTAACAAGACCACTTGATGCTGAGGCTGTTTTATGTAGCCAGGCTATACCTAAAGATCTGATCTGAAAGAGGTGTGCTGGAGATGCAAATCTCTGGGTTATAGTTCTCTGAACCACAGATCAATTCCTGCAGTGGCAGGTATATAGAGCAGTTAATTTTGTGTGCTTGGATTGTGCATCTCAATGTACACAAGTGGTGAGTATCAGATGGGGCAGTTTTAAAGGATCTGTTTGTTACCCAGATTGGAAGGGGTGTGAAACACTGCATTTTTGTGTGCATAATGACATCATTGCTCCTTCTGTCCCTCTGCAGCCATGTGTGAGATGATCAAGATCATGCAGGAGTATGGGGAGGTGACCTGCTGCCTGGGCAGCTCTGCCAACCTTCGCAACAGCTGCCTCTTCCTGCAGAGTGATATCAGGTGGGGCAGGATCTATTCCTCCTCCAGCTGCCTTTGTCCTCATCTTAGCAAGCACCCAGCTGTGGGTCACAGCAGGGAGCTGCTCACAACTGCTCTGTCCATTTTTAGCTGTGATTGTCTCCAAGAGGGAGATTTGTGGGAAGCTGGTGGGGATGGCTGTTTAAGGCCCTTGACACAGAGGTATTTCCATGTCTGAATGGAAGATGCTCTCTGGCATGCTGGACTGTTGTGCCCCAACTGCCACTACAGATGCTTCCCACTGGGTGAAAGAGTGGAAGTAACCCATGGATCAGCCAATTTGTTGACCTTATGCCCAGTAATGTTCATTATTTCTCTGTGAATAACTGAAAATCTGGGGATATCCTAAATTCATGTTATAGCTCAGGCTTCTCTAGCTGAGCAGGGTAACCAGAGCATGGCACAGCAGTGGGAGTGTTTCCTTTCTGGGATGAGGCCTTTCACCACCACCCTTGTGTTGTCCTTGCAGTATAGCCCTGGACCCTCTCTACCCATCCCGCTGCTCCTGGGAGACCTTTGGCTATGCCACCAGCACCACCCTGAGCAATGGCTCTGAGGAGCTCACCCCACTGCAGCTCTCAGGGCAGCTCAACAGCCTGCCCTGCTCCATGTCCTTCCGCCAGGAGGAGAGCACCAGCATCATCAGGCTCATAGAGCAGGTGAGCCAAGCAGTTCCTCTCCCCTCTGAGAGGAGCCAGGAGCTCACAGGAGCATTCTGCTTGAGGTGCCCACAGTGCTGCCAGCAGGAGCTTGCCTTGTGTCTCCTGGTCTTTGTTCAGGAAGCACAAGAAGGAGAACCTTCCTGCCTGGCCCTCCTGGTCCAAGGTGGAGGGAATGGTTTGGAAATGGTGCCTTGTGGCAACAGATCATTAATATAATTCATGTGGATGAAGTATAATCTTGCAGAGATCCCTAGCCAGACAACAGTGCAGTGTTAAAGAGAAGTGTAACCCCAGAAAAGCCAAGAGTTTAAACAAACCCAGCCCTTGGCTAAATCCTGCCTTTCCTTTAGAACCTCTCCATGTAGGCAAGAGACCTTCCCTTTTTCCTCTCACTATCCAGATCCCCTCCCCTCCCACTTCCCCTGCAGGCCCCATGTTGTGTCCCTGTGCTGGCAGCTGCTCCCAGCAGGGCTCTGAGGCCTTGTGCTTCCTTCCAGGCCAGGCATGCAACCTATGGGATCCGCAAGTGTTTCCTCTTCCTGCTGCAGTGCCAGCTGACCTTGGTTGTCATTCAGGTGAGTCCTGGCCTGCCTGGGGATGGTGTTTAGCTTGGAGGACAGGAGGGCTCACATGGGTTTGGGTGTCTGCAGTGGAGCAGCCTTGAGAGAGGAGTGTGGCCTGTTTACATGGTGTGTTTGGGGAAGTTTCAGATGGAGATGGAGACTTTGTGATCTCAGCCTGAGCTGCTCCTTCTCCCTGCTCCTCATATATTTCCTTTCAAACCCTTTTCCCCTGGAGAAAAGCATCCCCTGCAGCCTTTGCAGTGGCAGCCCAGTTACCAGTTCATCCCAGTGTTTTGGGGAGGACAGCAGCATTTTGGGTAACTCTCTGTCCTAGCACTGTTCATGCCCTTCACGCTGGGTTGTTTCTGTCCAGTTCCTCTCCTGCCTGGTGCAGCTGCCCCCCATCCTCAGTACCACAGACATCGTGTGGCTCTCCTGTTTCTGCTACCCACTGCTCAGGTGAGTCTGTCAGGGTGGAATTTCCTCCCACCCCCCCGGGATGCACAGACCACCCCCTCAGCCTCACTGTGTCCATGCTAAAAGCAAGCTGACATCACCCACAGCATGTTAAGAAGGCTGCAAGGATTATTCCAAGCAGCTGCTTTGACAAGGTGCTTGGAAACAGTGACAGGAGCATTTGTGTGCTTCTGTGTTACCCCCTGCCTTGAGTGTTGGAAAGTCTGGGCTGTCAGGTGGAGGTCAAGGTACCACAGGTGGTTTTTTTTTCTTTCATACATCTGAGGGTCACTTCTCTCTGTCTGCACCTGCAATGAATAACACCTTTTATGGCATATGTAAAGATAAGTGCCAGTGCTTCAAGCAGTCCGAGCAGGCTATTTGGATTCAAATGTTAGATTAAAGCACAATAGCTCTGGTGCCTGAATACATTACTGAGACATTTCACTTACCTTTCTCCAGCATCTCGCTCTTGGGCAAGCCTCCCCACAGCTCCATCATGACCATGGCAACAGGAAAAAATTTGACTTCCATTCCCAAGAAGGTAGGTCACTCCTCAGATTTAAATTAGCCACACAATTTTCTCTTCAGTTTTGTCTCAGTGTTGATGTGTAACTGAGGCCCTGTGCCTTCCTAGCTCTCTCAGAAAATTGATCCATGGTATGAGCCAGGAGGGAATTCCCTATTCCAGCATGCCCAGAGGGCAGATGCTCAGTGCAGCATCTCATCTGTACTACAGCTTGTCTTTTGCAGCCACTGATTCTCTGATGGTCCATGGGGAGGAGGTTGTATGACATGCCCACGTCATCCTCCTTGCTTTCCCTTATTCACAGACTCAGCACTACTTCCTGCTCTGCTTCCTGCTGAAATTCAGCCTGACCATCTGCTCCTGCCTCATCTGCTTCGGGTTCACCCTGCATGAGTCCTGCAAAGGGGTGAACACCACCAGCCTCAACCTCACAGCCTGCTCCTCCATCATGCTGCACAGGTGAGGAACTGGCCACACACATCCCTACTGCTCCTGCCCTTTCCAAGGAGCACTGATTCCAATCCTCTGACAAGCTTCAGCTTCTTCCATGGCCCACCAGGGCTGTAGCCTTGACAGCTACATCATTGCCCACTGTCACCTCCTGGTACCAGCACAGCCTGAGTTCACACACAGATCCCTCAGATGTTAAAGGAGGACCTGGCTCTGGTGGGGGCAGGTCAGACAACTAGTTAAGTGCCCACTGTTGACTTTCCTGTGTCCTCTCATTCACCAGCAATGCTTATGGTGCTCCTGACTGGTTTGGGACATTTTCCAATGCTCTCCTGGTAGCCCAGAAGCTCACAGCTGGCCTGATTGTTTTACACACAGGTAAGTCCCTGTTCCCAGAACTCCATTCCCTGCTCTGGGGGAAAACTTGCATCCTCTGTCTCTTTCTTTGCCCCCTATGCCAGAGCATAAACTCCCTGATAGAGGCAGACACTGCAGTGGCCTGGCAGCACAAGCATAAATCCTCCTGTCTCAGTAAACATTACCCTGGCAGATCAAAGACAACACCCTCAGAACTGATTCTGCTTCCTACCAACCTGGTGAAGTGCTGCTTCTGACCAGTCTCACCAGAGGAGCCAAATCCCTTTTGCCTTCTTGAAAGTTTGTAGCAGCACCTGTAGTTTTCCAAAAGTATTCCTTGCTTCAAAAGTGTTTCTATCCCTGCTGCTATTCTGTAAAGTACCCCATTGCTATGACTGTTTGAGAGCTGGAAGCCTTTTTAAAGCCTCTGGAGGAGTGTGGAGCCAGCTCCTAGCTGATCCTCATCACCTGCACCCATTTCCTGGCAGAGCAGGTCCAGCTGCCCCCTGACAGCACTGAAGGATCTCAGCTCCCTGTCCCATATGTGCCAGGGTGCTGGGTAGAGCACTGTGTGTTGAGATGTGCAGGTGTCCAGCCCAATAGAAATGCTTCCTGATTTGATCTCCAGCTTTGGAGAGATTGGGTTGCAGTACTTTTATGTCCCTCAGACCACTGAGGCAAGGCAGGGATGCTTTGCCTGGCAGCTCTTTGGAAGAGCCCAAGTGAAAGCTGAGCAAATGCTGGGTCCTGTACAGTTACCCTGGTTTCTGGCTAAATCTCTCTCTGGGCTGGAGCTTTCCTCTTTTGCAGCCCTGGACAAGGGCACACCCACCCCTGTCCCACTCCCCAGACCTGGGCCTTTGCCTGCTCTGTTTCAGCTGCCAGGCTGTGAGCCAAGCTCAGAGTGAGTAACTGTGTGCAGTACAACTTCTGCACTGCCCCCACCTGCATTCCAGGGACTTGGAATTGCTGTGAGCAGCCTGGTCTGAAAGAGCCCTGAATGCTAGGCTGGTTCCAGTGATATGAACCCCATATCTCTTGGGAGTAACAAGTGTTGATGTACCCCTGAAGTGCTGTATCTGTGTGTGGTGCTAAATAATCCCCTTTCCCTGCAGTGTTCATATCCATCACCCACGTCCATCGCACCAAGCCCCTGTGGAAGAAGAGCCCCCTCTCCAACCGTTGGTGGACGCTCACTGTGGCTGTTGTGTGAGTACCCCAGGCCCTGGGGAGGTGTTCCAGGATGCTGGAACAACAGGGCCCCAGGCCCACGCCAGCACCACTTTGCTGGTGCTGAGGAAAATCAAGTACATGGCACTTGATCTCCACTGGTGAAGGGTCTCTGTTGTGAGCATTTCATCTGGGCCTGAACAGATTCATCTGCAGATCCTGGGAAGTTTGTCAGGTCTGCTGAGATTTGCTGTGTCTGTTTTTCATCTTAGAGTGCTGGGGCAAGTGGCACAGACAGTGCTGGACCTGAAACTCTGGGAAAACCTCAACTCTTCTTTGACCTTTAACCACGTCTCCATCTCTCCAGTCTCATGGCTCCTGGGTTTTCTTTCCTTGGTCCTTGTGGTTATCATCAATGAGATTGTCAAGCTGCATGAAATCAGGTATGGGGATTGTAGGGAGGATGGAGAGAAAGGGCTGAAGCCTCCTTCCAGCCTGGCCTTGAGCTGCAAAAAATAATGATGCCCAGGGAACAGGGTGGGGAACGAAAAGGAAAAGCTGATTGCATTGTGTAAGTCACCTGGCTATTGTGTGCAGGCTCACCTTCCACCTCCCAGGGAGGAAGTGCAGGGGAGGAAGAAGGGTCAGAGAAGGGCAGTGGCAGTGATTGGGAGCAGGAAGGGAGAACAAAATTTCCTTATCTGAAACCAAAGGGAGGGAGACAGCCAAGGTCTATGCAACACCAGCATGGAGCTGGGGAGGGCTGTTCTCTCCATCTTGTCCCATGAGGACAGAGAGGCATTGAATCACAGCAGAGAGGAAATGTGCCTTCACACAGAGCCTGGACTGTGGGACTCCTTTTCACGGGAAGTGGCTGAAGCCAAGAATGAGTAGCAGGCAAATTGACTCGCTGTTCTTCCAGCACAGGGAGCAGCCAGAGCTGGGAGTCAACACTAATGAACATTGATTCAGGAAATGGGCTGGGGAGGAAAGGCGGGGATTACAGGCAACCCTAATGGGGATAGAGACACCATCTCAGTTCCTGTGAAGGGTTTCTGGACCTTTCTGTGCCGTGTCTGGTGTCCCTGGAGATGGGATTTAGCTGGATGGGGTAAGACTGAGACCATGGGTTGCTCTCTGGATTTGATTCCCCTGCCAGTCTACCACAGGGCCCAGGCCAGGAGCTTCCCTGCTTCTTGGAGCTAGCGGCTCAGGAATGGCAGTGGGGCAGCCTTACCTTTCACCCCTCTGCCTGCTGACCCTCTTCTTTCTCCTCCAGGGTCCGTGTCCGTTACCAAAAGAGGCAGAAGTTGCAGTTTGAAACCAAGCTGGGGATGAATTCGCCATTTTAAAAGCACCCAGCTCTAGTTCCCTGGAGCCAGAGCCAAACAGCCACTGGGAGAGTGGCTGCACCAAAGGCCCAGGGAGTTTCCATCACAAATGCAAACCAGACAGCCTTCTGGCAAAACTACATCTGCACCTTCCCAGGGCCCCAGGCAGGGATCCCCCCACAGGTATGCAGCCCCTTCCCAGCCTGCCAGGTACCCTCAAAGGAACCTGCAAGCTCTGCTGCCTGTTCAGGCTGCTCTTCCTTTATTTATTTATTACTGGAGGTATTTGTTAGTATCATGGTGATGCTAAAACGAAGCGGCTCCTTTCCTCTTTGTGAGCAGATGGCCTGGCAGGAGAATCTGGGACCAGTAGGGCTGCTGAAGCAGGAGATCTCTGCTGAAACCCATTTTGGTTTTCCACCTCTGCCTGCTCTCTGTGTGAGCGTGCCTGTGCATGCCCTCCCTGTCTCCTTGCCCTGTGTCCTGGGGCAAAGGAGCAATTCCCTCTTGCAGTCCCAAGGGTGCTGGGAGCTCACATTCCCGAGGGGACAGTGGGAATGGTCTCTGGACAGCCAGGCTGGGCCAGCCCTGCCTTCTAGAGTTGTTGTCACAGCTATGTGCTGGCTGTGTCAGAAGAGGGATGAGATAGGGCTTTGGGGAAAGCTGCCTGTGATCCTCTGGTCTGGTGCAGAGGGAGGGCAGCTCTGCCTGCTTGCAGGGAGCCAGCATGGTTCAGTTTCCTGCAGCCCTGTTGAACCAGCTTTTATCTTCTTTAACACCCCCCAGAGAGGTTTTATAGCTGTTCTCCTGTTTGTGATCCAAACTGCTGTTCTGCTTCAGTAATGTGCCTGCTTGAGAAAACCACAGAGATAAAGCCTGAGCCCGGACTATCCCGCCCTAGAGGAAGGGGATGTCTTTGCAGGCAGGATATCTGCAACTTGCAGTTGTGACTAATACAGAGCTGGTGAATGGCTCCTTTCCTAATCCCAGGGTTGTGCTGCATCCAGTTCTTGCTCCCCAAGGCACAGGGAACCCTGCCCAATCATGTCTGTCTGTGATAGTGCTGGGAAGTGTCTCCCCTCTGTGCTAATGCCTTCACACAGAACCACAGAATGGTTTGGGTTGGAAGGGGCCTTAAAGCTTATCTTGTTCCACCCCCTGCCATGGGCAGGGACTCCTTCCTCTGTCCCAGGGTGCTCCAAGCCCTGTCCAACCTGACCTTTAACAATTCCAGCCTCAGCCACAGCCTCCCTGAGCAACATCTGCTCAGTGTTTTTCTGGAAGTCTCTTCATTTGTCTGAGGGCTGCAGCAAACCATGATCTGCCCCAGTGCAGCACACAAGCTCCTGAGCTCTGACCAGACCCCATCTGTACTGGGAGCACTGGTCCTGTTGTGGGCTGACAGCCAAGGGCCACAGAGGAGCACACAGGCTTGGCTACCAGAATATTTGCAGCTCATGGAGATGTTGACTCTAGTTCTAAACACTGACTAAAGCTGGTAAATCCTGGCCCTGTTTTTGGTCCCAACATTAACACTACAGTATTTGGCTGTTACTTCTTCTCTGGTATCTGAGATTAACAAGTGGCAGCTGCTCTCTCCTGGGCAGGCAGGGAGCTTTCTGGAACCCCCAAGCTCTGCCCTGCTGCTCCACCTTGTCTTCCTCGCTTTTCAGCATAACCAGAGAGCATGGACACAGCTGAGTGTCTCTAAGCAATACCCTCACCCTGCTGTGGGGCTGGTAGAGGAGCAGAGCTGGGTACAGCCAACCCCTGAACTCTGGGGACACACTGAGGATGCTGGAGGTGTTCCAAGCCCTGGACCCAGTTCCTGCAGCTGGGGGTGGCAGATGTGGAGATCCCATGCTGGCAGGATTGCACGGGACAGGGAGCCAGCAGCTCCCTGGGGAAGCACAGGGCTCCTCCCCTGCACTCAGCAGTGTCTGCCCATCTCTGCCAACCAGGCTGGACTGTGCCCTCCCCTGGCACCTGCAGGGCTCAGGGAGAACAAGCTGCACCTTTCTCAGCCTCAATTCACTAAATGCCAGTTCCAGATCTGTGACACCTGGCCCCTGAGAAATCAGCTTTCCTTCCTGCTGCCAGGGTTGGATCACAAGTGGGACATGATCTCCTCTGTGACTGAGCTGAGCTGGAGCCAGAGGCAGCACAGAGCTGCTCACTGCTGTCCCAGCTTTCCCCCCAGCCAGAGCTCAGCTCTTGCCCTGTGCCATGAACTGTTGTAGGTGTAAAAAGGCAGCAGATTCCAGGGCTTCCTGCTGGCCACACCTTCCTCTGGAGGAGGCACCTTCAAGGTTTCCTCCTCTGGATGATCACAAATGTTTATTTTCCTGCATCCTCCTTCCCCAGCTAGACTTGGAGGGACCTAAAGTGTATGAATGGAGCCTTTAGGATGGTTGTGCCAGTGCCACCCTTCCCTCAGCCATTGAAGTGTCTGAGGGTCAGAGTGCACAGCTTCAGAGGGAAATTTCCTACATCAAGATGTTTTTAAATGCTGTATATTTTATATTAAATTTTTTGGATGTATGTAAAAATATTTCATTTGTATTAAAACTTGTAAATTGTATAAAAAAGAAAAAAAAAAGAAACAAACCCCGACCCACAAGCATCCAGTATAAGAATGGCAATAAATGATTGTCTTGGCTGACACACCCAAGAGTTGGGAAAGCATTTGCACCCAGCAAAGGAAGAAAGTAAAAATGTCTGTGGCTGCTGGGGTCACAGGGTGTGAATTTCCTATTGTAGGGCACAGCCTAAGAGCTTGATGCTCCTGGGATCCACTTTTAGCCTTTTTTCCAGTTTCTGCTCGGCTTTGGGCAAATCTGTCCTCTTCCTACAGAGTAAGTTTGGTTACCTGGTGATTTCCTGGATCCTGGGCACTGCTTCATTCGAGGCTGGCAGCACAGTTTGAATCCCTGTGCACGGGTGAAAGGTTGGGGTGAGCTGGGAGAAGCACTGGTGGGATAAGGAGGCCTGGGCTGCCTGTCCTGAGCAAATCAGGCAGTGGGGCAGCCACACTGACAGGCAGGATCAGGCAGGAGGAGGGAGGAATGCTCTGCCTGGAACATGGGGACAGTGGAAGTGCCACATGGGCAGAGCTGGGCACTGGGACATCAGGACACCAGCACTGTCACCCCATTACTGCTGTGGTGGAGAGACACACTGAGCATTAACCTCACTGGAGGTGACTGAGACTCACCAGGGGAGATTATCTGAGGAGCCCTGGAGCACAAGGGACAGGATAAAGCTGATCCTCCATGGACTTGAAGCAGTAGGAGACAAGCTTATGCCATTTGATACAAAGCACGCAATTAGGCAAAACTATCAAAAGGGTAAAATATGCCCCACTGTTTAATAGAATTTAGTCTTAATGGATGTTAGTGGAAAACAAAACACATGATTAACACAAACAGAGCAGATGGTTTAAAATCTGTTGTCAGTCTGGTGATTACACGGGCTATTTTTTCCCCTCACTGTCTTGCTGCACGGAGCAGGTGCAGCTGGGGTCAGTTAGTCCCAGTTGCAGTGTACATAACTTACACACCATACAGTAGCTTCAAAATAGAGATCTAGAGCTCAAAAAATAGGCATTCTTCTGCAAAATCAAATGTTTAGTTCCCTTATTGACAATGAGAGCAGCGTTCTGCTGCCCTCAGGTGGCTCAGACAGCGGCAGCTCCACCCCAGTGTCCTCTTATCCCTGACCCAAGACTTGCAGTTCTGGTTAGTAAATATATAGAATAAATCACATTTTAAATATATACATTGGCCTTTAAAAAAAAACCAAAACATTTACAGTTTATCAACATATGAAAAAAAAAAAAAACTGGGCTTGTCCCAGGTTGACTCATGAGAGTAAAAATCAGCTTTAAAAGGTTTCTGTGAACCTCTATATAAAGTGCCACTGGTTGTAGCTACTTGAAAACATCATGTCCATAATGTGGCACTCAGACACTCAGTGGATACACTCAGTGTGAGACAGAAATCACAGCCAGGGAAGAAGTGTCCTTACCTGCCTCACACTGACCTCAAGTCCCGCATAATGATGGGATTTTAGGTTTTTTCAGGGCTTTTTGTCTTTGCTTTTCAGCCCAGAGAGGCTGGCACCTCTTGCCTGCCCAGCCCATGGCACAGCTGCCCTCAGGAGCAGAGACCTTCAGGAATGTCCAGGTGGGCTTTGCTCCCCTTCCTATGCAACAGCACAGGGGGCTGCAAACAATCCAACCCAGCTGCAAACTCCCAACAGGATTGGGAAGCAGCTGCCTCCTCAGCCACCTTTTCCCTCCAGTTTGGTTTTGCATTGGAGATTTTTTTTTTAATTTAATTTTTTTTAAAAAGAGGGAAATATGCAGAATTTTCTTTCCCTTTGTTTGGAATTTTTGTAGCAAATGGCACTTCAGCACAATCTTTGGTTCCCTTCTGGTGCTCCGATGCTTTCATTTGCTTGGCATGCCGAACACGAGCCAAGTTCCGGGCTCTTGGACATATTTAGCCATGCACTAGTGAGCAGATCCTGCGAGAGAAATCTGTCTGGGAGCGATGCAGCCGCTCCTGCTGCCTGGATGCAGAGAGCTCTGAGTGCAGCCAGGGGCTGTGGCCGCATCCAGCAGGCAGGAGCTGCTCCCCAGCAGAATTCCCGGAGCATCCGGGGTCAAGCTCCCGCGCCGGGCTGCAGAGCCCCGAGCAAGGATGGCCCCCGAACGCTGCTACTGTTGAACAATGCTCACGGCAGGGTCTGTGCCAGCACTGCCAAAAGGGACTGTTTTCTCCCTAAAAAAGGGATAGGGGAGGGGAGGAAAAAAAATTTAAAAGCATTAATCACGCTGCTGCTGCACTCTGGAAGGACCAGGGTGGGGGTTTGTGTAGGCACGGTGTTGGCAGAGGGCAAACTCCATTGAGCAGCATGATCCAGACGGACTGGCCCAAATTCCCAGGGTTTTGGCACTGCCATCACCATCCTCATCACTCTGGGAAGGGGCAGCAAGGCTCCTGTGTCCGGCAGGGCCGTGGAGGAGCATCCACTGCTCTGCAGGAGGGCTCTGTGGGTCCTGTGCAGGGATTTCCATCCACTTGGATTTCACGCTGCCCGACGCTGACGCGTTTGGAAAAGCGGCAAATAAAGCAGAAAGGTTCCTTCTCGCTCTGCAAGCTGCCAAACTGCGACAAGCCCTGTCTTCTTTTAGCTGCTGTCAGGCCTGGCCGGGGCTGTGGCTGCACAGTGAATCGCCAGCTCAGTGGCGGCTGCCCGGGGAGGTCTCTCCTGTGACACATTGTTGGCAGGGGATAAATAATAAGAGGCAGGACTCGACAATGCAGTGGGAAAAGAGAAAGGTCCCTTGTGGAGGCTCCTCGGCTCTGTGCAAGGGAGCAAGGGCTTCTCCGTGGCCTCCAGGACTGCATGTGCAGCCCCTCTGGGCTCTCCTCCTGCTGCCAGTCTGGTGGGAAATGCCTGACCCCCTCGGAAAGCGGCCCAAGGCCACGCTGCCACATGTGACACGGAGCTGGGGTGGGCAAGGAGAGCAGCTTTGTTCCCAGCCGCAGTGCAAAGTGTGGGGAGGGAGGCGGCTGCAGAGACCTGCAGGCACCGCTGGTGCCGGAGCCGCTCTGCCCCCATCACCAGGGGCACTGATGGAGCAGCCGGAGGCAGGAGGGGAAGGAGGGAGCAAGCTTCAGTCCAGCATTGCATCCAGCTGGTCAGCCAGGTCATCAAACATGTTGCTGATGTCTTCCAAGATGTTCTTGGCTGAGTGCACGGTCCCAGGGTGGCTGGGGAGGAAAGGGAGAGAGTCAAAGCACCGCTCAACGGCTGCAGGTGCTGATGGGGAAGGTTTGGCTAGGCGGGACCTTACCCAGCAGCAGGAGCTCAGTGCAGAGCTGAGCTTGAGCGTGTGTGACCTGTGTAGTGCAGGCACGACGTGCCCATACACAGCCCTTCTCCTGCCCTCCCTGGAACCTTCCCAATGCCACCTCAAGGGGCCCAGTCCCAGCATTTTCCTCACCTCTCTGCCTCCTCCACCACAATCTTCTTCTCAGCCACCTGCAGCGTGGCAGCCAGGCTGGAGCTGCTCTGCTCCTGCCGCTGCTGGGCCAGGGTGGCCCCCGGGGCAGCTGCCAAAGGCTTTGCTGGTATCTTGCTGCCTGTTTCCAGCATCAGCGAGCTGGGACCGGGCAGGGACCCAATCACATCCGGCACCGCCTCGGTGGCCGCCCAGGGAGCAACGGTGTGGCGGGAGGGCTGCAGGACCTGCTGATAGATGGTCTTGGGTCCAGAGAAGACGAGCTTGGTGGATGCCACAGAGGTGTGCTTGGCAGAGTCATCTGCAATGGAAGGGGACTCATGGTAGGTGGTGGCACAGCTACTCCTCACCTCCCACTCCGACACAGGAGGGAGCCCCACCACCACCTTGGAGACAGCTCCACAAGCCCCCATACCTGGAGTGGGTGTCCTCACCACAGCCGTGCCTACCAGCTCTGTGGGGCTGGGGGCTTTGGTGGGGCTTGGGGCCTTCTTCATCCCTTTCTCCAGTGACAAGATGCTTTTCTCTATCTCAGCAATCCTGAACTCCACGCTGTCATCGTCAAAGGCATCCCCAGCCAGCGTGGGCCGTGGTGCCAGTGCTGGGGC
This sequence comes from Sialia sialis, assembly GCA_009812075.1. NCBI lineage: Eukaryota > Metazoa > Chordata > Aves > Passeriformes > Turdidae > Sialia > Sialia sialis. Next base: position 5,089,101 of record VRYO01002184.1, on the reverse strand, counting down.
GGGGGGCCCAGCGATGCTCACGGCTTGGGCCTGGGCGTACTGGGGCTCCGCCTGCCCCGCCATGCTGAACGCCTTCAGCACCGCCTGCAGCGGCTCCCGCTCCCTGAAGCGCGGCCGGCGCTTCACCGTGTCCGACTCGGTGAGGTTGAACTCGAGCACGGGTGGCTCCTTGGTCACAGGGGGAGCTGCTGCCTCCTTCCCAGAGGAGCCCTGGGGCTCTGCCGGCTGGGAACCAGGCTCCGTGTCCGGCACAGCCGTGTCGGCCTTGGAATGGCCGCTGGGCTTTGGCCGCTGTTTGATGGTTAAATTGCCTTCTTCTGCAAAGGGGATGCACTCACTGGAGCTGTTCTGTGATGATGAAGAGGAGACCCCTGGCTTGGGCTCCTCCTCTGTGTCTGAGCAGGCATCCTCCTGCTCACCCTGTGCAGCCACCTCTGTCATAGGAGCGCTGGGCTCACTTACTGTCCGTCTCCGTGGCTTGCTGCTCTCAAAGGGGTCCCTGCTGCCATCGGAGGGTGTGGTATTGCTGGCATCACTGCCATTGTGGGACCCCTCACCCACATCTGCCTGGGGGAGACAGTCCTGAGTCAGGTGCAGCGGTTTTGGGGCCAGGAGGGGCTTGGACGGACTCACACCTGGTGTTCCCTCCAGTGCAGCCGCCAGGCTCTTCACTGTCCTGCCACGGCCAGCATCGCTGGGGGTGGCACCCGCATCAACCACATCCTGAGTGGCTGTGGGCTGGCGCTCGGGGCTGGGGGGCTGCTCGCTGTCTGCCTCGGCAGTGAGGGAGCTGGACACGGAGCTGAGGCGCTTGGGAGGCGGCGGCGGAGGGCCCTTGCGCTTGGCCCGGATGGCGAAGGACTGGCTGCGGGTCACCTTGGCATCAGCCTGCAGACAGGCCCGCGGCATCTGGCTGCGGCCCGGCCGCCATGTCAGCGTGGCGTAGGAGCCCAGGGTGCTGCTGGGGGCCCCCTCCTCCTCCTCATGCTCCCCATCCGACAGCGCGTAGCGGTTCAGGCTGTGCGAACGCTTCTTGTGTTTCAAGCCTTCGCCCCCATTGTGCTGCTCCCCGGCTGTGAGGGCTGTGGTGGGTGGTTCCGTGGGGCTGCACTGGCTGTGCAGGTAGGAGAAGCCTTTTTGGGCTGATGTCTGCAGGCTGCTCTTCTGTCCAGGGGAGATGGAGGGGTATGGGTGTGCCAGGGCCTTGGGCTGCTCTGCTCCCAGGACAGGCGGGGCTGTTGGGGATTTCAGGGAGACGTGTGGGTACATGAAGACGTAGGGGGCTGTTCCCTTGTTGGGAGTCTGGGGAGGAGTACAGGGAGTGACTGCTGGAGTCGCAGGTCCTTTCTGAGCCACAGGCCGTGTGTACTGATCTGTGCCTTCAGGCAGGTTCCTCTCCTTGAGGGGGCTGCCCCCACCGCCATTGGCAAAGCCGTTCAGCCCCTCGGGGGACACGAGTTTCCCATAGGGCTCGGGGCTGGGCCTGCCAGGCAGGCTGGCCGGGCTCTCTTTGCTGCGGGGAGGGGCAAAGGACAGCCCACTGCTGCTGCTGCTCTCACCACTGCCCAGGCTCTCCTGCGAGGGGCTGGAGAGGCGCCGGGACAGCACGTTGTCCTGCGAGTGCCCTGAGCCCCGCGACCGCACCCCGATGCTCTCCTGGCTCCGTGACATTCCCTGGCTGCTCTTGATGCCGAGTGTGTCATGGCAGCTGTTGGACATGGCTGTCTGCAGCTCGTAGCTGAGCTCGCTGTCCTGGAAGGTTGTCATTTTGGGCGTGTGGGGGGACTGGCAGTCGCCGTTCTCCAGTGACTCAATGGTGACAATGTCCAGGGAACCGGGGACTTTGCGTCTAGCCAGAGTTGCTTCTGCTTGGTTGAGGCTTTTGCGGAGGTCTCTGAGCTTCTTGACAGCCAACATGATCTTCTTCTGATGGCCTGCAGGAAGGAAAGGGACATTGGGTCAGCTCCAGCCCCCAAGGACTGTTTCCAGGCCAAGAAGAGTAGTAGTTATGTCACACACACTGGGTCAAAGGCCTCGAGGTTATCTAAACCTTGCCTGTGGGAGGAGACAAACTACTGCTGGCATCTACCTAGCTAGGCCCAGCTCCAGCTGGCCAAGGAGAGTTCATAGGGACAGCCAGGAACTGTCCTTTCTGGGTGCTAAAGACATACCTGCACTCCCAGCCTGAGGGAGAATGGGGTGTGGGGAACTGGGTGGGAAACCTGGCTGCCCTGGGCCACCCAGCATGGCAGGAGAGACTCACCCAGTTTGTTGATGCCAATCTCTTGCAGATCCTCCCATGTCAGGTCCGTCACGATGGTGATGGAATCGTAGCCATTGTTCACCAGCTTTTTGTGGTACTGGGGCAACCCAATGGCACTGAGCCAGTCCATCAGGTCAGCCTGGAAAGAGCATGGAGCCACTGCCATGAGCATTGTGGAATGGGCAGCACCTTCAGCATCCCCTCCCTGCCCAGGAGACTGTGTTTTTAGGGTGTCTCTGACTGACAGTCAAAGCTATTCGCTTACAGCTCCCCAGAAGTGTCTATCCTGGGGTCAGAGAGCTCTGAGAAAAGACCTGAAGAAGGGGAGTGACTAAAGCCTCAGTGCCAGGGACTCACCGGGATGTAGTTGGGCAGCCACTCAGCGATGCTGAGCTGCCCAATTTCTGTGGAGATCTTCTTCCTGTGGCCTGGTTTGGTCACACCAATGGCTGTCAGATCCTAGGGGAGCAGAGTGGGGCTGTGCTCAGGGAGCTCAGGGCAGTGTGTACCCACTGCTGGCAGCTCAGGGTGGGGAAGGACCTGCCTCACCTCTGGGGTCATGCGGCTGATGGTGGGGACGTCGTAGCCGGCGTTGAGGAAGTTGACAGTGTACGACTCCAGCTGGAACTCACGCAGCCAGTTGTAAATGGCTTCTGCATCCTGGGGAGAGGATGGGACACAGAATAGCCCATGATGGTGGCTGCAGGGGCTGAAAGAACCTGAGTGGCATCAGGATCTCCCTGGGTGCACTTGTGTCCTGGAGACCCAGTTCCCTGTGTCCTTGGTGCAGTGAGAGCTGGGCTGAGTGCCCCAAACATGGCCATGTCACCCAGCACACCATTCCCCAGTTGTTCCAGTTACCTTCCCCTCGAGGAGCTGCTCAGGACGTAAGAACTGGTGGGAGAAGACCCTGTCTCCAGTGGGGCAGCTGCCTGGGGTCTGGAGGCCCTGTGGCCCTGGCAGAAAGGAGAAAGGAGAACTGTCACAGGGGCACATGAACAATGAACAGCCCCTAGGGGTGTGGGGACAGCTGTCCCCAAGGCCCCATGGAGTTGGGACAGCCCTCACCTGCTGGGGAGGTCCCATTGTGTGGCTCTGATCCCAAAAGGTGTTGCTGGAGGTTGTCACCGGTGGAGGGCAGAGGCTGAGGGAGAAGAGGAACTCTGGAGACCAGCTTTATCACATCCCCAGGAGCAGAGTGGGGGTCCCCATGCTGGGCTGCTGGTCACAGCAACAGGCTGGCCCCCAGCAAGAGATGTGGGAAGGGTTTGGGTTGGGGCTTTTTATGTGTCACCTCTCAGGTGACACAGGACATAATGGAGATGCTGTGTGGAGGTGACACAGGACATAATGGAGATGCTGTGTGATGCCAACCACAGCCTCCAGCTCCACTCAAAAAAGCCAGCTCTGCTTTGGAGAACAACTGAGATCCCCCAGGAGCATCTCCCTGCTGAGTCATGGAAGCAAGTAGGTGTTTGGTGTAGGATACTCAACCCAAGCAGCTCCTCCTTTGCTAGGAGGGGGCATGGAAGGGGATGGGGCTCCATGCCCAGCCTGAGCCAGCACAGGGAAGCAGCACAGGGCAGCAGGGGTTGGTGCCTACCCTGGCATTCTCGATGAGGATGCTGGTGCTCTGCCCATTGGTGCCCTCGGTGCTCTGGCCGCTGCCGGCGCTGCGGATGCTGCCAATGCTGCCCTCACTGCCCACGCTGTTCCTGTCTCCTGCTGCTTGGGGCAAGCAGGGAGCCAGTCAGCAGCTGCCCAGGACTGGGGGTGACACAGGGCACAGAGCTCCCCAGCAAGGATCCGTGTGCCAACACACTGATGCCACTTATCTCCCACAAGATCCTTCCAGCCACAGACAGCGCATCAGTTCCCTCCCACCTCCCAACATGCATAACACAGACAGGGTGACCTGGGCTGGCACAGGACACACAGAGGGCTGAGATATAGGGAGAGAATGGGCTGCTCTAAGGGCTCCCCAAAACTCCCTTTTCGTGCATCTGCTCCTTCTCATCTGGCTGCTTCCCCATGGAGAGGTGGAAGGAGAGCCTCCCCTGTGCCCCTGCCCAGGCAGGGCAGGGAACAGGGGAAGGTCCCCAGCCCCTCTCCCTCCCCAGGTGCTCCCCTGACCTGAGCTGTCAGGGCCTGGGGCTGTCCGGGTTAGGGTGAGGTGACCAAAGGCCGCTGGGCCGCTCGGGGCTGCCGGGTGTGGACACTCATCAGGGAGGTGCTGCAGCCCCCCAGGGGGGGCTGGGAGGGCCCCAGGGGGACCCTGGCGCTGCTGCGTGGGTGCCACACGGGGGACAACCATGCCTGCATTCAAAGACAAAACACACATGGTCAGAGCTCATGCAGGAGGCAGGGATGGGGGGGAAGAGCTGAGCCACAGCCCCTAAAGCAGCATCCCAACCATGGTGACACCCGCTGAGTCCTTCCCTTCCCCACTTGCTAGCCAGGGCTGCAGGCCTGTCTGACAGGAGGTGCTGGGAAGTGTGGGAAGGTTTCACACAGGGGACTGTCCCCAGCATGCCCAGGATGGCCACAGACCTGTCCGCTTGCTGATGACTTCAGCGATGGAGGGCGGGAAGTACCCGACCC
>VRYO01002184.1:5066321-5083237 GCA_009812075.1 Sialia sialis | reverse complement strand
AGGATGGGGGCACATGTGAGAGGACACTGGGATGCTGGCACTGATTTAGGCTGTTGAGGAGCACTGGGAGCCCAGGCCAGGTCTCATGAAGAAGAAACCCCTCTCAGTGCTATCCCCACCTCACCTCTCAACAGCTGCTTGATGTCCTTGCTGGCGTGTGAGGTGGTGAACTGGTTGACGATGTCCAGCGCTGTCTGGTTGTAGGTGTTCCTGATGTTCACATCAACGCCGCCCTGCCCAGGAGGAGACATGGTCAAGGCCAGATCCCTCCCTGCACCAGACTCAAGGGAGGCAAGGGACTGAGGGGGAAGGGGTGCTGGGTGACTCCCAGGGGCTGTCTCCCCACACAGCCCCGTCCCCCTGTGCTCACCTCCAGCAGGAGCCGCACCACCTCTGTTTTGCCGTAGAGTGCGGCCTCGTGAAGGGCTGTGCCTGTCTTTGTCTGCTTGTTGATCTCAATCCCAGCCTTCAGCAGCTGCCTGGTAGGAAGGAAGGAGAGGCACAAACAGCAGGACATGAACATCAGGGCCAGGCACTTGACTACTTTACGATTGGAAGGGGACAACAGCTTGCACTTGCTTTGGGTATGAGGCGCTGAAGCTTGCAGGAGGAAGGTGTGTTTGGGAGAAAGCAGGACTGAAGCCATGATGGGTTTTTCCAGCATAAAGCAGGGAGTTACCTGATGATCTCCTTGTGCCCATTCTTGGCTGCCAGGTGCAGCGGAGTGGTGTAGTTGGGGTCAGTGGCATCCTTGGATTGTCCCTCCAGCAGGGCCACACACAGGTGGCTGTTGAGCAGCAGCTGAGCCACCTGCATGAGACATTGGTAAGCAATGGAGTGCAGGTACCCCCACCTGCATCCTCCCAGTGAAGGGCTCATCCTTGCAGTCAGCCCACCACTCCCCATCCTGCCACTCCCTTGATTGGAGCTGGACAGTGCTTGGCATGGCCACACTGTTGTGGGGTTCTGTAAAAGGTCACAACAGCCAGAAACAGTCTTCCCATAATCAGGCTTTTCAGACCAAGCCCTAAAAACCTCCAGTCTCTCCAGCCCAGAGTGACTCTCAGCATCTCAGGGAAACCCAGAGGCACAGAGGAGTTATTTTTACTGCCCTGTTTATAGCTGTAGACATTATAGATACTCCAAAAATGGAAATATCCCCCTGGTCCCCTCCCAGTGGGGCACAGAACAGTCTGGCTGGCCACAGTCCAGCCCAATCCAGTGGTGCTGGCTGGGCCAGGGTCTCCCAGAGCACAGTGTGGTCCTGTACCCAAGAACTGTGCTGGGGACCTGGAGCAGGGCTGGATGCTTAGAGCTTGCTGGGATTAGCCAGCTCAGCCTATCCATGCTTAACTGTGAGTAAAGCTGGGGTGGGTGAGGAGAACAGGGAACAACAACTCCTGGCTTCAGTCCCAGTCTGACACTGCCCTGCTGTGAGGTCAGGGGCAGAACCCACAGCTCCCAGGTTCAGGTTCTGGCTATGTCTGGCCATGGGAGGAGGCAGCATCTGCCAGGCTCTGAGTCTCATAGTGGAGGGAGTACAGTTGTAGCCAGACCCTGCACTTTGCTCCTGGAGTCAGTGGGCTCCAGAGCTGCCCCTGGAGAAGCCCTTGGTGCAGGGCAGAGCCCGCAGCACTCACCTTCAGCCGCCCAAACTCACAGGCCAGGTCCAGCGGGGTTTTCTTCGCCTTGTTGATGAGGCACGGGTTGGACTGGTGCTGGAGCAGCATCTCTGACTGCAGGGGAGCAACGTGGTGAGGGGCTCAGCATCACCCTGCAGCCTCCCCCCACCAGCACATCAGAGTTTGCCCCCTCCCAGTACCCCAGAGAGCCCCAGGGAGGGCACACAGGCAGCTCTGGGCTCTCACTTACCACCTCGTAGTGGCCGTACTGTGCCGAGAGGTGCAGCGGGATCTGCCCGTCCAGCGAGGCCATGTTGACAGAGGCGGCGGCGCGGAGCAGCACCCGCACGGGCTCCACGCGGCCCTGCCACGCCGCGTAGTGCAGGGGCCGCATCCCTGTGGGCAGCGGGGCTCAGCAGGGCCGGGCACGGCCCCCAGCCTGGCACGGGGGAGCTGAGCTGGCAGCCGTGGGGGCTGTGCCTGGGGGTCACCCCTTACCGTTGCTGTCCTTGATGTCCACGGTGGCCTGCGCCTCCAGCAGCAGCGAGATGAGGTCCAGGCTGCCGCCCAGGGCTGCGTGGTGCAGTGCTGAGAACCTGTGGCACAAGGGAGGGCTCAGCCCGGCCCTCAGCCCCACTGTGCTGTCCCCACAACCCCCGCCCCCATGGGGACATGGGATGAGGGCTGGGATTGTCACTGGCTGTTCACTGCTGTGTCCTCCCCGAATCCCCACTCCCAGTGCCTCAGATTCCCCATGGCAGAACACTGATAAATTCCTCCAAGCTGTTCATGTCCCAGGGCTCAGTGATGGATTCAGGCACACTGTGTACCTTGGGAAACCCCAGGAGAGGAGTCCCTCACTCCATGCTCTCTGCTGGGGGAAACAGGCAGGATGCACAGAGCTCCATCTCCCCTCTCTCCACAGAGCAGCCAGGCAGCCACAGCACTGCTCACAGCATCTGGCAAACCCATCAGCCCCGTGACCACTCCTGCCCCCTCTTCCAGCTGCCCCCTCCCCATGCCAGCAGGGCTGCCAGGAGCCCATGGCAGAGCGTGGGAGGCCGCTGGTAATGAAAGAGCCCAGTGTGTTGGGGCTGTGAAAGGGGCCTGTCTGCCTGGCGCTCCCCCTGAGCCGTCATGTGAAGGGCCAAAGCCAAGGAGGGGACCCTGTGCCACTGGGGATTAGCCCGTGAGCCACTCCAAGGGATATGGGGGGCTCCTGACAGCACCAGCCTGGAGCTCTCATGGGCTCTGCAGGGTGCAAACCTAATGCCAGCATGGATCTCCTCATGATCTGCAGTCCCAAGCATACCCAAATCCCTGTGCAAGTCTCAACACTGCAGGAGGGACATTAAGCCCAGCAGAGAGGGCTGCTCCTTCCTCCAGTACACCCACCCTGAGCCACAGCAAAACCTCTGCCTCAAACTGTGAATGTGGAGGGTACAAAATCCCCCTGACCCAACCCTGTGGGGTCCCACCGTGCCCTGGGGTGGCTGCACAAACCCACACTCACCCAAATCATGCTCTCCAAGCCCTGAGCAAGGTGATTCCAAGGACACCACCAGCACCATGGCTCTCCCAGGACACACACTGCCATCCCCATGCTTGTGTCTCACTTCCCCATCATCCTCTTCCTGTGCCCCAGAGAAACCCTGCCCCATGTCCCTCAGGCAGCCCAGTTCCCACCATCAACCCTCCTGGAGCTGCCCAAGCACAAACCCTGTGCCCTATCAGAATCAGATCATTGCTTCTATTATTAAATTCTTTTTCTATTAAGCTCCATCTGTACAGTATTATTTTAAGACAGAGCCATCCTGCACGTTCCCAACCCCCCGCTGGCCTGTTAGGACTCATCATGGACATCTCTTCCTACAGAGTCCTCCAAAAGAAAACATATAGAAATTAGGTACAACAACAGCACATGAAAACAATGCTAATGACTGACAGGTCAGAGTTAATTCAATAAGAATAATGCGCTTATTTATTTTATGGGCCTTTGTGGTTTCTTTAACTCTCAGTACCCAGCTTATTAAGTACTTGGATTTTGGAAGTGATGAACTACACAAATATGCTGTGGTCACTTGGCAACCTCATATTTTCTTTCTCTAACTCCCCCTAAAACAATGGGATTTTGCTTTTGGGATAATAAACAGAGGCAGTGCAGGCACTGAGGCTGCCCGGGTGCTCCTCTGGGCTTCAACCAGGGGGACACGGGGCACTGGCTGGACACACTGCCATCCCTGTTCAACTCCATCCCTACGGAGGGGCACATAAATCACTTGATTTATGGTTTATGAAGGATTTTCAGGAGGGATTGAGCACAGCCCTAGCTTAGATCCAGGCAGGCAGTGGCTCTGCCTGTGCAAGGCTTGCCCTGGCTCTGGGAGGTTGATGTGTTCTCCAGCTGCCCTGGAAAGCTGTATGATACCCTGAGCTGCAGGACTGACTGGACACTGGGGAGAGGAGCCCTCCCTGGGCTGGCAGCAGCACCCAGCACCCTCCAGAGCAGCACTCACCCGTCTGCATCCTGGTAGTTCACGTTCAGGCGCTTGGCAGATCCCAGGAGCTCTGCAGAGACAAGAGGTGAAGGTCAGGGCAGGGGGCAGAGCCCGCAGGCCCCCAGATGAGCCCCATCCCACAGGCACACCCACCTCCCAGCGTGCAGAACAGTGCCTGGCCCATCCCGGGGGTCTCTCCTCTACTCTCCTCTGCCTCCACTTCACCTCCACAAACCCTCAGTGGGCTGACCCAGCTCGAGCTTAGCACTTCCCTCCCTTCATCTCTCCTGCCCCATCCACGTGTGCCCCCGGGATGGGTCGGACCCCGCAGCTCCTGCCACCCTGGCTTGGCAGAACAGCAAGCACTTCCCTCCCCTTTTATAGGCACTGACACCCCAAAACTGCTGAGTGGGGCCATTTTGCCTCTGTGCCCACCACTGCCACTGAGGCCTGGCCCACAGACCACATGGTTGGCATTTTTATGGCCAGGGCAGAGGCTGAAGCTTTCAGCTGTGAATGCAAGGATTGTGCTACCTTGGATACCCCCATCCCCCTGTCCAGCCCTCCCTCCTCTTCAGGGACCCAAAGACTGTGCCACCTTGGATATCCCTATCCCTCTGCCCATCCCTCCCTCCCCTTTGGGGACCACTGGGCAGCAGAGGATGCTCAGCCCACCCTCAGCACAGCCTCACATGCACCCTCAGTGCACCCCCAGCTCCCTGCTCCTTCCCGCAATTAATTTGAATGGATTCCTTCCTCCCACACAGAGAGGACATTTTATTCTGCACCGAGGGGTTGAGAGCGGATTAGCATCTCTGGAATTCATCCGCCAAGTCAAAAGGGACAGAAAGGGGAAGGTATGTGGGGGGACAAGAAATACCACTGCTCCTCCTCTGCCTTTCCAGGCAGCCCCATCGCCGAGCCAGGCAGGATTAAATGCTGTGAATGGTTTCTGTGCTTTTTCCTACAGAAAATCAAAGTCTGAGCTCTGAGCCTGGGGTGAAAGAGCTGCTCAAACCCCACTCTGCTGTGGTGGGGTCTCAGGGAAGAAGCCCCCTTTCTCACAGCCAGGTAGATTTCTGGGGCTGAAGATCCCTTTCCTTTTCCTTCCTCTCCTCTTCTCACCAAGGTCTCTGCTCACCTTGCAGGGCAGACCCCATATAAAGCCATACTGGGCTGTGTGACCTCTCTGCTGGAAAAGAAGAGTTGAAGAGGGGCTGGCTCATTCATCATGCAAATGGATAATTAAAGGAAACCGAGGACGGGGCTGTTCATTACTGCAATTTACACTGTTTTGTAAACAGCCTAATTAACACAAAATGGGCTTGGAGTGGCTGCTGGTGAGGGACTCATGACTCCTCGCCACAGTTGAGGGGATCAGGACAGGATCACCCTAATTACCACTTCCAGGGAATGTTTGTTTTTGAGCCTGGGCCACCAATCCAACAGCCCTTCCCAAAGGAACTGGGAAAGCCATCACTCAGCACAGCTCCCACTTCCCCCTCCCAGCCCCAAGAGCCCGGGATCCAGGGTCTCCATCAGGGTCTTCCCTTGACCTCAGCAGCTAGGAAAAGGTAACATTTCACTTGTAAATTGGCTACTTCTGACCTGAGTCCTGGAGAACTGTAACCACTGGGATTGCTCCCACCCTCTGCAGCTGAAAAATGCCACTGGAAAAGGGTTGGGAAGGGGAGGAGGAAGAAGAGGGGTCCTTACTCAGGGCAGAATGAAGATGCACAATGACCACCAGCACCTCTGAAAGAGGCAGAAACATTCCACAGCCCCTGGGCCTGGTCCTGGAGTTGAGCAATGCTATTTGAAGAGGAGAGTTCACCCCAAAATCCCATCCCTAGCCCCACCTTCAAGGGGACTGAGCTGGCCTGTGGGGTCCAGTAAGAAGGGCTGGGATGTCCCAGGACATGGTGGGTGTCCCTGCCTGCTTCCAGACAGCTCTCAGCATCCACATCTCCCTGAGCAACATTCCTCAGACTCATTCCCTGCTCCCACAGCCCAGCCAGGTCAGGACACAGGGCAGGATCACACGGACACAGTGCGGGTGGCTGAGAAAGCAGCAGGTCACAAATAGCAGAGCCAGGAGCAGCATTCCCTTTGGGGACTGCCTAAATGCTTGGATCCACCTTGGGCAGGAAAGGAGTTCATTCCTGGTTTGCAGCTGGGTAAATCACTGCTTGGAGAGCTGAAGGGTTTGCAGCAAGGCTGGAAGGTGAAGTGTGAGTGGGAAATTGTTTGGATACCCCAGCATAAAGGCACAGGAAAGGAGAGGACTGGTGGGATGGAGGGGAAGCAGAGCACAGCCAGGCAGCTGGGACCGCTCCACCAATGCCATCCTGTGCACAGCCTCAAACTCCAGGGACATGGTGACAGGAAGGCAGCTGATGGGACATTTCCCTGCATCCCCCTTCCTCAATCCATCCATGTGCTCCTTTTGACCAATCCCCAGTTCTCCCCACATTTCTTCAGCCCTTTCTCTCCCCGTTGGTGCCCAGGTTACCCATCCTTTTCCACACAGATGTTCTGGAGCTCAACAGAGGCCGGGCCAAGCTGTTCCCAGTCCTACAGCCCTCCCAGCCTGGCCTGTTCAGCTTTGACCAGAGGGCTGCAGAGCTGGGCTGGGAAAGGGCTGCAGGGTTAATTCAGACACAGCGCCGGGATGGTGTGGCCAGACCCTTCCACATCATCACCCCCGCTGGGTTCGCACTGGGGTGGAGGAACTCAGGCCTGACCTGCGAGCCCTATTCCCCACCAGGAGCACACTTATACACGAGAAAATGAACCCAGAACACGGGCCCAGCGCTGAAATACTGGGTTATTTATTTATTTCCAGGGAAAACCCAGCTCGGTGCACCCCAAGGGTTAACTCCAGCCGTGGGTTCCCCCTGCCCGGCCCTGCGAGCGAGGGTCCCGCCCGGCTCCCGGGACAGGACGAGGCTCCGCGGCAGGGCCGGGCCTGAGCGAGGCCTCGAGGGAGCCAGCGAGCTTCTGTGCGGCGTCTGGCTGCCAAGCGGCAGCGGGAAGCACCTCCGGAACGCTCCGGCAAATTGCTTACAAATGTCGGGCCGGCCGCCGGCCGTGGCGAAGGCAGCGCGGCCGCTCAGCACCACAGGGCCGGGACCCTCATCCCAGGCACGGCCTGGCTGCGGCCCTTGCATCTCCACAGCCCCGCACGGCGCATTCCCAAGCAGCCCGTGCCTCAGTTTCCCCGCGGTTCACTGCGATGGTAGGGATGCCAGGCTGGACTGGGCTTCTCGTGGGGTGCGGGGGGCACCTGGGCAGCGCCCGGCCGGGTCGGGCACCTCACCCGCCGGGCTGGCAGCCGGCCCGGCACAAACCCGTATTTACCCCCCCGAGGCACTCGCCTGGCGCCGGCTGTGCCGGCTGCGTGGAGCCAGGCGTGCCCTCGCCCGGCCCAGCACCCCTGTGCCAGCACACGGGCACCTGAGTCACCCCCTGGCCTCCAACGGAGAGCTCCTTGCTGCAGAGACACCCCTGAGCTTCACCGCCAGCTCCTGCGGACACAACCCCTCCTTGGGAAGCAGTGCCACGTGCTCGCCTGGGCTCGGCTGAGGAAGGAAATGCCCAAATATCCCGTGGAGTCCTGCCCTTTGGACAGTCCTGCCCTGGCTCTCACACGGGAGTCAGGCTCCAGAAAGCTTTTTTTTGCTGTGACCCCCCCCGCTGGTTTTGTCCACCCAGGGCAGCCACAGCAGAGCTCCACCATTTGCAAACTTTGTTGTTGTGAAGGATGACACACATCTGTAACTGGAGATCCACCTCCTTGGAGAAACACTGCTTTCTGCTTCTCCTGTGTCTCAGCCTCTCATCCCATCCCCTCGTCCTGGGAAATGACATCCCCACACGGCTGGCTGCAAGTACCCCTGTGCCATGACCCTCCCTGTGCTGCAGTCTGAGCATCCCAGTGTCACAAACATCCCTGTGCTACCAGCCACATCAACCCTGAGTGTCCCCTGTACCATGAGCATCTCTGAACATCCAGTCCTGAGCACCCCTACACTGCCTGCTACAAGCCCTGCAAGGGCACTGCAGGAACACCATCCTGCTTCCCTGGGCAGTGGGAGAGGGACTGTGCACTGAACACACCAAATACATGCATGTACCCTCTTGGGAAAATGAAATCCACCTGGGGACTGTCACCACTAAGCCAATGAACTAGTTGGAGGAGCTAATAAGCTGCTATTCTGCAGAGCACCTGCCATCTCCAAAGGTGGTGGCACCCTCTGGAGCTGGAGGTGGAGGTGGCAGGAGGTGGCAACTTCACCCAACCTGCCCTGTGATGGCCTGGGGTGGCCCTGCCTTGGCATACGGTGGGCTCGTGCCAGGGCTCATGACATACTCACTGTCTTGGCCAAAATCAAGACCCAAAGAGGTGATGTCCATCTCTCTTCCGCAGGAATCACCCTTCCCTGTCGCCTCTCTGTCCACAGGCACGTCCGCTGTGGCCACCCACACCCAGCTCCTCCCGGCGCAGCCTCCCGGCAGACTGGCTGCCTCTGGAGCAGTTTCCCAATAGGTTCAGAAGATTCACCCACCTTGATAGGGAAGGAGTTCAGCCACAGAGATGTTAAGAAACTCAACCAAAGCTGCCCAGCCAGCTCAGAACAGAGGCTGGGTGAGAGCCAAGGGCTCCTGACCCCAGCTCTCTACTGCAGCCACCAGCTGCACCCCAAACACTGAGCCCAGTGCTGTGCCCAGCTCCCAAACCAGGGGGTCCCCTAATTCCCCCATGGTGATGGTTGGAATTTGGCTGCCAAGGTGCTCCTGCCTGGATCTGTGCCCAAATGCCAGGGCTGTCTAGATGTCTCAGGTGTCCAAATGCCAGGGGTGCCTTCCTGCCCACAAAGAGCCTGTGCTGGGTTTGAGGCTCTGCAGCATCACTGAGGATGGACTCCCCACCAACGCTGACAAACAGGCCCCTCACCAAGCCAGGCACTGTGGGGTTGGTGTGACTGGGTTAAAGCCACTGGGTTAAGTGGTGGGGATGGGGAGGTGCAATCAAGGAGGTGGATTCCCATCAGCAGAGGGCAAATGGCAGTGACATGAGAGCATCTATGAGTCCCTTACTGTCTCTACACCAATATCTGGCAACTTCTCAAGAGTAATTGGCATTTTTATCCCTTGAGAAACCTACCAAACCCTGGACCAGACCAAGGTTGTCTGCTCTGACACTACACAGGCTCTGCAGGATGGCTATCACACCAAGCCCCGTTCCTGTTTCAGAAGCAGGCTTCAGCAGCCTGGAATAACCCCAGCAGGTGCAATAACCTTCCAGGAGCTGAGCTTTGGGCAGCTCCTCACAGCATCCTGAGGCTGGATACAGCACCCCTGTGCTGTGAGTATCCCTGCACCTAACGCTTATTTCTAACCTCAGCACAAGTCACCATTTACCCCTGGCTGGAGCCCCAAATCTTAGGGCTTGCAGTCACACAGAGCCCAAGCTATTCCTATCACCAACTTGTCTCTGCTGATGGCTTGTCTGAGTCTCCTCTGGCAGCTTGGCCTCCTTCCTCATCTCCTTTTTTAATCAATACTGTCCTGCAACATGTTCAGATACGACGGTGGATGATGGTGAAGGCAGGTGATGGCAAAGGCAGAGGAGTTTGAGTGGTCCAAGGATCTGCCTTCTACCCTGGGCTGGGCTGGAGGCCCACCACAGGCAAAGAGGGATAGGGCAACAGGACCATGGAGTCAACTGGGAGCCTTTTTCCTTCTTTTGAAAAGGCTGGGAATATTTTTTACAGGGGAAATCCAAATTTTAAGGTTTTTTAAGAGGCTGGCAACAGGTGAGACACTGGGCAGTATTCCCATCCAGCACAGACATTGATCACTTACCCCCAGCCCAGCCACTCCAGGACCCCCATTCAAACCCCCAATTCCCCCCTGCTGCTTCCCCTCACAAGCAAAGCAGGAAAAAACAGGCAGTTTGTTCAAAGTGAAGGCTCCCAGAACAATGAAAGGAAAAGCAGAATCGGAAACCTTGTCTCCATCCACACAGCTGGGAAGAAGGTGCAGCTCTCAGCTCTCGACCCCAAGGTTTGATGGCCACAGGGGACAAACACCAAGCAGGAAAAAAAGCATCACAGGGATCCTTTGGGGCTGGATTCATCCCTTGCAAAAGCCAAATGCATGCTCCTGCTGTGAGTTTCAGGCCCCCAGAAGGATTTCAGCTGGGCTGAGATGAATGGTGCTTGCTCCCTTTCTTGACAATAATTTGTGGGTTTGTAGTGGCTGCCTGCCCCAAAGTGATGCAGCCCAGCCCAGCTCCCCTGGCCGGGAGAAGTGGTAACACCCCTTCCCCACAGTACCAAAAATGCATCCCCCAGCCCCATCCAGGATGGAAACAGCTGGGAAAGGCTTTGGGTGGGGGAAGCCAGGCAGCTCCTTCGGAGATATCCAAGGGCTCCTTTCCCAGCTGGCCAGGGAAACGCGTTACCGGGAGGTGAAGTCACCGTCCCTGCTGGGACCTGGCTATTCCGCTCTCCAGGATATGAACTCAGAGGAGCTGTATTTGCCCAGGGAAGAGGTGGAGCCTTTTCCATTTCCCCCATCCTTCCGAAAGGACAGGACGCCTCCCGAGCGGGAAGAGATGGGCCGATAGCGGTGGGGGCCAGCAGCCAAGTGCGAGCACTGCCTGAACCTGCAGCGGGCACCCCGTGGGGACAAGGGCCACCCCTGGGCTGTGGGACACAGCAGAGCACCAGCTCCAGCATTAACAATGCACCTTAGCTCATGTCCAGCCGTTCCCTGGAAGCCAAGGAAGGGCTATGCCAGAGACCCTGGCAAAGGGGCTTCACTTACAGACACTCTCAGTGTTGTCATTAATGCTATACCCAGCAAACGGTGCATTAAAATAATCTGTGGTGGATGTGCTACAGATTGACAAGGGCAGAAATAACACAAAAAGGACTTAAGAGGGATTAGGAGAACAAACCCAGGCAGATTCAACCTGGGAAAAATGCAGGCTGCAGCATCTGGGGAGAAATAATCCAACCGGCAGCAGGTCAATGGGAGGAAGAAAGAGGGGAAGCAGGATGTGGGGGGACGGTGAGAGGAGCAGTGTGAGCGTGGGCACAGAGGCAGCTGCTGGGCAGGAAAGCAACCCTGGCAGCCCTGCATGGGGGGATGCTGCTTCCCAGGGTACCATCTCCCACCGTGTATTCTGTTACTTCCTGGGGTACCATCATCCATCACATACCCAGGGCTGTGAACATGAGAGAGGCTCACAGGGGACATGAGAGGTGAGTGACAGGAGCCAGCAGTGAAGGGCTGGCTTGCATGGGAAGATTAGGGCAGGTCAGTAAGTCTGGATTAGCTGAGCAACAGTTAATTAGGGAGGGCGGGCAGGGACGCAGCAACCCAGCAACCCACCTACACCTGGAGGGGTTTGACGCTCCAGAGCAGCACGTACCTATTTATTTTATGGTTCTAACAATGAGTCCCAGATAAAAATTAGAACAGCCAACAGTGGCCAGAAAAACCCTGTGGGCTCAAGGGAGTGAAACAAGGACCCAGACCCTACGTTGTAGCTTGGAGGTTGCAGCAAGCATGCAGCTCCCAGGGGAAGCAGGGCAAGGCAGAGGCTGGAGGACTGGGCAGCCACAGCCCTATGGCACCATGTTGCCATCAGTGCCAGCCCCGTGCCTGCACATGGCAACTTGGCACCCAGGAGCTGCTCCAGCCGGTGGAGCCAGTACTCAAAGCACACAGCGATGCGGAGGCTGGAAATCCTGTGACATCCTCCTCCTTTGGCCCCAGGGAAGCTGCCGTGCACCTGGAGCAGGCACTGCCAGGGCGGACGGAGTGGCTGTCCCCACCCTGGCTGCGCTAATCTGGGCAAGGCACATGCAGGATGGGAGGGGAGGCAGCGGGAGGTGAAGCTGTTCTCTCGAGGTCACCCAGAAGGTCGATGGTTCAAGTGCCGCCACTCCTTCCTGAGGCCGCGACGCGGCTGGGAACTGAATTTTACTCAAAACTCCCCCCTCTCGCCAGCAGCCCGTGGGCAATCAGCTGTCGGCAGCCCAGGACTAACCTCAGACGGCTGCTGGCGGCCAGAGTTCGGAGTCCCAGTTAAAAATACCTTGCGGATGCCTTTCCTCAACTCTGACCCTGCGAGCCGGTGCTGCCGCCAGCCCCGCTCGGGGACACTCACAGCCTGGGCTGTGCAGGGACATGGCAGCTGCTGCCTGGGGACTGGGTTTTCCTAAAAACCAAGGATTTCCACTTCTGGGGGGCTGCTGACTGTATTCTCTCTTGCCAAACTGAAAGGCTCAGCTTCTTAAAGCTTCCTTCCAGCAAGCGATGCCTGAACTGTCTGACTCTCTCTGAACTGCAGCCTGGATTTCAGCAGCTTCAGCAAAACATCTCCTTCCCTCCAGGACAGAGCCAAAAACGTGGCCACTGGTTCCTGCCAGTCTCAAGGGATGCTGGATGGGTGACTGCTCCTTCAGATTCCATGGTGCTGCCATTTGAGGCATCTGCGCTGGGAAAGAGCGTAAGGATCTCACCCAGCAGTGGCTGCTCAGCTCTCAAGCCACAAAGGATGGGAGGGATCAGTGATAGTAAGAGGGCACAGGACACCTCACTGTTTTCACTCCCTGTGCAAAGTTGACTTGCCAAAACACATAAGAACTGACTGGCTGCTCCATGCTGCTGCCAAGTGGGAATGGGCGAGGGATGGGTCCCTCCCAGCCTGGGACAAGCAGCCCGAGAGAGGTGGTCCCATTGCCACTCTCTTCTTCCTCTCCCAGACACGGAAAGGTGTTGTCCATGCCCAGAGTGAGTGGTCTTTTCCAGATGGATCAGACACTCTGACTGCCTGCCTGGGTGTCTGGCTGGACAATGCCAAAGTGGGAGAAGCCATCGCCAAAATCTTGCCCACTGCCTTAGCTGGACTGGGATGTTTTCATGCAACTGTGAAAGGATGTGGCAGTGAAGGATTTGCCTGGGATCCTGGTCTACAATGGAGTTCCATAAGCAGTGGACAGGAGAGGGACATGACAGCTACATGACCAGGATGTCCTGTACCACCCTGCATGTCCCCACAGGGAAGGAGCAATCAATTAGCAGCTGGTGACAGTCTGTGTCCTGGGGAGAGGCATCACCCTGTCCTGGAAGCAGAAACCTGCCCCAGGACCCCACACCCACCTTCCCATCCCTTCGGGGCCCTTGGTGACTGCTGAGTTATTCTGGGCACTGCGTTCCTGACCCCCTCCCCTTGTCCCAGCTGCTCCAGGGCTGGCAGGGAGTGCAGCGGGTTCCTCCCATTGCCCAGCCCGGACGCCAGGGTCGGGCAGCAGCTGCTTGGGGACCAGCTGGGGACAAAGGCAACACAAGCAGCCCCATCCCCCCATATACCTTGGAAGGGACAAGGGCTGAGTTACAGCAAGGTCAACAATACAATACAAGCAGAAAAGAAGGAGCTGGATCTGAGGACCCCCAGTCCATGGGCTGAGCTCTGGGCAGTAGCTCCCCGTAGAAGGATCAGGAACGGGTTTGGAGGCAGCACATCCACATCTCCCACTCCCCAAAGAAAAGACCCACCTTAGCACCAAGGTAAACAGAGGCAGAGACAACATCCTTGGCTCCTTGTCAAACCAATGTGGTGCCCAGCCTACTGCAGGGACCCCTCTGCCAGGTCAGCCCCTCCATCCCAGCCCTGCCTGGGTGCTCCCCACACCCCATCCTGACGGAGCGCTGGTGGGACACAAGCCAAGGCCTGCCCGCTCCCTGGACCCCTGCCTGGAAGCCGATCTGTTTAAACCCGATCTGTTTACGCCTTCCCAGCACGGCGGGTGCGTGTCGGGAACGGCCCCGGCAAGCCCGACTTGGCGGCGCAGGCAGGACGTGGGAGCGAGCCCTGGAACCCCCACCTGCTGCCCCGCAGCATCCCGGGGGTGCGGGGAGAAAGTGGGAGAGAACAGGGACAAATGGGACCCTCTGCCTCCATCTGCTCCTTTCAGCAGGAAAAGGCACCACTTGTTGCTCTGTGCTACCTCTCCTGTGGCATCCAGTGCCCCCACCCTGGCCATGGGACCATGACGAGTTGCTCCACCCCCAGGCCTGGCAGAGAACGGCTTTCTGAGCAGTGGCAACCCTTCTGGGAAAGCACTGGGAGAGCCAACCAGCCCTGGATGCCTCATGTCCCTTCCTGGAAAACAAGGTACTGTTTTTGCAAACACATGGCCACCAATGCATGTGGGCGCAAGGGGCTGATAGCCACATGCTGGTCCCTCTCCTAAGATCTGGGCTGTGCCCCACTGGGGCTGAGAAGAGGCACCCACCTGCACTGCTCCTGGGAGGAGATGTTCATCCAGGACCACTCACCTGGTGTGGATTCAGTCCCACAAAGCCACAGGTATTTGGAGCAGGCTGCAGTGGGACAGAGTAGAGCCATGACTCTGGGGACTCAGAACTGGACACCTGCACACCCACACCAGGTTTGGGGTGAAAGGAACAGAGAAGCAGATCCAGGATATCCATGTGCTGCTAAATATAACCAGTGTGACAGATGCTCCAAGACAGGGAGTTGCCTGTGCCTCAACACTGTTGAGGAGGAAACTAAGGACTCTCCCAGTGCTTAAGTAGCTCTTGAGGTTTGGAGACACAGAGCAGGGTCAGAGGCAGCACCTCATTCTGTGCAGGAGCCTCCTTCCCTCCAAGGAGGAGCGTCTCCCTTCTTTTTAAGCCAGCAGGATTAGCAGGTACTGGTTCAGGGAAGCCAGGAGGGCTCAGGAAGCCCTTCCCATCTGTGTCAGCCCCACAAAACCAAACCAGAGCTGCTTCAGACCAACCAGGGCAGCCTCTTTGTGTTGCAGCCCAAAGCAATCCCTGGGCCATGACTGTGCTGGACCCCACACTGCTGGCCAGATTCACCGTGTCCCCATGTCCCCCATGTAGGCAATGATTAGCCACCAGGGAGGACTCTGGCCCCCTTTGGAGGCCACTGAGGCGAGTGGTTCTCACGTGGCCTTGCCACGCTGAGGACACATCCCAGATCCCTGAGGGGCTGCACAGGCTGTGAATTAGGTGTCCTGCCCAGGAAGACATGGCAAGGGAAGATCAGTGGGGTCCCAGTCTCCATACTGCTATTTGCACTCAGTTCACCTCCAGCTGGAAACCCCCTTCAGGATTATCCGTGCCTGTCCTGGCAAGGAAACAAGGCAATGTCTTGGGCTGTGGAGGGGCAGAGTGAGGCAGGCAGCCCCTGGGATAGATGTTCCATGGGGAAAGAGGCACCTGGAGAGTGGGTGGCAGAGCCTGAGCCAACCTTGCTCCTGGGGACACCTCGGTGACAGGCACCAGATGCCCTTGCCATGCTTGCCAACTCCCTTCCAAGCAGACAGGGCCTTACACAACCAGCCATGCCCAGCATTACGAAACCCCAGGAGTTTTCACCCCTCCCAGCACAGCCACCCACCTGGGGTGGCCGAGCCAGACCCAGCTGCTGGGACAGCACCGGGGAGGACGGGGCAGGGGTCTGGGCATGGCACCAGTGCCAGGGGCCCCATGCTCCCTGCGCAGCCTTGGCTGGGCCCGCGGGGAGCGGCGCTGGCAGCGCTTGGCGGAAGCACAGCCGGACGTGTTGCACCAGGCCTGGGATGCTGCGGGAGCCGCATACCTGCCTCACTCACGCAGGTTCTCCCTGCTCCCTTATCTCGCCATCGCAGCCCTGCTCGCTCGCAGCTCCGGCCTTTCTCCCTGGGGTTGCAAACAACTCGGGGTGGCTGCGCACCTACCCCGGGCAGCATCCCGCAGGAGCGAGGGATGGGCCAGAGTATCCAGCCCTTCCCTGGGAGGGTAGAGATCATACCGACAGAGGCATTTCCAAGCAGTTTGGGCATCTCCAGACAGGTCTGTGACTCACCAGGACACCTCGGCAAGGCTTGGGCGATATTACAGCCCCAAGGTTCAAACAGATCCCTCCCTCTCCATGCCAGGCATGATTTTTTAGGGAAGCTGGGATGGGATTTAGGGGGAGCTGGAATGCTCACAGCTCCTCCCCACCCTCTCGCTTGCTAGAGCAGCCAGAAAAAAAAAAAAAAGGTGGTTTATTGTTATTTAGTTTCTTGCCCCTTTCATACTCCTTTGCCGGAGTTTTTGCCAGCGGCGGGCCCCGGGTCTGGCGGGGATCCAGGACAGCCGAGGCGCTTTTAAAAACAAAGCAGGGCGCGTGCATGCACACATACACGCACGGCATCCAACCCCGCTTTTAACTCTTGCCGGAGCAATGCTGGTGGAAGCATCCATTTCCAGCAGGAAACCATCTTACATGCAGTCCATCGCCACTGGGATCCAACAATTCACCTCCCACCTTCCCAGAAAAACCTCTTGGTGG
Source organism: Sialia sialis (assembly GCA_009812075.1). NCBI lineage: Eukaryota > Metazoa > Chordata > Aves > Passeriformes > Turdidae > Sialia > Sialia sialis. The sequence goes on along the minus strand of VRYO01002184.1, from coordinate 5,066,747 downwards.
CACTGGGATCCTGACAGAGAGGTGGCAGAAGTGATGCTGGTCCTTGTCATGGTCCCTGCTGGAACCAGCCAAGCTGGATGGAATGCCTGTGCTGGCTGTGTCCTTGCCACGTCCCCTTCTCTGCAGCCCTGGGGAGCACCGTTCTGGTTCCTGCTCCCGTGTGCTGCTGGCAGCAGGGCACACGGAGTCCCAGGGCTCGGGGCTGCCCTCCCTGCCTGCCTGCAAGCTGTCCTCATCTGAATTGTCGCGTGTTTCTGGGTCACACAGCCAAAACGGCCTCTGCAGCCCTTAGGAAAGGGTGGCTGAGCCCCTTGGTCTGGGCTGAGTCACCAGGAAATGCCCAAGGGATGGAAATTCCCCTCCTGTCCCAAACCTCATCCTTTTGCCTGTGACACTGGGGATGGCTGCCAGCCTGGCTCCATCCAT
>VRYO01002184.1:5026811-5065321 GCA_009812075.1 Sialia sialis | reverse complement strand
CCCCTGCACACTCCACCAGGGAAAGCCATCGGGTGTAACAGAGCCTGACACGATAAGGATCCTGCTCAAGGCTCTGCCCTGCAGCGAGACCAGGAATAGCACCTGGAGTACCCGAGGGTTTGGGACAAGCCTCGCTGGTGGCAGCAGTGAAGAGGAGGATGGTTCTCCTCCGTAAGGGGGGAAGGCACGCTGAGCCTGCTGCCTAGCACAAAGGCACATCCAACACCATTACAAAATAACTCCCAGATTGCATAAAGGAGCAACTTCTCCCCCAAACAACTACAGACCTGCTGCTGTTGAGAGAAGCGGAAATCCCAGCAGGTCATGAAAGGAGGGCGGATGTTTCTGAAGAGGACAAGGACACAGAGCACCGGTGGCAAAGGCTAACAAATCACAGGAGAGTTATTAAACCTCATGCTTTGAGGCTTAAACTGATACAGCTACTTGGGATTAGGAAAAAATTCAAGGGGGAGAGGAGAAGTGAGTTATTCCACATCTGCCTGCTACAGTCTCATAGCAAGTGGAGCAGCATGGTCCTTCTCCTGCCAAACTGGATGGTGGCAGCATCTGAGGGCTGGCACAGCTCTTGAGAAAGCCTTAACATGCTTTGTGCTGCTGGGACGCAAAAGTGAGGGGCTCCAACACAGGCATGGAGATAAAGCCAAGACCCCTCTGCAAGCATTTGGCAACTTGCTAGGTCATGGCCCAAACACAGCCATGGTCCAGGAGCCCAGCCCTGCCCTTAATGTCTTAAGTCTGGAAAGCACCAACATAGCTGGTGAAACGGGCCAAGTGGCTGACCGAACATCCTCAAAGCAGCAGCTAAACCCTACCAGGGCTTTGCTCCCTGTCCTTGAGAGTTTCACACCAGTTTGCTCAGCTGCTGCCCTTTCTTTGCACTTCGCATAGGTCAAAACAAAAACCCTCACCACTCCCTTGAAGAAGACAAACAGTGAGTCCAGCTCCCATCACCTTCCACAGCTCCTCCAGCCCCCAGCTATCACAGGGGCATCCCCCTATCTCCTGTCCCTTGATCCTGCATCCAGGGATGGGGACACCCAAACTTTGCCAGCTGCAGGAGCTGTCTCCCCTGAGATCCTGGCTAGGGGGGCTTTGCCTCTCATCTTCCCCAGGAGCCCCAAGCCCTCGGAGCCGGCCCTGGCCGGGCCAACTTGTGCATTGTTGGCGAGGGCAGCAGCCCAGGGACGTGATTGATCGTGGGGGAGAGAGGCCAAAGCCGTGATGGGTCGTTTAACAATTTCAATTAAACTCTGCAGCGCTCCCGAGGCAGAGGGGAGGGGAGAGGGAGAAGGAAAATAAAAAGCGGGATGTTTCCATTGCCAGGGAACCTCAGCAAAGCACGGCTGGCCCGGCAGGAGCAGCCTGGCTCTTCTAGACCAGAACCCCCTCCCTGGCTGCAGGAGTGACCACAGCGTCACACCAACATCCCCCTCCCACCGGCAGGACAACTGCCCTCACCTGCCCTTTCCCTCCTGGCTTCTGCCCCCAAAAATCTTGTTCCTGGCCACCCCACCACCTTGGAATGAGAGGTGCTGTGACCCACTTGTGCGGCGGCGCTTGCGTGGGGAGGAGGCTGCGCATGGAGAATATTAAACAACGTGTCCCTGAAGTTCCCGCTGCCAGGACTGGCGCTTGGATTTTGCTTACGTGCGGTGACTTTTTTAGGCACAGAAAGCCCCAGAGGGCTGATCACAGCGATCGAGCTCCCAATCCACTGAGACAGCAGAAGGACTCTTAGAGGGATTTTAAAAAATATATGATAAAAAGAATAAAATAAAAATCAGCATCTCAGCCTGTCATATGGAAAAGGCGCTTTAATGAGCAGCAAAGGCAGCAAATGCTTGGTTCACATGGCATCGGTGAGAAGAGGGAGAGGGAACCATAAGGGATGGGGAACAGGGTGCCATCCATGCCAGGGATGAGCCTCCAGGACCACGCAAGCCCCCCTGCAAGTCAAGCACAGGAGCTCCACTGAGGGCTTGCAGCAGTGGCCTTGGAGGGGACAGGGTTTTTTGGCCCCTTCTTATAAAAGAATAAAATGAAAGTAAGCTGAGGGAGCTGCTGGTGCCGCTGCAGCAGGGGAGTTAAACACACACGTTCACGTGGGTGCCCCACGGCTGCAGGGAGGGCAAAACTCCAGAGAGAAAACAGACGGGATTGAACTGGGAGAGAGTTACTGGAGGGTGTGGGAGAAAACAAATGTGACTTCACTCCTCTGGGTGAAGGAGAGGAGAGACACGGGCACCCCAGCCTGCACACACTGCCTGGCCATGGGACACCAGCTGAGGGGATGGGGCTGCGCCAGCCAGCAGGACACTCACATTATTCATTGCCTTCGGGGTGTCCTTCAACCACCCAAATGCGCAGACTGCTCTTGTTCAGCTCAGCGACCGTGTCCCTGAGCAGCAGAGGCAATGTACCCAGCACCTTCACCCCGGGAAGGGGCACCAGATACCCCTGTTCTGGGGAGGAGGTGGCTCCCAGCCCTTCTGAAAGCCCAGCAGTTGAGATTTGAAAAGTTCTGACCACAGTCAAAGCTTTCCAGTAGATGACCCAGGGGAGCTGATCCCCTCCTCACGTTTATAATCCTCAGCCTAACTCGGGTTTCTTCGCACCAGCCTCTCTACTCTGAGCTGCTCCTAAGAAGCCATAAAGCTTCTCCTGACTGAGATTCCTCTCTCCCTCCTCCAGACAGTTTATTCGCTTTCAGATTTCCCACACACCCCCGTGAGACCCCCCACGATGAGCAGCCTTGGCAGGGGTATCCACACTCCCACCAGCTCGGGCAGCCAGGGTGCACCTTCCTCCAGCCAGACATGGCATCGAGAGCTCTTTTATTTACTTTTCCCAGTTTCTTTCTCTCGGTCTGTCAGGAGAAATGACCAGGAGCTCAGTTATACAAGGGCTCCGTGGCACTGGCCACAATCTCATCGATCTTTCCACCCTCCCCATCTCCTCCAGACACCGTGCAGCATCTGCAGGACCCCAGTGCCCTTGGGGACACCCCCTGAGCCCTCTGTTCGCTCCAAGCTCTGCTTGCTGCTGACCTTTCTGAGAGTACAGCCAAGGAAACAGCCCTGCTGAAGGGTTAAACATTACCAGACTGAAATTCAAGGCTTGACGATTGGTTCCAGTCGACTGGCTGGGATGATAATTTTTCACAAGATAAATACGGCTGGGAGTGAGCACAACCGCTAAAGATCCTTTGTAGCAGCGTCCCCCACCAAAGCGGCTCACTTCCCCCTGCCACGGCTGCTTCCCTTCACCCATCCCTGCTCAGTGGCCCACACTGCAGAGCCCCTGGCCCCGAGCCCAAGGGGAACCCCAGCTCAGCTGTAGGATTGCTTACAGCCCAGTCATTCATCCGCACGGGCTGTGCTGCACTCCCGCCTCCAGCCACAGCACAACTCCTGTGCCAGGGGTCAGAGCCAGCACCTGCACCCAGCACTGAGACTTGCACCCCAGGACTGGCAGGAGTGGCCAGCCAGGGGGAGGGAGCCCACGGCTCCCTGCCCAGGTACTCACTGCTCTTGGACGCCTTGATCTTGGCCACCAGCTTCTGCACACCAGGTACGTCCCCGTTCTTCACGGCCTGGATCAGCTCCTGCTCGCGCCCCATCGCAGGCAGGTGGGAGCAGCGGCAATGTAGAAACCCTCAGATCCCAGAGGTTTATAAAGCCATGGGAAAAAAACCCCTAATTCCTCAAAACACACTTCGATGAGAGATGAAATCCAGAAAGAAAGACGCTTTACAATCCCACAGGGCATAAAAACCAGAAGGAAGAAGTCTTTCTGTTAAGGGCAGAAGTCCCTTTCTGCGTCGAGAGGAGCAGGACTCAGACGGGGTTTGGTTGGAGAACATGCAATCAGTTAAAAGATACTTCAGTGCTCAGGGACAGGTTCCCAGCCGCACCAGAGCTCTGTGAGACAAAGCCAGGCAGCTCGGGGCAGGGTGTCCAGCGCTGGCAGCATTGGGATGCCCTCAGCCTCTCACCGCACTCCTGGAGCCAGAGGTGTCGTGCTTCTCTCTGCAACGCTCTGCTGCGTTGACGAGTCCCTAATTCTTCCCAAAGGGATTATGGGCTCGTTGCCATCTGGAAGTTATAGATCCTCCCTCTCTGGTGCTCATTAGCCTCTCCGTTTCGGCATTCCTCTCGGTGACGGCACCGCAGGCACGCTGGGGAGCCCCGCGCACCGCCAAGCCCCGCACGGCAGCCGGGACCTGCGAAGGGAAGAGCAGAGTCAGCCCCCAAAGGCCATTTACCTCCCGGCTCCGTCGCGACAGCTTTTGTATCCGTGCCGAAGAACGAATACTTTGACTATATTTAGTCCTGGAAGGACTTGGCTCATCCTTATGTTAAGCAGAGAGGGAAGAACCTGTGGAGGAAACCTCCTGGGAGTGCTGCCCCCGGAGCGGGACAGGGCACAGCTCCTTCCCTGCCCTCCCGGGGCCACACACACCACGCTCTCTCTAAAGGCAGCACACAGGGCTTGGGGTACACGGCGTCTCCCCCTCATTTCCCGGTGGCAGCACACAAGGGATGGAGCTGGGAAGGTTTAGCCAAAGCCCATGGGAGCGGGTCTTGCCTGCTTGAGCCAGCCTCACACTCTTCTCCTCCTGTGCGAGGATAAATCCTCACCCTTCAAACTTCCCGGGACACTCAATGCCCTGGGACCCAAGGCACTTCTTCACCAGTTCAGGAGCTCTCTCTGGCCCCAGTGAGGAGCTGGTGTAATTCAGCAGGACAGCTGTGCTCAGAACAGGATCAAGGCCATACCCTGGCCAGCCAGGGTACCCTGGAGAGGGCACAGGGTCCTGCAGAAGCCGTTCACATGTCCTAGCCTGTGCTCTCACACTGCACCCGGGCTGCCCAAACGGTGTGGCAAAAAAATCCCTCCTAGTTCAGGGCCATGCATCTGGCAGGCTGCTCCAACACCGGGGAGGAGCATGCATGCAGGAAAGCAGGGAGCACACACTGTGCCAGCTGCAAGGCCGTGGCCAGATCACCCCACAACTTCCCCTCTGCCCATCCAGGACGGATCAGAACCAGCTCTGGTTCCCCCGACCATGGCTCATGGTCCCTTCCCAGAGCGCTCGCCCTCCACGGTTTATATAACAGCGTGTGTCGCTTCCTCCAAGCAATCGAGGTCACTGCTCGGAGCATGGAAATCACAGGGGACACATGAAATGACAGGTCCCGTTGGGGTGGGGGCAAAAGCAGAAGGAGAATCCATGGCACAGCGCTGCTCTGCCGGGAGCTGCAGCTGCCCATAAACACGGAGCCCTCCTGGCTTCCCCGTGTGCCAGCGCTTCCCTGGCTGCAGCACCACAAGGCAGACGAAAAGATGAAAAGATGATCCTCAGGTACTGGCTCAGCTTCTGGGACAAGGGGGTGTGTGATTCCCACAGCTCATTCAGCTGATGAAGCCCTCGGCACTGAAGCTGGTGCCCGTCGGGGTCAGCTGTCACCTCCCTCGTCCTGGGGCACCTGCACAAGCTTATCTACCTTACAACAAAGTTTCAGCCACTTGACTCAGACTAACCTCTCGCTGCAAACAAATCCCCTCCCGAAACCTCCCGTGTCGCACCGTCTCCAGAACTATTTCGTTTAACCCTGTGCACTGCATCCAACTCTGTGCTGCTCCTCCAGAGCGCTCACAAGAGCCGAGCGTGAGGCGGTGAGAGGAGTTTGTATTTGAAAAGTCTGCCCGGCCTCACTTGGAAAACGGCCCCGGAGCTGCTGCCTCGGCTCCCGAACACACGGCGCTCAGCGGAGGCACCGAGAGCTCCGAACGCCGACCCGACCGCCTCAGCTTCTCCAGAGAGGAGCAGCGAAGGTAAAATCCGAGAAACGCACAAAGCTGGAAAAGCAACAGCAAAACATCCCTCCCACACGAGCAGAGCTGAGCCTCCTGCCCAGGAATCCACCTGGAGAACCAAAGTATCCCAAACATTCCCGCAGCCAACGGTAGCGCCGGGGGAAAAAAGGAGGGAGAGGAGGGGAAAAAACCCCCAAACAAACCTAAACCAGTTACGTAAGTGGCGGAGGAAAGATGCAAAGGAGCTGAAGGCACGCAGCCGGCTCCGAGGGGCGGCGGGGGCTGCTCGGTTCCCGGGGGGCTCCATCCCCGCGGCCGGGCGGGCAGCGAGGGGCCCCGGCCGCGCCTCCGCCTCCCCCGCCCCGAGACCCCCGGGCGGGCGGCTCCTTCCTCCGGGCGCGCTCGGGGGATCTGTGCCCCACCGAGCCCAGCCGGTACGCGGCTCCTGGGGCGAGTTTCTCCGCCAGCCGCACTCACCTGGCGGCGCTCCCAGCCCGCCGCACAGGGGCGAACCGAACCGAACCGCACCGGGGCGAACCGACGGCACGGCACCGCACCGGACCGGACCCACCCGCGCCGTGCGGAGCCGCTCCGGACCGCGGCGCACCGAGCAGCGCCGAGCCCGGCCCGGCCGCAACTTCCCGAGCCGCGCGGGGCGGGAGCGGCGCCGGTACCGGAGCGGAGCGGCGGATCCCGGCGAGCAGGCGGCGCGGCACTCGGCAAAGTCCCGCTCGGGCCGGCCCCGTCCCGGCAGGAAATCCCTCCCCGGCCCGGCCTGATTGGAAAAGCCCGGCGGGTTGTGCGGCGGGGCCGGGCCGGGGCGGCTGTCACTCACCGTGATGCGGCGTCGAGCGGGGCAGGGGCCGGGCCGCCCATCCCGCCGCACCGGCACCGCTCCGCCCCCGCTCGGGGCTGCCCCGGGCTCCCGGCAGCGGGGCGCTTGGAAGGGGGTCCGGCTGAACGCACAGCACGCTCCGGTACCGGCGACGGGGAGCGGGACCGGCGGGGTTCGGCACCGAGCTGATGCTCCAGCACTGGCGGGGTTCGGGTCTGATCCGATGTTCCAGGACCAGCGGTTCGGGGCTGATCCGATGTTCCAGGACCAGCGGTTCGGGGCTGATCCGATTCTCCAGGACCGGCGGGGTTCGGGAGTGATCCGATGCTCCAGGACCGGCGAGGTTCGGCACCGAGCTGGTGGGAGGTTGCCCGTTCTCCATCCAGGACCGAGCCAGTGGTTCGGGACCGGCTCCCCTGGGAATCCTCCATTCTTCTCAGTCCAGCTCCCAGCCGGTGGTCTGGGGCTGGCATCATACGGGATTGATCCGGAATTGGTCCAGTGCTGCAGGAGTGGCCTCGGAGAGAGGTTGCCCGTCATCCATTCAGGAGCAGCACGGTGGTTCCAGGGTGGAACCAGCCCTCCCCCATCAGCCCTTTGCCCCCTACACTCCCAGACCCCTTGGCAGAGGGGCTGCTTAATGTCACTGATGGTACCCATGGGACCAAAATCCACCGATCCCCAGCTGTCCAAGCCCCAAATTAATCCTGCTCTCACAAAGCACTAAAACCACCGAAAATTACCCATTTCTGCCAATCTTCAGCAGAAATAGTGGAGGCAAGTGCTCCCTCGAGCACAGTTCTTTTAAAAAAGAGATTGCCTAATAAAGCTGGACAGTTTTGCATGATACCACTGGATTATCATCAACTAATCAGATTAAAAACACACGGAGGCTTTGGTTTTATTCACTAAATGGCCAGCCCACAGCTCCCTGGGGGAATTGCAAACATCCCACACCTCTCCAAACCAGGCCCCGAGACATTTCACCAAATGATGGTTTCATGAGCAACCCCAGTGAGGGGGATCCTGGGCAAGGAGGAGGGACTGACGTCTCCAGACACACCCTGTCTTTTCAGCTCCAGAATGAAGAGATTATTATGCACATCTAATTATAAATGTCAACATTTTATGGCTGCTATGCTGAAGCACGAAGCTCTAAGTAGCCCTGCTAGAAAGGGCTGTGAAGTGAAAGGTCTTGTTATTCCTCCTCTGAGTTTTTCCAGAGCTTGTAAAGCGCAGTGACATTTATAATAATCCCCTGAATTTATGTGGCACCTTTGGTTCTTTTAAGGATCTTAATTAAGCTTTGCAGCTCCCTGAGCACAGACCCACTTTTAAAAGAGGAGCCCAGGTCCTGCTTTGTACAAAATGTGTGTCCCATTTCAGGCAGGGGAAGGACTTTTTCACCCCAGCACATGCTGTTACCCCACAGTAAGGGCACAGCACCCTGACACCCCCAGCCAAAAGCTGTGCTGCTGCAGCTGCACTCGTGTGGCTAGAGCTGGGTAATTCAAACTTTAGTTTCTGGTATCACACAAGCCTTTTGAATGGAGGGTGCCACTGGAGGGATTTGAGAAATCCACAGTTTCTAGTGCAGCCTTCAAACATTTAACCGTATATTGGCAGTCCTGACACTGCACTGAAGCCCAGCACCTTCCCTCCATGGCCCTGCCTGCAGGGAGTGGAGCAGAAAGGAGCAGGCAGCCCCCATTTCCCACCATGAATCTCAGTTTTCCAGCAACTCTTGAAGGTTGAACAGCTGCTTGGTGACACCGGCACGAAGAGCTGCCGGTGGTTTCAGCTGTGTCCACCTTGCAGAGCTGACAGACCCCCCGTGACATTTATTCCCCTGTGCCTGCAGAGCAGGTGCTGAGAGCATCGACTGAGTTTGCCCTGCAGAGAAAGTCCTTTAACAATTCACCCCCTTTCTGTGCACCAGTACAGATGTTTTAGAGTCTAGGGGGTCTCAAGGTGCAGGCACAGCTGTGTGGCCAGCTCTGCCCGCAGCCTCTGCAGAAGGGTGCCCAAGGCAGCACTGATTTTGCTCCTCACTTTGGGGAGGGGCCTGGGGGCTCCAGCCGGGTCTCCCTGCTCAGTTCTGCGGCCCCGGCTCCTGCTTGCAGCTCCTCAGGTCGATGTTGCCATCTAGAGGTCCCTGCTACAGCGATTGCCTCCTTGCTAAACATTGGGAAGGAGGTTGTTTGGGTTTTTAAAAACTCAATGCAACATTTTAAAGCATTTTAAATCCCATGTCTTGGGTGGCTGCAGCTCATCCCGCCTTGTCTCACAGCCCCTGCCGCTGTGCAAACCCCTCCTCTCTACTCTGACATAATTTTGAGACGGGGTAAAACACTCGAAGCGATGCATTTGCTGCCCAGCATGGTGCAGCCACAAAGGCAGAAGCAACACACACAGTGCCATCCACAGCAGCTTCGTGGCCAGCGCTGGCTCCAGGTGAGGCTGTGACAGACACTGCTCCAAATTTTGGAGTGCAAGACTCCCACTCTCAAATCTCACCCATGAAAACCCAACTAGGAAGTTCATGGCCATTTCATGCCCACTGAATGAGCAGGAGGTCTGCAAAGCCCCACACCAGACCTCCAAAACATTTTAAGTATGTTATGAGCTAGCTGGATGGACATACACTTCCCCCCTTTCAGCTGTGGCTCAGGCCTCTCATTCCCTGCTGGTTTTTTAAAGTTTGCCCAGCTTGACCCAAGGCCTTGCTGCAATCCCAGGGCTGCATCTCACCCCTGGGCAGGAGGAGGCTCAGGCAGACAAGGGAGCAATGGCACTTTGATGCCCATGGCAGACTGGGCTGATTCTCTGGATGGGTGTGCAGACACTCTCAGTTCAGGATCAGCACAGGGCTGATGTCTGGCAGCACCAGGGCAGCACTGCCATGGCAGAGGCTGTGTTGGATCACAGGGTCTGTCCTGCAGGAGGAGAGTGCAGGCTGAGGATGAAGCAGGGCAAGGAAGAGCCTCTCCTGCACTGAATCAGGCCACGACAGAAAGCAGGTTATTGCCCAGATTTAAAGCCACCCACAGGAGCCCTTCCTGCAGCTCCTGACATGGATTCACACATCACCTGGCTCCCTGAGCACTGAGGGGTGATGGGTGCCCCACTGCTGGGCTTTGCTCGTGTCCTTAAACAGCCCAGCAAACGCCAGTGTCATTCCTGATCCTCAGAAGTCACATCCTGTCCCCATGGAGCCTTTCCTGTGCTGGCATCTGTCTCCTCCCACATGACATCCAGGCCAAGCATTTCCCACCCTGCCCAGCACTCCACCTTGTTGGCACCAGAGCCAAGGGCAAAGAGAGAGCAGGATGGAGGATCTGGACACAAAGGTGCTTACGTAGGTATTGACTCCATTGCCAATTACACACCCTCGTGGCAATAGCTGCTCCTGGAAGAAGTCCAAGATGAATTAGGGGGCTTGATCGAGAGAGACATGCACTGCCCACAAGGAGGAGGAGCATCACAGCTTCCTCCCAGAGACCAGGTTTGAGCTGGTTTGGCCCCACACATCTCCTGTTGTGCCACAGCACAGCTGCTGCCTGCAGCTGGCCACTGCCACCAGCAGGGCTTCAGTGCCAGGACACATCCCAGAGGCAATCCAGAGCCCAGACACAGCTCCATGAACTCATGCTCCATGATCATCAGCCTTAGTGTGAGATGCAGCAGTGACTGTCCTTAGCAGAGCTGGTGGGACCTGCTGGTGGCAAAGAGCTACAGAAACAACCCAGAGTCAGCTCTCAGATGGGTAGCAGGGCTTGGTGGTTTAGGAAGCTCTGCTCTGGTAGTATATTTTGCAATAAATAGTTTCCCCCTACAAAAGTAATCAGGTAACAAACCCTTTGCTCCATCATTCCAGGGCAGGCCAGCTCTGAGCTCCCTTGAAAAGCAGCTCCACAGCCCCAGCTCAAACACATGCAAGCCAGGAGTTACAGCCCTCACCTGCCCCTGCCCTGGCACAGCAAACCCAAACCCTTCCCCTGAATCCTTGGGACCTGGGCAGGTGCTGGCATGGGGCACACGTGAGCTGCTGCTTGCACTGTCCTCACCCTGCCTTCCTCCTCGTCCTCCTCCTTGAGCCTCCCTGTGCTGACAGTCACTTCTTTCTGGTCTTGTGCCTTTCTTTTCTCTCTGTCTCCCTTGCTTAGTCCCTCACTCAGGAAATTAAAGATAATCCTCCCTTTTTTTGCAGCCGGATTCCCTGTTTAACATTCGCTGCATGTGCTTGCACTGATTCAAAATGGGATTAGACTTTCTGTTGCTTTGATGTCAATTGGGCTTTGCACTTAAGGCAGAGGGGGGGAAAGAAAATGCCTGTTAACAAACCTCTTAGATTCCACCCATCCACTTGCATCCATCCTGGAAATGAAGGTCAGGCACATTTACCTGCAGAAAAGGAGCCCCCTTCCAGGATTGATCTGGGAGGAATGATCCAACTCACAACAGCACGTGGGCCTTATTCTCTGGAAACACCCAAGTTTCGCTCTGGCTCCATTATCATCCAGCTGCGTGGAGGCTGAATGGCTCCCATGAGGAGGGAGGTGTCATCAATCACGAGAAAACCACAGCTCGTGTGCTGTCAGTGGATATTGCAACCTCCAGCTGCCGTGCAGCGGGGAGCGCGTGGGCCGCCGGCATCGCTCCAGCCCCCGGGGCTCGGGGAATACCCCGAGCTGCTCATTGCCAAGGGGCAGCAGGTGCTGCAGGGTGCCTGTGCTGGAAATCCGTGTCCTGCTCCCTGGGGCGTGGCATTTGTGCAGTGGCACAGTCCATAACTTCGCAGGGCATTTCGCTCTGCTTCCTCAGGCCTGAACTTCTCTCCCTTTGGAAGATGAGGGTTTGGGGTTGTTCTCACTGCTAGTCCTTCCAACACCAGTACAAAGAAGATGAAGAATATTTTCCTCATGTTGCCTGAAAACATCTTGCTTTGCTTCCAAGACAACGTTCCTTGAATCCGTGATGTCCAAAGCAGCACAGCTCAGAGCTGGAACAGGATCTTACACCAGAAAAGAGCCTTTCACAAGTGATTCTGCAGAGCCATGGCCAGGGCTGGGATGTGACAGTGGATCCTATTCGTGCTTATCCAGAACAGCCCTTTCCCACAGTCTCCAGAGCCCCACTTCTGCTGCCTGATGCTCCTTCTCCATCCCCACCACAGCTTCACTTCACAGGTAGCTGGGTCTCCTCTGGGCACCAAGCAGAGCTGGGGGCTGCACAACTGGAGGTGTTCCAATGTCCCTGAAACCATCCCAGGACCTTCTGCAGGCTGTTTAGAAGAGCAGCTCCATGGATAAGCACAGTCCAGCCGTGACCAGAACCCAGCTCACGGCCCTGAGCCCCTGGGGAGGCACAGCACCAGCAGAGCAGAGGTGGGGACACACCTGGGCAATCCTGGGGTTCTGGCAGCTACAGTCCCTGCCACCCACACCCATGGCTGTGCTGCAGCCCTGCCTGGCACTGCCACAACGCCAGGCTTCCTCCAGGACTGCCCAGGGACTCGGGACGTGCCTCTGCCAACAGCACAGTGTCTAATCCATTTTGCCTGGTGCACGCTCACAGACTTGATTAATGTCTGCAATGAGCTCCATCCATCATCGGGGAGTAAAGGAGATTAACTCTGCAGCACGCCTGCCTTGCGTTGATCCCATTCTCCAGGCCTCCTGATTAATGGAGGCTGCCTTATCTGCCAGGCCAGGAAACACGAATATCCGGGTTGTGGATGAGGGGAAGCTCTGGGAGCTCGGGAGCAGTCGGGGCAGTGCCGGCACAGCCGCAGGGCCATGCTGCTGCACCTCTGCTCCCCATGCTGCCAGCCCTGCTCTCCATCCCCACTGATCCTTCTCCTCCTCCTGGCCCTTCCCAGCCATGCTAACAGGGATGCTGGAAGGAGAGCAGCAATTGGAGCTCTGATGCATCCGTGCAGGAATGCATGGAAACTAAACTCTAGGGCTCCATTTTCCCTCGATGGGTCAGCAGGGAAGATGTCATTCCCCATCCACAGAGGGAATTCAGGTGAGTTGATCTGGAGGCCTGGAAAAACCCAGACACATCCCTTCCTGGGGGTGGGGGCAAGGCTGCAGCTGACCAGTGCAGTGGAGAGCTTGGCCGAGCTCTTCCCGGGAGGACACGCTTGTAAAGTGGATGCAGGGAATTAGCTGTGCCATCTGGATGGGCTCCAGCTCCTGCCCCTGGCTCGCTGCTGATGCTTCATTAACAGCTCCCTCCTTTCAGCTCCGTCTCCTCGGCTTCTGCTGCGATCAGCTGGGCTGGAGTTTTGTTGTCTTGGGTTTTTTCCAAGTGGAAATTATTTCTCATTTCTTTTAACAATCAGGACAGAGAAAATGAGACAGGAGAGGAAGGAATTTCTAGGAGATGAAAGGGCAGGATTAAGGACACGGCTTTCACTTTGTTATCCCTCTAGTGTGGCTAAGAAATTCCTTTCAGAAGAAGGCTTTAATTAACTATGATTTCTGATGGGAATAAATCCTGGATCTAGAGATAGGTCTGGCTTCTTGGGTCTGCTGACAGCCCCACCTGCAACCTCAGCAGCCCAGATTCTCACACACACACACACACACACGGTCTTATACAAAACTTAGCACATTTGAAATGGCTCTGCAAAGGCACTGACTGTCAGCCCAGTCTGGAAAATAAGGATCAGAGGAAAAAACCCCAGGCATTAGCAGGCCACTGTGCACGGTGCCAGTGCAAAGACAATCTGAGTGCGCTGAACCATGGTGCTAGGGTGGCTCAAGATGTGGGAAAGGACCTCTTGCACAGAGTAACAACCCAGGGCAGGAAGCAGTGGAAATATCTCTGTTGCCTTCTAAACCAATAGCCCTTCTCACACAGCAGAAAAAATCAGGAGGAGAGGAGAGAAAGACGCCCAGTGGCAAACTGGGACATTTAGAAAGCATCACAGTGATGTATCCACATCTTCCACGGCCACAAAACCCTCCAGGAACTGAGTCAATCAAAAATAACATTTGGGGCTGATTTCTATCCAGATGAACTCTCTCCAAATATTTTAAGGCAGCCAGCAAAACGGCCAGCTTCTGCTTGTTTAACCCTTCTCCTGGAACCTGTACTGATTCTGAAAGAAAGCACCATTGGATAGAGCATTTTTCTGTGAGCTTGATCTGCCGAACTGGATTAGGTACGATGCTGTTCATCCCCAGCATCACCCTGCTCACCTCCCTGTGCCCTGACTCTGTTCTGATTCAGTGTTTCTGCAGCTCAACTTTCTGTGTAGATCTGGACATGAAAGATGAAGAATCCACACAGGTTTCCAGAGGAAGCCTCGGCCCCGGTTTACACAACAACAGCAACTCCTGCCAGAGAAACATCACAGCAGGTCCCTCCAAGAATCACATTCATCTTTTTCTGAGCCGTGCTAAACAGGCTGAACCCACATCTTGCTCCTCTCCCATCTTCCCTAATGAACTCCCAGCTGATAATAAATGCTGGCTGCTGCTGCTGGAGCATCTGCCTCTGCTCTCAGCCCAAGAGGCAAAGCGCTTTACTGACGATTGTTTTCACAAGTGAGCATCATTTCGCTTTTTCATTATCATTTTAAAAGGTTCCCACCTCCTCCACTGCCCTGAGCCACTGCCTCCAACCTCAGCAGATGCCTCTGTGCCCTGCAGCAGCACAGGGACATATGGTTGGTTTCCCTGGGGGAAAGTGGAGAGCAAAGGAACAGCTGGCTGCTCCAGTGACCCAGCTGCTGAGGTGAGCAGAGCTTTTCCTGCAGGTTTGTGTCATCCCATGCTACCACTGCTAACAGCCCCCTCAAAACAAGGTCTCACTTGAGATTTAATTCCTTATATTAATTCTACAGATTTTGTGCTTGTTCACATCTTCTGCAAACTAAAAATTTCCTGTGAGACGCTGTATCAAATATTTTACTGGACTTCAGGTAGGTATGAAAAATCAAGTGCTTTCCTCCCCTTCCTGCTCCTTCTCAGAACTAGGCAGCAGGATTGCAGCCTCTGGTTATAAAACACCACTTTTTTATTACCTCTGTCATAAATCCTTACACTTGGATTTGCAATTTCATGTGACAGCTCTTTCCAGACACCAAATGGAGTTTATCTTGTTTCCCTGACTTCAACCTCTCAGGATTTTCCCTTTAGCTTCATCTTGGATCTGTAATTTCCATTTCCAAGTTTAACAACATCCTAATTCTCATTGAAAAGAAGGATGTCACAGCACTCATTGTGGGTTGGGCAGACACTTATTCTTGGTCATCAACCCTCCACATCTGCTCCTCTTGAGCTCCATGAACAGTTATCCACAAGCCACAGATCCAAACCAAAACTTTTTTCTTCCCTGTTCAGAGTCACAAGGAATTCAGGTTGCAGCTGCCTTCTCCTTGTGCTTCTTCATGTAAAAGGAACCAGTGACTAAGATCAAATACATACCCTGAGGCAGGATTTGTCTCCCTGAGGGCCCCTGGCTGTTCCTGTCCAACGTCAAGATGTGCTGGCAGCTTCTTATCTCCCAACAAGGACAATGGGATCTGCCCATTTCACCAAGCACATCCACATCCCTGACCT
Organism: Sialia sialis; assembly: GCA_009812075.1. Lineage (NCBI taxonomy): Eukaryota > Metazoa > Chordata > Aves > Passeriformes > Turdidae > Sialia > Sialia sialis. The sequence continues at coordinate 5,050,069 of VRYO01002184.1, read as the reverse complement.
CAGCACATCTGCTGACCCAGCCCTGGAGCCCACCAGCCTCTCACAGGGCAAGTCCTGCTTGGCCCCTTGTTATTTTTGGCTGTGCCTTTGTCTCTGGGATCCTCTAACCTTTAGCAATGAAAACAAAACCACAGAAGGTGCTGCCCTGGCCTTTGGCTCGCTGAGAGCAGTGGGATGGGCAAAGGCTGAGGGCTTAAACCTCAAATTAGCAGTGTGGGACTGGAATGAGCCAGGCAGCTCTGACCTGTCATTTCAAGGGCAGGAACCTGCGGGGAGAGAGGAGGTCATCATCTGGTTTCAGATAAATGCCCACTTTGTGTTAATTAATTAGAAATCCAGCACAGATAACAGAAGAGCTTGGATGACCATTTAGCTGAAGAATTCCTGTAAAGCCACATGTGGCTATTGAGCAGCTGAGAAAGGGAATTCACCTGCTGCTTCCATTAGAGATGCTCATGTCTAGGAGAAAGCAGAGCCTGGGAGTTGGGAAATCAGGAGTTTGCTCATGGCTGAGGCTCCTTGTTCGTTAATATCAGCTCAGGGCAGAACTGGGTCACACAGTAGCACCAACCTGAACCAAGTCAGGCACCAACACAACATCAGCCACTTTCCAACCTGCACATACAGCTGTGCACATCTGGATCAATGACAGCAGCACCTGAGTCACCACCAAGCTACCTTCACAAACCTCCTCCTCCACACATTCGAGTTTTCTGTGTTTAGTTTCATAATCTGATCATTACGCTCAGCACACATCCCGCTGTGAAGATACAAAAGTGGTGCTGAGACAGACATTGCAAGAAAATGGATCAGATGCTGCCTAAGCCAGGGCTGTAGAGAGAATTGCTGTCAATTTTTGACCTCAAGCTCAGCATGTGTCTTTAGGGAAATAATTTAAGTTTGCTATCACTTTTCATCTACAGAGAAGAAAAACGTTATGTGGCAAAGACCCACTTTCCAGAATCAAAGGAGAAAATGGAACAGCAGTTGGAAACTGCTTTACCAATCTTGACTGGAAAGAAGGGAGGCTGATGTGCAGCATCAGACACAGAAACCAGCCAGCGTGGAGGGCTCATGCACCATGTCTAACACATCCTGAGTGAGATCCTCCCCATCCCTAAGGCCACTACAAGGACAAAACTTCACCCATTAGGCTACTTGGTCAATATAATCACAGCCAAAGAGCTAAGCAATAAAAATGCAGGGGCCCATTCTGTAAGTCTGGGCTCCTGAGTCAGGAGGGCAGTGAGTTCAAGGGGAAGATTTGGAACTTGGCTCTTAGCGAGGGCTCCTCTCTCCAGAGTGCAAATCAGAGCAGCAGCCAGGTGCTAAATAAATATTTAGCAAATGCGAAAGTCTCCATTTAATGAGAAATTATTTGGTGAAACCAGCTGGGGAAATGGTTTCAGTAGCACGGTAACAGAAGCTGGCGCTGCTCTCTGCCCCACGGGATCCGCGGCTCCGCTCACCTTGCGTAAGTCAGGATCTCCAGCAGGGACAGGCACAGGAAATAGAACTCATTACTGAAATGCAAGAGTCTTTCAGGGTTAAACCGCTGTTAGACCAGCCAGATTCATTCCCTGGTTGCAGAATTTGCCCAGCAGCAGCTTTGGATGATTACTATCTTTCTTCATTACAGCAACGATGCAGACAGGATGGTCTAAGTCTAGTGGTGATGCCAAGCTTGTAGGAAGAAGTAATTTTTATTTCTTTTATGTTCAAGGGCTGAGCTCCATTTCCTCACTTTTATCCACATCATCGGGCTGTCGAGATGGTGATTCCCTGCCTAAATGTTAATTACTATATCTCTCTTTTAAGAGGTGTTTTTCAAGGGGTTAGTGCCTCAGTCTTCCTTGTAATTACATGCAGTGGTTAGTACAACTCATTGGCTGCATCCCAAGGTCCCCTGAGAGCTCATCCCTGCTGCAGTTTCCAGTAGATGAGCACTCACAGAACCGGTCCTTCAGAGAGCTGCTGTCTTCAAGTGTTCAGGCAGATAATGAGCCGATTACTGTGACAGCAGCTCCGTGCACACACAGGCTGCACATCACCAGCTGATAACATCCCTCCCTTCTCCCTACCCCTTCAACTCGGCAAAACTCTGTACAGCCAGTCCCTCCCTGGGGCAAGAACTTCCAGCAAAAAAAAGGGGAAAACAAACCTTGTCAAAGCCTGAATATAAAAGCCCAGTGATAAAGCAGTGACACAGAAATGGTGGTGAGGCAGATCTCAGATGCTGAGCATGGCTTTGTCACGTCAGGGACAGAACTGCTGTGGGTTTTTATGCCTCTACAGCTGAGCAGAAGGAATTACAGCTTCCTCACCTGTGAGGATTTTCTAAGTGACCAGCAATAGCTGAGATTGCAAAGTAAAACCAAAGTCATGCTTTGGAACAGCTGCTATATTTAAATGTCAGATTCTTTCTTTGAAAACTGTAAGATACCACATTCCTCTCCAGAGAAGTGAGTAGGAGCTTGTCTATGCAAGGAAAATGTTTGGAATAGCAACTGCCTATTAGTTTCCCGTGCAAACACTCCTAATCCATACTTGAAGCCTGGATAAAACTAAATTATCTGAAGGCACTCTGTTCACAACACTCCAACACCCCCACACAAAACACTGCTTGCTTTGCAGCAGTAACCCCAAACAGATGAACATTAACATTCACCCAAGATGTGAAAGAAAGAGTTTTTAAAGAAAATATTAACTGAGAAACACCACTTTTTCACAAGTCGTACATGTTCAAAACTTAGATACCACAGATACCTGCCATGGAAAAAAACTCACAGGCACATCATTGTCTGAGACAACTCCAGAGACTCAACAGAAACTACAGCAGAGCAGACAAATTGACCTCAGCCTGTCTCTGATTGCTAAGAGCTTCAATGCCAGGGCAAAAGGTGCACCAGGTTTCTGTCTGCTGCTGGTCCACTAGAGGACAACCTAATAATGATGAACTCCTTTGGGTTACACAAAAATTGCCCACAATGAAAATGCTGCTGCCAAATCTGGCTGACAGCCCCTGCTGGGATTGCTGCTCTGTGTGTGCTGGGCCTCCCTCTCACCAGTACAGACTGATCCCTGCAGACTTATGGAGCCCCAAGAAATGTCTCCTGCAGCTGATGCCAGCCTTTGCAACTACAGAAAGAAAGAGACAGAAGCAAGGGAGAATTCCAGACGGACACATGTAGATTTAAAAAGCAAACCAAATCCCCTGCACCGTGCTCTGCCACAGAGAAAACCTTGCCTGTTGCTGCTGGATTTCTCACAGGCTTCTGACATGATATCATGTTTTTGTTTTTTTTTTTCACTGCAGGAAGTGCTCCGAGGTACAGAACGATCTGTTTGTCTTGGTAACATGTGATTTATCAAACCCTAATGGAGGAATCCATCTCATGTATACACAGTGGCCAGGAGCACAACACAACCATCAGCTCAAAGCCACAGAAAAGCACAGGCTACAGCTCTGGCAAAGCAAAGAAAAAGAGTAAAACAGCGTCTCAAAACCCAAGAGAGTCCTTGCCTAGTATTTTTAAGGCAAATAGAAGACAAAATCTGAGCTAGCAACAGAGCTAATTTCTGGAGCTAGGAAGCAAATGAGCTGTGGCAAGAAGCAGAACAACAGAGAATTAATTACAAGTGAAGTGTTTCAGGCTAGAATTGAAGTTAGAGGCGTCAGAGGGTCAAAGCAACAGTTTTCAGTCGGTAATTTGCTTCCTTAACATCCTTCATCCCCACTGGGGCTGTGCCTATGACTCGGGGACGAAAAGCGCATGTATCTGTAAAGAGAAAAATACACACTGAAGGCAGATCAGAGCTATCTAAAAAGCAAAAATCTGATCCTCCTGCTGCCGCCGTTGAGCGCAGGGTGGCTGTGCCCGGGAGAGCAGCATCCCCTCGGGCTGGGATGCGCAGGGCTCTGCCCAGCCCCGCTCTGCCTTCCCTCCCACCGGCGGCGGGGGATGCTCGCCCCCGGCGAGTCTGCCCGAGCCAGCTGCTCCTCGCTGCCAGAACCTGCTCCGGGCTCGCCGGGGCGGCAGAACCCAGCGCAGCCGAGCCTCAGCCGCTGCTCGCCGGCTGCGGGAGGGATCCTGGCCGGGGGAGCGCGGGGGCCAGCCGCAGAGGGAACTTGCCCAACTTTCTCCGTGCCGGGTCCGGGACCAGCTGCCATGGCTCCCGGCAACTCTTCCCGCAACTTCTCGGCGCCCGAGGCTCAGAACGGCTCAGGTGAGCGGGGCTGGGGCTCAGCGGGGCTGGGAGCGATGGGGGCTGAGAGGTGATGGAGACGAGGGGTGATGGAGACTGGGGGTGACGGGAGGATGGGGACCCCCCGCACCCCGGCCGGGCTGTGCCGCCTTCAGCACCCGCGGGCGGACAGCGCCGGAGGGCGGAGGGACGGGCTGAGCCCCCGGGGTGCGGGACCCTCCCGGGCCGGGCACAGCGCTGACATCCAGTGCTCAAACACAGCCTGAGCCTCCCGGACAGGGCACAGGGCTGAAACACAGCCCGACCCTTCTGGGACAGGGCACAGCTCTGAGATCCAGTGCTCAAACGCAGCCCGACCCTTCCTGGGAACAGCGCAGCTCAGAGACACAGCTCTGAGACACATCCCGACCATGCCGGGTACCACATAGCGCTGAGACCGAGCTCTGAGACACGGTGCTCAAACACAGCCCGAGCCTCCCGAGCATCCCCAGCCCTCAAATGCCACGGCGGCTCGCAGCCAGTCGCTACCTGTTGGCTGCCAGGCAGAAAACTCCACAGCCCGCAGGTCCTGGCTGCTGGGAAGGGAGGAACCAGCCCGGCTAGGCAGGGAGGGGAGCACAGAGAAGGTGAGATAGCGCTGGGGAAGGATGCAGGGATCCTCAGCAGTCTGTTTCTCCATACAGCCCTGTTTTCAGATCAACAGTTTAGGGTCAGAAAGACAGTTCTCAGTGGTTCAGGCTGGTGAAACTCTCCAACAGAAGCTGATTTATAGGTGGTCTTTGACTCTCTCTGCACCAGCGCAGTCCTTTAGAAACCAAAAGTGTGCCTTAGGTACTTCCTTCTGAAATGAAGTGAAGATGAAGTCTCTTACATATCAGGGTATGGCTCAGAACGACACCACCTTAGAGAAAAAGGAAAAATTAGCCCAGTCCTCATTCAGTTCACATAGTGCAGGCCCTTTGTGACTTTAAAAAAAACCACCAGGGCAGCCACAGACCTACAAATCAAGAACAAATCAATGCCTGAAGTAGCTGCTTAAATACAAAATATATTCACTTGGATATGCACAAAAGCAGCACTGAAAATTCAGATTCAATGATGTCTCAAGATGAAAGAGACTTTAGAAAAGACAGAACTTTTGAGAATTTGATGGATGTGCTCTTCTGACTCCAGCCTATAAAACACACATGAAGTACAGCTTCAAATTAGTGGAGCTGATAATTCTTCTAAGTCCTGCTTGTACAGACACCATCAGCAGGACAGAGGCTACAGCAGTGCACAGACCACCTCTCACACAAAGCCTTGCACACTCCTGCTTTGAGGCTGAGCTCATTCCAAATGTTACAGAATCACCATCAGCACTGTATTGATTATTCAACAGGAAAAGGGACATTTTGTCCCAGTTTCCAGCTAACCATGTGGCATTCATGTTTCACTCAAACGGTCCTTTCCCACCACACTCATAAAGTTTGTGGTTAAAAGAAAGGAGATCAGAACTCATAACAGCTACAATCAGAACAGCAGGACCAGAATCATCATCTTCCAGTTTCTCGTCTTCCATCTTCCAGCATTAAGAGGTTTGAGTTAACTTCGAGTGTCAGGTTTCTCGAGGGTGCTGATGGCTGTAGGTTACCTACTAAAAATCACAAAACAGGGGACATTTCCTTGTATTAATGGGTCACCAGGAGGAACAGGGACCACTCAAGCCCCCACAAATGGTCTGGACAAGGCTTTTTTGTCTTATCAGCCAAGCCTGCCTTTCACCTTCAGGCCCCTGCTAGTTCTGCTGTGCCTCACTGGCTCCTTTCCGACACCTGCGGAGAGGCTTCCCAATAAAATGGTGCAGGAGCTGTTTTATTGGGTTCTGGCATTGGCTTGGATTTGCTCATGCCTATGCTGGCTGCTTCCTAATGCCAGAAGGACTGAGCCAGTGGCAGATCATCATGGCCCACTTGTAAGAGCAGTGAAATATGGCACACACATTTCCAGCCACAGGCCAGCAGTGTAGTACCAGTTATCTTGCCAATTCTGTCAAACTTCTCTGTCACACCAAAGTAAATGTGGAGAAGTTTGTGCTCAAGAATTCCAGAGGCCAAAGTCAGCAAATACCACTTCAGCAAACAGACACTGCTTTGGCAAAGACTACACCTGTAAGTATCTGTTATTTCACTTAATCTCATTTTCAAGATTTCCCTAGGTTCTGTTGGAGGAGGCTTCCCCACTTCTGCTGATAAAGAGATGGAACAGTTCAGTGCCTGAAAGCATTTCCAATTAACAGCACATTGAATCATCTGTAATTCAATGAAAGGCAGCCTAGACTGAGGGGCTGTCACACACAGTCCTTGTAACAGCAACATAAATAACTCACACAAAACCATTTCCTAGAAAAAAACCCACCAGGTCCCATAGGAGAGGAGAAATGAGATGAAATGAGATTTGCCTCAGCTAAGAAGGGCTGTTTTATACTTCAGCACATGGGAACCCTGCAGAGCAGAGAGCATCATCATCCCTGCCTTCAACACCACCTCCTGTGCCCAAGGGCTTGTGGCTCCAAAATGTGATTTTACACCCAGATGAGGGACAAGACCAATGTGAATTTGATTATGTTTGGGGCTTCTGCCCCAAAGAGCTACAGTCAAGCATTGGCATGGATAAGCTCAGTGTTATCAGGCAAGAATTTTGCCTTGGAAATCCGCTCACATCCAGGACTCAAAGACAACAGCTGTAAGGTGTTTTTCACCTAGGACAATCTCTGTTGAAGGGCCCCTCTGAAACATACTCCCAATCCTTGTCTGGCCACATACTTGCATTTCTCTGTAGGAAGGAAACTAGACACAGGGAGAGAGGCAGGGAAGGAAGATGGAAAGGAGAATGTTCTCTGGCCTAGCCTTGACAAAAGGACATGGACACTGCCAGGGCACTGTCCCAGATCTCACAATACAGATAAGCACGAGCTGTCTGCCTGCATGGTCAATGAATTGTTTCATACCATACAACAGATAAACTACCCAACAGATGAACTGGAGCTTTCTGACAGCAGCTTGAGCATTGACTTTTTCCAGATTTTGGCACCCACAGAATTGCTTTACTTCTCCAACTGTGAAGCACAAGCTGCCTCACCCAATCACCTCAAAAACAGCTAAAAACACTTCCCTCCATGGAATGAAAGTTGCTTTCAACTCTGTCAGGTGCTGGTGAATGCAGAGGCATGCCAGCCAGAGGTCAGCCCCTCAAAAAAGGGGCTGGGGAGTTGCAGAGCAGGACAGAAGCACATCAGGAGAGCTGAGGAAAGATGTCTGCACACAGCCAGGTTTGGGTGGCGTGCTGCAGGTACTGAGAGGCAGAGCAGGAAGTGCCAAATGCCCAGCTAAACCTCTCCAGGCGCTGGAAAGAGTATTAAAAATCATTCCAATATGTGTCTTTAATGGGCATGGGTCCACCTGCAGGACAGGGCAAGCACACCAAGCTGTCTCTGGGTTGCACTCACTGCTGTGGTTTGTTTTGGCAGTCCCAGAGAAGCCAGCACCGCACACCAATGTGATAATGCCCAGTCTCTTCAGCATCATCTGCTTCCTGGGCATCATGGGGAACCTCATTGTCATCTACACTATCGTCAAGAAGAAGAAGCTGCGATGCAAACAGACCGTGCCTGATATTTTCATCTTCAACCTCTCCATCGTGGACCTCCTCTTCCTCTTGGGCATGCCCTTCCTCATCCACCAGCTCCTAGGCAACGGCTCGTGGTACTTTGGAGCTCCCCTGTGCACCATCATCACCGCCCTGGACACCAACAGCCAGATCACCAGCACCAACATCCTCACAGTGATGACCCTGGACCGCTACCTGGCCACCGTCTACCCTCTGAAATCCACCTGGGTGCGCACGCCGTGCGTGGCAGCTCTGGTCATCTGCCTGGTGTGGCTGCTGTCCTTCCTGACCATCATTCCCGTGTGGATGTACGCTGGCCTCATGCCCCTGGAGGACGGCACTGTGCGCTGTGCCCTGCTGCTCCCCAACCCAGAGACCGACATCTACTGGTTCACCCTCTACCAGTTCATGCTGGCCTTCGCCGTGCCCCTGCTCATCATCTGCGTGGTTTATTTTAAGATCCTGCAGCACATGGCCACCACCGTGGTGCCGCTGCCCCAGAGGAGTCTCCGGGTGCGGACGAAGAAGGTCACCCGCATGGCAGTGGCCATCTGCTCTGCCTTCTTCATCTGCTGGGCTCCCTTCTACATCCTGCAGCTGGTTCACCTGGGCATCGACACCCCATCCGTGGCCTTCTTTTATGCCTACAACTTTGCCATCAGCCTGGGCTATGCCAACAGCTGCCTCAACCCCTTTCTGTACATCGCCCTCAGCGAGACCTTCAAGCGCCAGTTCTTGGTGGCCATTCGCCCCGCCAAGGAGCCCTGTGGCAACAGCAGCTCTGCCAACAACAACAGCATGACAGAGGCCAGTGTGTGCCTGAAGCTGGCGCCAGAATCCACCCAGCAGACTCAGTTCCTGGAGGACTTTTCCCCACGCTCGCTGCCGGTGACTGTGGCTGTTCACTAGGGCGCTCGGAGCAGCAGAAAGCTGAGAGGTGATGGAGGAGCAGCAGCTGCAGGCAGGTCTTGGACATGTCTATGGACTACAAACTCCCACCTCCAAAATGCAGGTGCCTCTCCTCTCCATTTCTCTGCCCCTGCACTGCTCCCAGCCTGTGAGATGCTATGTGCTGCCACTTTCCATCCTGCACAGGAGGACTCTGCCACCACCGGGCATCCAAAGAGGATGAATGGAATAGAGAGAAAGGAATATTCCAGGGGGAATATTCACACTACAAGAGTAAAACCTCTACCAACACTGCCCAACAATTCCTCGCCTCTTGGCCCAACCAGGGTTCCTAAGCAGCTTGTCAACATAGAGCTTCTTCATTCAGAATTTGAACTTTGAACAATGTCATTTATTGATTATTTTTTATAAGTAATCTGCAGACTTTGCTGGCTGTGCTGTCTTGGGGACAGAAATCTCACCCAGACCTGTTGCTTGGCCTTGCAGTCCAGCCCCATCTGCTGTATTGTTTGGCAACCAAAACATTTCAAGAACTGGCTCATTTTGATGCTAATCCTAAATATTTCAAGCAAAATCAGACACATAGTAATCACACTGCTTCAAGGGACTGCAAAGGCTTTTCGAAACTACTGCTGCTAACACCAGCTTTGTGGCTTTTCATGGCAATGAGCAGATTTTCACAGTGCTAGTTCTTCATGCTGTTCTTGTGCCTCACAGTCTGCGTGGCCATCGGGGAACCCTGGCAGAGGGTTTTAAGCAGGACTAAAAATCACAATGTGCAGAGATCTGTGGAGCGAGAAGCCGTGAAAAAAGCAGCTCAGGGGAAGCACAGTTGCTTATGCAGCTTCCTCAAAAATAACAAATGCTTTACACAAAGTTAAAAGAGGGAAAATTAACTGTCTGTGTGTTGCATCTGCGGCTTTAACAGTCGGAGGTTAGGAAGTAACTCTGCTCATTATAAAGCAGAGAAAAGACAGCAGAGATCAGCTCAAAGCAGGGATTACACCGACAGCCTGTGCCGGGCTCCACAGGGACCACGCAGGCATTGTTGAACACTTTGTCAGACACGGAGGGACTGGTTACTGTAGATGGATTTAATTTAAATAATTAAAAACATCAAACAGTCCAAAGGAATTTGTCACACCACACTTCTGGTTTCACGCCACCAGCCACCCACGATATGCCCAGAACAGAATTTCACCTTTACTCAGCTCCAAAGCACAACTGTGTCACCTGCACAGGATGGCCTAAGCCACACTCACAGGTGCACCTAAAGCACCCACATCACACTTGTAAGCACATTTAAACACGGCCAGCACTTCAGACTACACCCTGTAGAGAGCTCACAGCCATTCGCTCACCTCCAGCGATCAAAGCAGTCAGGTGTGCAGCACCAGCACCTTTGACACCATCAGATGCAGCATTTTGCTTTCTGAGTCACTGAACAAACCTCAGGACAGGGTCTCTCTGTATTTTCTTCCAGGCTCTGTCACATCCAGACGGTGACTGAGAGTGTCTTGTGGATTTTTTCCCCAGCCAACAAAGCCAGACACCTGCGGAACTTTCAAGCTTTATGGCTCGAAAGTCTTTGCTCGTTTTAACTGCCAGGAATTTTCACCTGCTGTTTTTCATGGAGCTGCTTTGCTCTTTGGTCAGTACTCTCCCTGAAGGGCTTGGATGGAGCGAAGGTCGAGGAGGATGTGTGCTCTGCCAGCCAGACTTGCCCTCGGAACAAGGGAAGCTATTGTGTCACCTTTCTCCCATTAGGCAGGGAAGGGAAGAACTGGCACTTTTTCTGGGAAAGGAGGTGGTAATGACTGGGTGGGTGTTTCTTCCTCCAGTGCCAGCCATAAGGAAAGTATGAGCAGTGAAAACAGAGCGAGTTATCAGGGCTCTCTGGAGAGCTGTACGTTGGAGATATTATCTTGCTTACACAGTAAAGGTGTTTATGGTTGAACAAGTCTGTTCCCATCTGGAGTGAGTGGATCTGACCCGTGTGGCCAAGCCATGTGCTGCAAACCACAGGGGCAAGTGGGCTAACCAAGAAGGGAGCCCACCCCAGCACTCAGAAGGGGTTTTGTGGGGCAGACCTTTCCCAGATCTCATCACACTGAACTCAACCGGGCACCTTCCCAGCTTGAAGTCCTGCAGATCTCTCTGGTGTGAGCTGGAAAGCCATGCTGGACAGCCTGGTCCCCACACCATGGACAAGGTTTCCATTTAGTCAATGTCCCAGAGCAGCATGTGCCCTTTCCCACTACCCTGCAAAGGCTCATGGCTTCTATTCCCTCATTTCTCCTGCCTGTCCTGAAGGAGTTTCCTAGTCCAAATACTGGCTGTGGGTCCTTCCCTTTCCATGTACAGCCATAGAAATGTGACAAATACTCTTTGGGAGGACAAGGATGTCTCTCATACACCTGTGTGTGTATTGAGAGGCTGGGAAGAGAGGCACAGGCAGGAAGCAAACTAGCAAAAAACATAGACAGCATATAACTTCTGTCAGCTTCCCAAAATCACCCCAAAGCACAGGGCAGGATGAAGAAAAGCCTGTCCTTAGGAGCAAACCTATTGATCAAATGCTTGCAGAGGTGTCACCCCACCTAGATGACAAGGCAAGGCCTTCCAGGAGCTAAACAGTCTCTGTGCACCTTGGTGTGACCCCCTCCAAGCATCCTGTCCCTTTTCCAACTTTCTCAGAGCTGGCTTTATTCAGTCAGAGAGTCCATTGACATTCTGGTTTGTGTTCAACTTTACCTCTTTGTCTCTCTGCTCTTTGTATTTATTATGTGATCTCCTGTCTCAGTGCCTTGGTTACCAAGGGCAGAGCCTGAATAAAGGGAATTGCAAAGTAGGGAAGGGCACAGCTACTCGTGCAGGGATGGAGAGCCCGGAGTGCTGTGAGGGCTGCCCCAGAGGTGCTGTGAGAAGGGCACAGAGACAGGGCAGCTCATTTCCCATACACAGCCCATTTTCCACCTTGAGAAAAACCAAAGGGAAATCCAGCTGAAAAACCAGGGGAAAACCACCCCCAAAATCAAAGGGTGATAAAAAAAACTATTCAATCTGTTTTTTTTCATATGAACAGCCTACTACGCTTGAGGAGACAAATTTCCTCTGCTCATTTTGCCAGCACTTATCCCACGTTTCTGTGGGCTGCCTTGTCACACAGCAGGGCGACAGATGGGTTCACTCTCCAGCCCCTCCTCTTCCCCTCATTGTCCTCAGAGGTGCAAGTGGAGCCACATGTCACACTCTGCTCTTGATAAACTCCCACAAAAGGGCAGATGGTCCAGTTACTTTTTTCTTTCCCTGCTGGTGACAAAGCGATCCTTGGCTGGTCATGGCAGGATTCAGTGCTGGCTCACCCTTCTCAGTCACCTCTGTTCCACTCTGCACCTCCAGCAAACTCAACTCGTGCCTTCCCCCAGTCACAGCTCTGCCAGGCCATCCCTGGAGCTTTCCCTGACATCCTTCCCTGGACCCCTTCTCCTCCTGAAGTCTGCACAGGAGAGAATTTGAGCCGTGCTGGAGCACACGGATGGAGGCTGCAGGGTGAGGAGGAGGGAAAGTTGGGGTGACTCAGTGGCCCCTGGGACACAGCCAGAGCCTGACTAATCCTGTTTCCTCAGCCCTCCTGGGCTGCTAATTGAACACATTTCATTCAGGAGACTCACCGGTGGGAGAGGAGCCACGTGGCAGGTATGGATACGCTCCCAGCCCGCTCCTTCTCCTAAATCCTCCCTGCCAGATGCAGGGACCACACAGCAATGCCCTTCCCTGCTCCCCTCCCATCAGCAAAGCAGCACAGCCAAACCCCCACAGCCTTTCCACAGCTCCATCCCCACTGTGGGGCTGGGGAGGGGCAGAAAAAGGAAACAACCACAGGAGAGAAGTAAAGGGGGAAGGATGTCTCATGTACAGCCCCCATCTCCCAGGGAAGGGCTCCTCCACACACAGGAGACCTCCAGTCTCCAGAATCTGATTCACAGAGCAGCGTTTGAGCAGGGAACTCACTGCACCACTGAGGGAAAAACTTGCTCAGAGATGTAGACCGTAATTGCAGAAGGGCATGGGAAGGGATACCAGCTCTGAGAGCGTTTGTCACTATCCACATCCCCGTTGGGAAACAGCTCCTGTGATCATACAGGACACAATAATTGTTCCTCTCACATCTTTCCAGCCCAGTAGGGCTGCCTGGGCTATGGAAAGCACCACTCGTGCTGTCCCAGTCTGGCTCAGGGAGAGCAGCAGCACTGGTTCCTCCCAAAGGGTAGAGCTGGCCTTCAACAACTGCAAATCACCCTTGAGAAGTGGTGGTGCACAGAGCAGTGCTTCCAGAGGCACATCAGGAGGTGCTGAGGACAAGAAAAGCCATCAGGGTGTCACTCAGAGCTTCCCACCATTCCCAAACCCTGCTGCAGGCAGGTCCAGGCTCCCTGTGCCCTCCCTGCTCTGCTCCCCAAAGCCAAGGCGCTGCATCAGCCCCAGCCTCCCCGCACACAGCAGCTGGGCAGCACAAACAGCACTGAAGGCTCAAGGCCTCGTCCTGCAGGTCCACGCTGGGTCAGTCCTTTGGAAATGGGAGCCAGGTTCTGCCCATCACACCAGGGGTGAGTTGACACCACAGCAGTGAGCAGGGAGCAGTTCTACCCCAGGTACCAGCTCTGTCATCAACCAGCACTGCACTGCAATAGGATCTGCAGGGTCTGGATCCACAGAAATGCATTTGGGGCAATGATTTTTCCAAGCTTCACTTAAACCAAAACTGGAGGGTGTCCCTGATTAAGCTTTAAACCTTATTTCTTCCACTTTAAACTGAATTAACAGATGAGTCAGCCCTTCCCTCCAATCTGTGCTCTTGTGTCCCCTGCAGGTTTCCACTCACAGAATAGGCAGCCTGAGAGTCAGTGACATCATTTTAATTATTCTGATGTTCAATTACTATTCAGTTGCCTTTGCTGAGTCTGGAGGAGCTCTTACAATTATTTTCCTCCACATGCTGCTGTAAACACAGCAGCTTGGAAACACCAGGCTGCTGCTCCCTGCTCCAGCAAACCCTCCAGGAGAGAGATCAGAGCTCTCCTTAGGCCTCATCCTGGAGCATGATGTCTCACACCCACATCCCATTCCAGGCTCCAACCCTCCACCCCCTTCACCCAAGCAGCTTGAACACAAAAAGCCCAATTCTAACATTTTCATGCACATTTTGGCACAGATACACAGTGCTGATTGGTCTCCTTCGAGCTTCCCTGCATCTGTTTTTCTTCCCACTGCCTGTATCACCACCCTGGGTCATGGATCTTGTTTAAAGATGTCTCACTCCCAGTTTTTTGATGAAAACTGTCCAGGTCTTCCCAGATGATGTAGCCAGGTCCCAGCTCTTGTCCCCTTGCTGCTGTCAGTGCTATCCCAGATTCTTCCTGGGGAGGATATAAGTCAAACCCAGTTTGAGTAACACAGCCCTTTTCTTTCATCAAAGTGAGGAAGGAGCAGACTACTGTGGAATTTACTTAAAACTTGATGGCCTCAGAAGTTATCCATTCCTCTTTAAAGAAGGGATTAAAGACTCCTAGAAAACACAGCTGGCAGATCTAGGTATCCCAGCTCCTCCCTGGCTGCTGGAATCTCTTTCCTGTGAGCAATCCTGTCAATCAGCTTGTGTCACCTTGTCTTGTACTCATCTGAAGCAACACTCACTGCTGGGCCACCTCCCCCAGCCCATGGGATGTATCTGAGATCTTTGCAGCTTTAGAAATAATTTTAGAAATATTAGAAATATTTTCAAGAATTAGGACCATGAGGTGATTTGGGGAGATCAGAGGAATGGAGGTTATGTGCTGTCTCTAACATGCCAAGGCTCAGCAGCTTTGGTCTCTCACTGGTGGCTTTGTCTTTTCTTGAGCCACCCACTGCTCTCTCACTGGTTTCCCTTCCTCTACTAGCAGTTGCTTTTCTCAGCAGTATTGTAGATTTTATCTGAGACAACAGCCCACACTTTCCAAGGATAAAATGATCCTCATTATTCTCCTGTCTCCAGCCTTCATCTGAGGTTTCAGTCATAAATACTTGTAAAACATCTGAAATTTTTAGACTCAGGAACTAGAGGACAGCAACATGTCAGCTTTCCTTCTTAGCAGCTCATTTTGGTGGTGAAATCAGAGCCCTGAGATGTCAAGCTCTACTCTTAGGCAGCCAGAAGAAGCTTTTGGCATGACTCAAACCTTGTTTGGCTTGGCTTTTCTCTAATCCCATGTCACTAATTTCAGAGGAAGCAGTGGTGAGTGAGAGGAGGCTCTGGATTTCCATGGGGCCAGGGGCTCTGAGGCTGCCTGTGCCCCTGGCTCATTTCCCTGTGCCACTGTGGCCTCCTGCATGCATATCTGCAGGGTGCCATCCCATTTTGGAACAGGTACCCACACCCTGGGGGGGGTGGTTTGGTCCCAGAGCATGTTCAAGGCAGGTTCCCTGGTTAACTACTGTTGAGGGTGAGCTTGGAGATAAAAAAAAAGGGTCTCTAGGTCTTTGTGATGTTCTTCTTCTAACAAATAACTCAGCTCAGCCTCTTCTTCCTACCAGGAGAACTGGTAGGACCAAAGGCAGAACCTGGGTGTACCGAGCTCAGCTCTTTTCCCAGCTGCACACAAAGCTGGGCTGCTCCTCTTCCCACCAAAGCCAGGAGTAATTAGCTGTGCTGTGGCAATATAATGAACAGTGGGGCTGGATTTGCTGGGTAAAGCCTCCCTCAGCACACAGGAGACATATTAATTAGCCTGATTGGGCCACTACACGATTCAGGGTTGATGGGGAGATGCTGGAATGTTGTTTTTCTTTTCTTTTTTCCCTTTACCCTGAGCCCTGAGAGTGTCAGGAAAAGAGTGGGGGGTTTCATTAAAATCCTCCCAAGAAAGACACATGATTTGTTTCTCAGGGAACAATCAGTGTTTCCCATGCTGCAGAAAGGCTAAATATTAATTACAGCAAATGAGCCCCTTCTTATTGAGCTGCCAGGGTTTGTTCTCAGACCTGAGCCCCCAGGACTGACTGGGGGCTGTGGCTGGCACAGCCTGGCAGTAAATGTTCTTGTGCTTTCTTCAGTGGCAGCAGTTGGCTGAGGAAAAATATCTGGATCTGAATGAAAGCAAAGGACTTGTTCTCACTCTGGGAGGTGACATTTTACTCTTTTCTTTTTCTTCTCAAATAGTTTCTGTGTTGATAACATGACAGATGTACGAGTCCAGAGCCCTTGAAGGTCTAAGCTGAAATCCTAGGTGGTTGTAATGAGTTGACCTTTAAGAAAAACAAAAGTGTGCTGGAGTTAAATCCCCAAACTGTTTTGTGGAAGTTGAAATTTAAGACTTAATTCACGAGCAGAGAGGAAGGAGGACAGGGAACCCTGATGTGAGCAGTTTACTCCTTTCCTAATTCTCTTTCAGCTTCATGGTGGGAGGGACCTGGCTTCTGGAGAAGCTCCAGAGCTCCAAGAGCAAAGTTCCTAAGGGAGTAACTCAATAAAAACTTTTAGAAACTCTCATCAGTGATAACTTCACTCACTTTTTCCATCCCTCTGCTTATTCCTGTTGATAGTGGAAATAGGGAAAAGAGGGAAATAGTCAAAAGAAGTGAGCAGCACCCTTGGGAGGATTGTTCTAAGCTCCAGAAGGAGCAATGGGGACTGGACACTCAGACAATTTCAGCACTGAGGGAAGGGCAGCCAAGGGGAAACAATCTTTTTGTCCTTTATGAAAGAAAGAATGTGTGGGTTTCTTAATTTTAAATATACCACCTCCAGAAGTTAGCTCCTGCTACTTTGTTTTAGTGAAGAAAATAAAAAAAAAATCTCACAGTCAATTCCCAAACCTTCCAGCAAACTCTGAGAATAGAATTATTGAGCTGTTTAAAACCAGAGGCAAGTTTCACCAAAATCTATTGCACTCTGATTGCCTTGTTAGTGGCTCTGTCAGGACAGTTGGTTTTGGCTGTCTGTAATTCTCCAGCCCAGCTGGCACAGGGGTTCACTCCCCGTCCAGGCTCCCCCAGGCATTCCCTGGCCCTGCTGCTGCCTAAACAGCCCCCACAGCAAAGAAACCCCAACAAAGGGTCAGCAAGGGGATGCTGGCAGCACAACCATCTAGCACAGGAATGGAACATCCTTCCTGAGCCTGGAGGAGTTTCTGGTCTGCACATTTTCATTTCCTCCCTGACAGACAAAAATATTTTAACTGGTCAGAGTGAAGCTGGTGCTTAGAGCATCTCTGCTGAGATACTGCAGAAATTGGGTGCTTCAATTGAATGAACTCTTCATTTTCTGTTCTGGACTTAGGAAAGGCCCCTGCCCTCATACACAAAGCAGCTGCCAGCCTTTTTGGGATGAACCTGAAAGGTAAATCTGCATCCCCTGAGCATGCACTGGGGGCTGGCACACACCTGGCTGTGCCTCCAGCTTCCCACAGCTTTGTTTCCATAACCATTTCAGGGTCAAGAAGGGATATTATTTCAGCAAAGCTTCATTTTCTTCTGGGGATTTAGTATTGATGTTTCTATGGTTCCCATCTTCAGTGCTGCAGTGTGCAAATTGAGGGAATTTTCCAATTGCAAACCCATAGAACAAAGGGACTATGGCTCTACATATAAAAACATATTTTATTTATTGTATTTGTGTGGAGGGATAAGTTCTCATTGTGCTATACAGTCCTCAAATCATCAGCACTTAAAACACACCAGTCAATAAACCTTTTTTAATTTGAAAGCTGAATGAATTTCCGCTGAAAAAAACAACTTCTACAGCTTTTTGCCCCTATTGCAACATTAGTTTTAAAAATCAACTCCCTCATTTGATTTTCTGTGAAGTCAGAAACAGATTTCAGCCTGTTGTGGTGTACAGTAACAGATCCAGAATGGAGTAAATCAATACATTTTGAATGGATTTGCCTGCAGCTGTGCTCACACCTTTATTTACTTCCTCCAAAATTCTGGGTTTATTTACTTTGCCTGGATAAGCTGAAGCCTGGGCTTATTCTTCTAGGTGTGTAGGTAAGAACTGCTCCTGCTGTTCATGCACAGTTGGGTCAATATAAGGATTAAACATGATGTTTTATTATGAGCACAACTGTGCACACAGGAGCCCATCACACGCTGGCACAGAGCGTTTAACAAACCTGAAATGCATGTGAAACTGCTCTAAATGCAGTGATTATTCAGATAGTCACAGAGAGGGTGTCCACACAGGGGAGGCAGATCTGAATAGCTACACCACAATTACAGCCCTACCATTACTCTGGATAATTTCCTAGCAGACACGCCAGACTCCCCCAGCGCACAACACAGCCTTACAGCCAGATATCCATAAGCCAATTTGCATGGAAAATTAGGAGGTGTCAGAAGAGGCAGAGCTAGACAGGTCTCAAGGATATTAATTCCTGCTGCCTTAGCCTTGAGCTTTCAACGTATCATTAATTTGAGATGGTTGATGTTGTGCTGTCGTCGGTGCTGTGAGAAGAGGGAATACTTCCCTCATGCTGTGCTTGTGCTGGGTGAAGTAAAACCAGCTCCAGAACCAGCTTGCATGGGCAGGTCAAAGCATTTCCAGGCACAGTGAGACCCTTGGTCCCACAAGGATCAACTCCAGCTCCCAGAGCTCACCCAGCACCACAGACCCCAACGCAGCAGAAAGAGACAACAACGGCACCAAGACACTTCCACAAAGAGCTGCTCATTTCAAAGCTCAGCCAGCGCCATCCTTTTGCTGCTATTGCCTCCTCTCAGCCTCCTGAGCAAGGCTGGAGGCACCCAGGGCTGGGATATTTCACTCTGGCACACACCTCCCTACCTCCCAGCACTGTCAGTCAGTTTGATGCAGAAGGGTGTAGAGCACACCCAGCACCACCCCAGTCTAGTTCACTGTCTTTGAATTTATGATACATCTGCAAGCAATTTGCTCTGGGACAATGAAGTCCCAATTAATTTGCAGCTGGGTGCAGTTACATCAATAACAAAGTGGGTAAGGGATGCAAACTAGTAGTGCCTGCACAGAGCATATAAACCATCCTTTTAGGCAGAGCAGCACGCAGCAACCAGCCCATGGCTGCACCAGTGAGTCATTCCAGGAGAGAATAGAGCCCCCTTTGGATGCTGTTATCAATTTTTAGCTCTTCCCAGAAGCTGGGGCTTCACACAAAGCCAGGGCAGCAAAGGGCTGTTTGTTGGATTCACCAAACACAGCTGTGGGATGCTCGGGTTTGGTCACACTGATTCTCACACCTCCAGCCCACAGCTGAAGTGCTCCCCAGGCTGGCTCTGTGTCCCCTGACAGCCTCTGAGCATCCACACACTGAGCTCAGCTCCACCAGAAGGGCTGTGCAAGCTCACCCCAGTGCCAAGTGCCCCCACCCTGCCCAAGAAGCAGACTCTGCACATTTGCTGGTTTTAGTACAGACAACTGGGGTTTGTTTTTTCCCTCCTCTCCTTTTCCTAAACAGCAAAGGCTGGAGCCCAGAGGATCATTGTATCTTATTGGTGTGTCAGACACAGCAATTCCCCTCCTGGATCCCCCATTCTTGGGCGTGATTACAGGATGAATACATGACTTGTTCCAGTTAATGCTTGCAGTGCAGCAAACCCCAAGGGTGCAGGAACATCAGCCTTGACACCAATTATACCCCAGTAACACAGACAGCATCCTTCCTCCTCCACAGTGCAGAAATCAGCCTGTCAGGGGCTGCAAGGATAAATGTCAGCAGGTTCCCAGCTCTCCACATCCCTGCAGGGTGCCTGCGGGGTCTCTCCCCTGTGACCCTACAACCACCAGGCATTTTGGGCTCTTTTCCTTGACTCCTGATGCTGGTGTGATGGGATTTTAAGCCTCTGGCAAGTTGACTCTGCCATAACAGGTTCAGCATCAGTGGGGTATGGCTGGGCATGACAAATCTCTCCCCAGGATCTCATATAATTTCAACTCCACTTTGAGAGGGAAGCTGAAGAACAAGGCAGCAGCAGCAGCTAAAAATCAAAGCAGACAGCTGGACCAGGACTAGGATCACAGGGCCATGCTGCTGCTGGAGGCAGTGCTGCTCCAGTGCCTTCACACTGAATTCACACCCACCTTGTTAATAAGACCTTTTGAGACAGGCCATGAAATTGCATTAAGTTAAATACCAAGACAGACTACCACAGCAGAGCCTCTTCCTCCCATGAGCCTGAATGCATTTTAACTCAAAATTAAGAGGACAGGTGAGGCGAAATGTTGTATTTTCACATTAGCATTTCTCCACTTCTCAGAAGAAACAGCAAGCAACATCTCCAGAAATTAATTTCTCTTGTGAGTTAAAGCAGAGGAGGAGAAGCAGCCTGGCAGTGCTGCTGCAGACCCCAGAAGCTATTCCAGCCTTCCAGCTGAAATAAAGACCCTGCCCAGCTGTGGCAACACATCCCATTTATCCTTGCAGGAAAGCTCTGATCTCTCTGTAGACACCCCAAGCCCCAGCCTGCCAAACCAGCTGTCCCTGCAGCAATGCACTTCATCCTCCCAAAATCTCTACTTCTACTGCAGCTTTTTCAAGAGACTTAAATTCACTTAAAGGCACAATTAAAACTCAACCTTTCATGTACTTTATCCTTTAAGAGCTGCAAAACTGGAAAGTCCTTCACAGCTGAGCAAGACCAGGTCATCCTGCATTAAAGATTGGGCAACAGAGCTGCATTGGTGTAGTGGTTAAAGCTAAATATTAATTAGCACATGCTGAACCCAGCCCTGGTTTGCTGAGCATCCACACAAGAAGGACATTGGACATTTTTCAGCAGCACCTACTGAAAACTCTGTGGAAGGACACCCATATGATTAAAATCATTCAAATTTAAAATTTATTAAATATTATTATTCAGTTCAGCCCTCTCCCCTTTCTCCAAAGGGGGGAAACACTTCTCTGCAGGCAGAGCTCATGACTCAGGTGTGAATCAGCAGCCATCCACCAGCACCAAGCCCTGCTCATGAAGCAGCATTGATGCAGGGTCACTCTGGCACCTGCTGCAGCCCAGAGCTCCTCCATCCACCCCTGGGGCACAGGGACACAGGTATTTTTAGTGCAGCCAGTGTTTTCTAAACAAGAACTGGCACTTTCCCCCTGAATCACTGGCTGTGGTTGCAGAGGAATGGTCTGTTTT
Source organism: Sialia sialis (assembly GCA_009812075.1). NCBI lineage: Eukaryota > Metazoa > Chordata > Aves > Passeriformes > Turdidae > Sialia > Sialia sialis. The sequence goes on along the minus strand of VRYO01002184.1, from coordinate 5,029,150 downwards.
GGGAGCAGTCACCACCCCTGGGTGTGTTTAAAACAGACTGGATGTGGCACTCAGAGCTGAGGTGTTGGGGCAGGGGTTGGACTCAATGACCTGGAGGGTCTCTTCCAACCCAGAGATTCTGTGAATTCTCTGAGAGCAGGGGGCTGCTGTATAGGCAGTGGTGGGAGCGGGAGCAGGAGCAAGATGAAGAGTCCAAAGGGATGAATGAGGCAGAGCAGGGAGGCTGGGAGGAGCTTTGGCAGAGCTCAACTTTGGGGATGCTTTTGCTGCTGAGGCCAGCCCAGGCCCCTGTGCTGCATCCTCCTGCTCTGGCTGCTCTCAACAGCTCATTTTACCCATTCAGACCGAGCTGGAGATTCTCACTTCTGCCTAGGGAGAGCTCAAGTGGCAAAAAGCAAACCCAAGAAATTTTGACTAAGGAAAAAGCCAGAAGTGCTGTTCCCAGCAGCTGGGCAGGCAGGCAGTGGCTCATGACCCCTTTGGGGGTCACAGTGGCTCTGTCACCATGGAGTGGTGATCCAGCAGCCACTGGCAGTGATGTGGGACAGTCCTGGAGCTCTTCCCTCTCTGGCATTGTGGTGGGCAAGCTGTTCCCAGACTGGCAGGCAAACTGATCCAGTTTTCAAGCACACTGGAGGATGAGGGCAGTGAAGCACTGCCAGCACTGGGTAACAGGATCCATTATCCCATTAGGCAAGCTACATCCTAGGGAAGTAACAGCACTATTTCACTTGGACAGGATGAGAGTAAAATGGGCTCATCCAAAGCAAAGACTCCTGATCTCACTTTGCAAGATTTAATTCATTACAGTGCCCTCCAGAAACTGATACTAACTAAACCCTGTCAGTCACACAGCAAACAATTCCAGCTTTGTAGGCCCATCAAGAGCAGTTTTGTGAGCAGATGACATGTGAGATGGAGTATGTCTTAGTTATTTTCACTAAGTGCAAGATATCATTTGGCTTCCAGGCCAAAAGCATTTTTATTTCAAAAGGCAGATAAGCAGTTTCCAGAGTTCATTACTCTCACAAGCTTTTCTTTCAGGAAACACAGCCTATTCAAGATGGAAAAGAAATTCTTGTGTGGCAGGGAGAAGCCATTCAAGGGTCTGCTCACTTCAAACTGAGGCAATTCAGAAGGCAGCAACCACTTCAGAGAACCTCTATCTCTGTAAATTGGGAAACTTTTATTTTAAGGATACTTAATGGTCTGCAAAGAGCTAAATAGCTTGTTCACATCCAGCCTGGGAGGACTTATTCCATTCCACTCCTGCAACAGAATCATTCTGTGAGGAAAACAAATCAGCCTCCACTCACACAGGCAACAAAGCAAGTTCCTCAAACCTTGTCCCACCACACCAGGAGCCACATCCTCACCACAGAGCAGGAGCTTTGGGCTCACAGTCATCCTTGCCCAGGTCACAGCAGCTCACCTGGCCCAGGAAAACCCATGGACACACACTGGGACCCAGCCCAGCTGTGATGGGAAGCTGGGCAGGCTGAGCTCCAGTGTCTCTTTTGTTTGGAATTAAATCTGCTCTTACAGGCAGAGCTTGTGATTTCCATAAGGACAAGTCTAGGAGAAGGGATCAGATGGAATGAGGCAGCAGAGATGCCACTGCCATCTTCTCCTCCCACAAATCCAAGAAGCCTCTCCCATGCCTCTAGGAGGGAAAGCAGCTTCTTGGGTTTGGATTCTGGCCCCTCCAGAGCTGTCAGGGCTCCCACACAGCCAGGAAAAGGGTTATTGTCCTGGCAGGCAAACCTACAACTACATGGACCCAGAGCCAGCACTCCCCTGAGCACAGGCTGGAACAAACCAGGGCAGGAGCTGCACAATACCTTCGCAGCCTGCAGAAAAAACCCAAACTAATCAGCAAATCTCTTTGCTTTAATCATGTGCACCGGAGGCCAGAGCAGCACAGAGGCATCTCATTAAAAGTGACCTATCTGCCCTGGAAAATTCATCTCACCCCCTTGAGCGCAGGGACAGAGTGACACAAAAGGAGCAGGGATCGGTTCCCTGCTTTGTCCCTGCCCAGCACCGAGGCTTCCACTCCATTACAGGAGACCTCAGCCTCATCTGCACACAGGCAAACCTCAAAGAGAACAAAGTACTGAAATGGGCCAGCTTTTATTTCCGAAGAGAAGATGAATTCCTATTTGTTTTCAGGATTGCAATTTTCTCCCCACGCTGCAGAGGATGTGAACAAACGAGCAGGGAATGAAAGGGATTAATGAATGAATGGGTGGGAGCTGGGCTCCCAGCTGCAGGGAGAAGGAGGGGACACCCACTGGGAGAGAGAACCAGTACGGGCAGTGCTCAACACCACAGACACC
>VRYO01002184.1:4895800-5025811 GCA_009812075.1 Sialia sialis | reverse complement strand
CAAGTCCAACATCAGGAGATTAGAGGCAAAGTTTGGGATTAGGATTAGTTTTCAGCCTGGTGCATGAGCTGCTCTGCTTCACAGGGCAAGTTGGTTTCTGGTGCTGATGGCTCCCAGAAAATTGAATGAACCCACCCTTTGCTCTCAGTGCTCCAAGATTAATCTTTGGCTGCCCAGTGCTTGGGGATGATGTGACACATGAAAGCCACATTAAAGCCACCACGGTTTGTTTTGGTGGGAGAAGTGACACTGCCTTCTTAATCCAAAGAGCTGACATTTACTCATCCTGCTGCTATAATGTATGGCTTAATTTAAAGGCAAGCTCAAATTGCAGAATAATTATTATAGCCTGTGACTGGTTGAGCTTGTGATAAAACAGCCAGCCGGGTGAGAAATTGCACAGCAATTAACTGATTGTACATTGAGCATGTCAGTGTTGGTAAAGAGGTGTCACCTAATGGAGACTGATGGTGGGGACTGCAGGATGCAGCCAACAGAAGAAAGTCACAGAGCAAAGCAGGTCAGGGGAGTGGGTGGCAAACAAAACCAGAGGCCAAAATGCTTAAAAACATCCAAATCAGCCTTCAGGAACAACATGCAAAACCAATGCAGGATTTTCAGGGACTGGAAAATTATGGTGGAAGCTGCTGGGGGGATGAGCCACTGGTCAGGAGAGCCCTAGCCCTGCTCCTGACAATCAGCACGGACAGATCTCAAGGTGATTGACCCTCACACCAGGGAGGCTGCAGCAGATGAAGCTCTGCCTGCCATAAGCCTGGATTTCAGGAGCATCACTTCTCACCCAGTCCTGCCAAGCTATTCCCTTCTGACAGCTCTTCCCTTGCAGCATCCTTTGGATGCAGATCTCAGTGCCCTGCTGATCCCAGGGTGAGTGCCCCTGGCACCTTGGGCTGCACAAGCAAGAGATTCCCCAGCTGGGCTCCCCAGGGAAGGTCTGAACCAGCCTCTTGCCACCGTAGGCGGCTCATTTCTGACAGAGGCAGAGCAGTAACAGGTGAGTTTCTGACCTCAGTGTAATTCTCACAAATCCATGGAGAAGCTCCCCTTTGCTTTTGGAAGCTTCACTGCCCAGCAGTGCCAGGCTTTGGTTCTGTTTGGAAACTTCCCTTCAGAGGAACCAGATTTTCAGCTTAATTACTGAAGTCCAAAGCTGTGGGGCACCCAAGGCTAGAAATGGCTTTAGAATAGCAAGCCCAAGTGTGTTATCTTTCCTAAGACAGGACAAACAGGAAAGAAGGCAAGCGTAGAAGTTGTTTTTTCACTGTAGAAGGGCTCAAGCCTTGGAGAGCAGTTTGTCACCCTCAGGGCTCCCCTGTGGGATGTCCAGGTGACCTCTCCCCCTCCACTCCAGCTCTCCCACCCCAGGACTCTCTTCTTTGGCAGCCCCAGCACTCCCTGACAGCACAGCAGCAGCACTGCTGGGACAGGCAGTGCAAGAGGCAGAGGGAGGGAAATAACATCTCTGGACATGATCCCAAAATGGGCTCCGGAGAGCTGGCACCACCCTGCAGAGCTGAAGGAAGCTGGGAGACAGCAGAGCACCTCAGCCCATCAATGTTAACAGCACTCACAGGCTCCCAGGTGAGATTCAATCTGCCAGAAGATCTGGGATTTATTACCATGATCAAAGCACTGGGAGCAAATGCAAACTCTGCTGGATGGAATCTGTGAACTCTACAGCACTATGAACACCCATCCAGGGCTCCAGTTAGCACAAGTGGCCAAACCAGGCTGCAGTCTGCATCCAGGACCTTGATTAGAGCCAGCAGATGTGGATCCTTGCCTAATTCACAGCCTGCTCCTTCACTGCCAGCTGCCCACTGAGTTGCTCAGCAACACAAGGGCTGAAATGGCCAATTTACCCAGTGAACTCCCAGGAGGGGATGTCTTACCTGGCACTGTGCTCCCTGTGCACTCAGCCACAGAGAGCTGCCAGGGAAAGCCAGGAGCCCCCAGCACGCCAAGGGGAGGGAGAGATCCCCCCAGGCTGAACCTGCCTGCATGGGATGCACCAAGACAAAGCAGCATCTTTTCCTGGCAGCCCCCATTTACATCCCTCCCAGAAAACAGGACCCTGGCAGCAAGCCTTGCTTGTCTAAAGTTGCAATAGGGTAATTTCCATCACTCTCCACTGTTTCCCAGTAAATTCTTGTCCTGAGACAGACCTTGCAGGCAGAGGAAGCACAGAGCTGCAGCTGCCTTTGACAGCACATTCAGAGGCACATCAGGATCACCAGGATTCTTCTCCAGGATGAAAACAAGCCAACAATCCAGTCCTGCAGCCCTTGCAGCCCACAAGTGCAGGACTTCCATCACATTCTTCCCCTTTAGCTCCCAAATGCAGCCAGCCCCTGATGCACTGGACACTCCTGGAAGAGGATTTGCTGCACATGGTCTCTCCTCCAGAGAATCAGGATTTGTCCAAAACCCCATAGCAGCCCCTGGCAGCACCCAGTGGTCTCAATTTCTCCTTAACCCAAAGGGCCCAATCCCAGCAAACCAGCAAGAGCCCCAAATGCAGCTCTGCCTACAAAAATCAAAAAGGAAACGTGGGAAGTTCAAATTCATATCTATGATTCTTGATTATCTGCATTATCAGGAATTGAACAGTGCAGTTGGGGGAGCAAAGATAAACTGTTCCTCCAGCCCCAGAAAGCCCCATAAGCCACACCTGGATGGACTAAAATCAGAATGAAAAAAGTTCACTCTTCACTGAGAAAGAAAACTTTCCTGAGGAATGAAAAGATGACAAAATCTGCTTTGCTGTGGCAAAGCTTCCAGGGAAATGGGGCCAATTACAAAACCTGCTCAGGATTTAGCGGGCAGCTGCTGGGAAACGTGTTGGTTTGCATGGAAAAAGAGAAATTAGGTTGGAGAATTATTAGTGAGGAAAGAGAGTAGCTTTCCATTCTCCACACCCAAAGCCAAGGTGAGTGTCTGTAGTACTTAATCCTTATCAACATCAGGCTGCACAGCTGGAGCTACAGGCCCATCACCCTGGGGATCAGAGCCTGCCCAGGCTCCAGCCTGGCTCTCCATCCTGCTCTGGGGAGTTTCAGCCTCACCTTGCAGCACTGGAGCCTTTGGCTCTTCCCCTGTGACTCTGTGAGGTTTCTTGTTCTTTAACAGCACCTGCACTGGGTGGGTATATTCTGATTTTACACAAATAGGATATCAAGATAGTCACACATGCAGCTCAGCAGCACTGGGACCCAGCAACACTCAAAGCTGAACCTATGTGATTCCCAGTCCTGCAATCCTGCTCCTCCAACACCTCTTGGAGACAACTCTGTTCTCCCCATGGAATTATTTACCCCTTGGGCTGGCATATCCAGTTTATTTGCCTGCTTGACTGGCAGCTGGTTGCTTTGCTGCTACAGAAACCAATTGCATCTTTGGTGTCCCTGGGCACCAAGGGCACCTCTGGAAGGGTCTGGGCTTTCATTAGTCTCCAGACAGTTTTCCATGCACATAAAAAGGGAGAGATTTCATTAATTACAAGGTGAGCCATTCCCCAAGCAAGGCAGCAGCTAGCAAAGGAAATTACTCACTGGCCTCCCAACAGTTACAACTTAATTAAACAAGGATCCTTCCTCTAAGGCACCATCACATTTCTGGAGCCTTGCTGGAGCTGAAAGAGGAACCAAGCAGCCCCAGGGTGGAATTTCCAATGCCAGACAAAGGCACTCCATTTTCTTGCAAATGGATCTCATTGAGAGCAATGCTTCCCTGGAGGTTTTCCATCCCAGAGTGGTACCACAGCCCAGTGCTGCACACAGGGCTCAGATTTGGGCAAGCACAGAGGGAACAGCATTTTAGGTGGACTCTCCCACACCCCTGTATCCTCCTTGGAATCCCTGGTACCTTGCAGCAGGAGAGCTGCTTGACCCACAAAGCTTTCATCTCCAGTCCATAAAGAAAAGACAAAAACTTTTATTACCAGGTGTTCTAAGCCTGGTGCTCCATTTCTCTCCACACCACTAGGCAGATCCACCACCAGCTTTTCCATCTGCAGATATATCATTTAAATGGAATTATGCCAGCAGCAGGGATCATGCTGTTCCTGTTCTATAGCCAGGCTTTGGAAACGGATGCAGATTTATTTAATATCAAATTCTGACTTCTCTCAGATCTGTCAGCACAGCTCCCTGGGCTTCAACTTAGCTGAAGTGCTGGGTGCGACTGAAAGCAAGATCCAGCACACAGCACTCTGGAGTTATTAGCAGGACATGAATAATCTGGATACAATGCCCTTCTAATGCAAACAGCAGCGTTAAAAGTGCAAAACCAGAGCCAGCAGAAGCAATTTCCCTGCTCTCATATGAGCACAGGCTGCTTCCCACCTGCTGCCTCCTGCTAGCTCGGCACCAGGGAACACCAGCTCTGCTTCTGGCTCACTGAACATGTCCTGGACACCAGTTTGTGATGTCGAGACCAAGGCAGGACCATCATCCCACTTATCTGCACAACTGCTTTGTCACAGCCAAAGATGTTGGCCAGATGTCCAAAACCCCAGAAATTGGACTCTGCAGCCTCACAGTGCTGAAAATAGAGCCCACTGCCCTCATTCCATCCTCATTCCTTTCTTCCCACCTGACACTCCAGTGACTGTCTTTTTTCAGCCAAATCAGGTGCTTGGTTTAGTCCATATGCAAGACAAGTCTGGCCAATTCATGCCATCCCACCAGGAGACAGATTTTCCCCCTTTGGGATGGAAGTCATTACCAGATTGCACAGTATTTCTAGTTGGCAATTGGTCTGATTTTATCCTCCAGACAAGCTCTTATTGTGCCTTTTTTTGCACTATTAAAGTGCTCTTTGTTATCTGGAAAAGTACTTAAGTGTAATTAAGTCACCCAGTCCTTCATTTGATAAGGACTAAGCAGATTGAGTTCTTGCATTCCTTTCCTCCAAGGCATTTCCCTCCACATGCCTTCCAAGCTTTCAGCATCCTTTTAAAACGCCCTGTTTCCAAAGTTGTAGGAGTCACTTCAGCATTTCTAGCCCAAAGTGGGGGACAGATCATGTCTCTTGCCCCCCCACCCTGAAACCAATATTCCCTCCCACTCAGCAGCAAAATGCTGGGAGACTTTTTCCCCCCTTTGGGCCAGAAATGCTGAAGTGCTGCCCTCTGGTACTGCCAGCCAGGGCAGGCATCCTGTTACAGCCTTGCACACTGATTAACAGGAGGGTTTCTGTACGCAGAGTTACCTCTGGTGTAGCCAAAGGGCTCAACCTTGCCTGTTCCCATCCCAAATCCTGCTGGGCTGGTGGGATCACTGCTCACACACACTGCAGACCAGTTCCAGCTAAATTCCATCCTTATGCTGTCCCCAACATGCAGGGCAGAGTATTTCAGCATAAACTCCATCTTCTTTCAGGAGTGCATCTAGGAAAAAAAAAAAAAAAATCTCTCCAGTTGCATTAGGATAAAGTTTTACCTGGCTTGAGCTGACACTGTGCAGCCATTTCTGCTGGAACAGCTCCTTGATTAAATCTATCTATCTATCCCTAGAGCTACTATAGCTCCCAGCAATGCCTGAAAAAAGGAAAATGAGGCTTTCAGGAGAAAGGAGCATGGCTGTTCACTTCAGTGGCATCACCCTCACTTTCCCAAGTCCTTCAGAGCAGTACACACAAAGATTGCATCCCAGCCTGTCACCCAAGCTCAGCCTGAACACACCTTTTAAAACCTCAGATGGACATTGAGATACTCCTGTCACCAGTTCTCTGTGCTCCCAACTGAAATAAATGAAATAAAGGCATTAATTTATCGGCACACCAGTGAGAGCTGCTCTGGAGCCACATGTGAAGCACAGCTCAAGTGTGCAGAGGCTGGCAGTGAGAGGCACAGCCCTGGCACCCAGCTGCTCTGGTGAAGCTCAGAGCCCCCAGGATGACCAACAGGAGCAGCTGCCAGGACACAAACTACTCCCCAAAACAGCCAGGAGCTCTAGCAACTTCTCTGAGGCAAGCACAGGCAGTAGGGCCCAGCATGGATGCAGTTTTTCAAATTAGTTTAATTTTCAACAACACATTTATGGGAGAAGAGGGGAAAAGCAGCTTGGTTGTTGGGAAGGATTTATGGGACAGTCCCTGCACGTGTGGCAGGAGCTGCCACATGTAATTTCCATCCCAATGTCCCAGGGCTGCTGCACACACAGGCTGGACTCCAAACCTTCCCCAAGGGCTCCATCTAACACATCTACTGCCATGTGGCTTTAGAGGACTAAAAAAAAAATACCTTTGCTGTGTCAGGTGAAAATTACTCTATCCTTCAGCATAAAGCCTTGTTGAAGAGCAAAAAGCAGACAACTGCCTTTACAATCTGCACCCAGACCCATCTGTGACTGGCAGAAAGACAGCAGCCCTCAGGCACTGAGTGGTTTTCAATTTACACAATTCTTTCAGAAATGTACCACTCATACAAACCTGCATTTTACTCCAGATGGAATCCAATCACACAAAATACTATGTGCACATTCGAGAGAAAATTCTGAGGTTATCAGCTTAAAACAAAAGGAAGTTACAGCCACAAAACGGCCTTGGTGTAGGCTCTGAAAGTTGTGCACAGCTTCAAATGCAAGAAGCAGCTCTGGGCTGGGAAGTGTCAATCAAGACCAGCCCTGTGCAGGGGTCAGAGTCTTTAACATCTGTTTAGTGGCCCCAAAGACAGGGCAGTCTGCAGGATCCCCAAAGCAGAGGAACATTTGTGACCAAAAACCTTCTGGGCATCATCTCAACCCCAGCCTGGCTCCTGAAGCCACACACCCAGGAGGGAGGGACACCAAAGAGGATATCGAGGGGGTTGCAAGAGTCACACAGTGGCAAACCTCCCAGCACTGAGGAGCTGCTGTGCAGTGAAATCTGGTGGAGAAAGAGCAGGAGCATCAGACAAAGGAGTCAGCAATGAGCACATGAAGCCTCCTCCCACCTTCTCCTCAGAGCAGGGCATGCCAGCTCCTCCAGCCCACCCCACCAGTGTTGCCACGGGCCAGCTTTCAAAGAGTACAAAGCACAATTACAGCCAGCCTGACTTCCCAGCCCTCAGTGCCTGCTTCACACCAGCTGCCTGCTGGAGACTCATCCCTTCCCACTCCATCCTGTAACTCTGCTGGCATTTTGCTTCCCATAAGAAAAGGAAGTGAGTGACATCTTCTTTAGCCTTGTGTACCAAGACAAATGAACCTGCTTAGTACTCTGACTGAAGCTGTCTCAACCTGTCATGGTGCTGTAGTTGGCACTCAGTGTTCACAAGGCTGATCTGTTTGTTGGAGCTGTTAAAATATTATCATGATTCTAAACTCCTGCTGTAGCACTTGAATTAAACTCAAGAGCTCAGAGAAGCACACACCAGCATCCCAAATAAACTAAGCAGAGACCTTTGAAACACAGAGGAGAGTTCAGTGGTGCTGGGACTGCTGGTGCAGGCACTGAACAGCTCCTCAGCCTTTCTGAGCACACAGTCACCTTCTGCTCCACGTCTCCTCCTGCCTATGGACTCAGCCACACAAGCAGCATGAATTGTTCATTCCATTTGGTTTAAAGCCTGGCATGCACAGAACAGGTAAGGAATAGCCTGAAGCTTCACAAGCTAATGAGACACTGCAGAGCAGATCCTTAATCTCCCAATTCCTTGCCTTAAACAATTTTTCCTCCCTCTCAGTCTCCAGCAGGAGCCAAAGGCACCCTGGGTGTCCTGACTCAGGCTTGTCTCTGACCTGAAGGCATTTCCCTGCCAGGCATTTCCTTTCATGGAATACCCAGCAAGAATTTTGAAGATTTTGAGTGCCTCTCCAGACCAAAGCCAGGGAAAACATTTCCAGCTACCTGGTGAGCACAAACACATTGCAGAAGTTGTGAAACTCGAGCAAGGAGCATGATCTGTACCTCAAACTCTGCACAGTGAGGCTCACAGACTCCAGGCAGGCACCCCAGTGTCAGTCTGTCCAGCTGAACCACGAGCAGGGTGCCAAGGCAAATTGGGGAAATGAGGAAAGCTTCAGCCATTCTCTCCAGACAGAAATAACTCAGCCCAGCCCATCAGTGAGGTAAGAAAGGCTCCTGACTATTTCAATCAATCTTGCTGGACTTGGTCTGTGGTTCCTTGGTTTTCACATGTAATTAGCAAAGTGCAGTTTCCAGTAAGTGATTGCAAATAAATCCTTAGATGCCTAACAGACAGCAGCTCCAGAAAGCCACACAGCAGCATTTAAATCCCTGATTCAGATCAGTCCTGGGGGTTCCAGTAGCTGATTGTGTTCCACAGCTCTGCACAATGATACTAACTCTGTTTTCCTGCCTCTGAGCAGAGCCCCAAGCATTGTCTGCAGTATGCAAAGTCACACAAAGGCAATTTTCTACCACAAATTTAAAAGACAGAGTGAAATTTAAGCTCTTTTCATTTATCAGCCATCAGGAGGCAGTGGTAGATGTCAGCAAACCAGAGCACATAGTGGTTATGTAGAGGTATTAACTGCTTAATCCCCAAAGACCTGTTCTCAATGACATGTTTGTTTGGATTTTTTTTCTTAAAAATCTCCTTCTATCCTATCTTCCAAGCCCAGCCCTGATGAGTGACAACAGAGGTTTAGCCCAGAAACCCTCCTCAGTAATCTCCTGTTTGGATAAAAGTCTCTTTCCATTGCCCTGCCCAAACTCCCAGCTCTAACAGGCTGTGGGAATGATCACAGGCATCCTAAAGCAATAAGGAATTTGCCAGAAGACTCCCAGGTGAGGCTAGAAAATAGACAGATCCCACACCTCCAGACAAGCTGTAACACCTGACACCATTATCTGCTCTGCATCCAAACCCAAATACTTCAGTGTATGTTCAAGGTCTGCCAAATCCTGTTGGAATGGGCTGCCAAACCACACCTTCTCATGGTCCACTCTAAGAAGTTTAAGTTGTCTAAATGATGCTCTGAAAACTCAGAATTGAGATGTTTCCACTAGAATGTAATTAATAAAAATCAGACAACTGATTGCTGAACTACAGCTAGCCTGTGATTGCAGGTTTATCGGGCAGTCATGATGTGGGCATAGCTCAGAGCAACTGTGATAACACCACAGGTGCATTTGACAGTTTTAGGGCATTTCATAGAATCACAGAATGGTTTGGGTTGGGATGGACCTTAAAGCTCATCCCTTTCCAGACCCCTGCCTTCAACAGGGACACCTTCCACTAGACCAGGCTGCTCAAAGCCCCATCCAACTTGGTCTTGAACATTTGTAACATCCTTTTCTGTCCCAAATCCTCCTGGTACCAGAACATACTCCATGGGTTGTGATGAAGGCAAGAAGATGGGCTGTGTTATCCACCTCAGACACTGTTTTCCAAGTGTTGCCATTTGTGAAGCCCAAGGCACAGCTGGTTTTTGCAGAATTACTAAAATATTTCCAAGCACTCTGCCAGGAACTGCAGGAGCTGTTAACACAAGGATTAAAGCAGGTAGCTGTACCTGGCAGAGCTGCTCTGCTCCAGAGCATGCAATTCCCACCTGGCTGTGCTACATGAAACTAGAAAAACAATCCCAAGGCCAAACCTCCTGTTTTTTTCAAAAACACCGAGTCTATTTACACCAAGTTCATCCAGGAGTTAACCACAAGGAACTTGTGAATACAGGGACTGCGCAAACACGACTTGAGCACAACAGCAAAGGGCTGGAAGGACTCAAACCCCTCCTCACACCCACAGCTCTGCTCCCCCTGGAGTGGGGTCAGGGGCAGGAGGGAGAACCAGGAGCAGGCTACCCTGCTCAGAAGGGGCAGCCAGCCCCCATTTTCAATCCTAATGGTCTTTTTACACTTTATTAATATTCTTCTCTAAATAAAAAAAAGAAAAAGCAAACACCTACCACATTAAAATGGGCAAATGCACCACACTCAGCTGCTCCAAGAGCCTACATGCAGCGCTCTGGTTTATTCAGTGTGGTGTTTCTCCAGTCAAATTGGGCTTTTTCTCACTTGGGATGAGGGCAGTGTCCAACAGGGGAGTCAGGAGCAGCTTTGGCCTCCACCATCAGCTTCCTCCTTGGCTTCCCCTGCCACCCAGACAGCAAGGGATGGATCCTGCTCTGCTCCCTGTGCCACACTCTTCCTCCCTGGAGCCTCCAGGCTCACATCCCATATCCAGCTTCCAGGACCCCTGAGCAGACCGTTCACTCACAATGCCAGGTTTCACCACTGTTCAGCTCAGTGACCTTTATTTTAGCTTCTTTTCACACTCCTCTCCACGAAGAAAACCCAGGACAGTCAAGGTCAACTCAAAATGCATTCAGATCCCACTCTGAACAAAGGTTAAAATACCCCAAATTTAAGGAAAGAAACCCATTTAAAAAAATCCCACCATTAGCACCACAGCTACAGTTTCAAAGCATCTGGATAGAAACTTAATGTTAAAAATCCTAACAAACCCAGAATATCTACAAGGGAAAACCAGCCCCACCTCACCCTCCATTTCTAAGTGGAGAATGGGATGTGCAGTCCCCAGGACCACCCACACCCAGCTGATGACACTGGGAATTAGGGCTGATAAGAGGATTCAGTGGGGGGAGAACAGGACTCCCATCCCAGGAGGGCTCTGCTGGTGCCCCTGAGAGGAGCAGGACATCCCCCTCCACCACATGACAGCTAAAATCCCAGTATTGAAAAGAAACATGAACTGAGATTAGTCTTGACGTTTCTGGGTCTTGTAATCACAGTGGGTGACAAAAGCAAATTCTGGATCAGAGCTTTTCTCTGAGCAATTTAAACACAGCTATTTTAAGGGAAGACTGAGCTAAACAAAGGGGTGACAGCCCGAAAGTTAAAAGCCACAGGATGTAGAGTCCTGGGATTATGTGATAATCAGGCAGCCCAAGCAGCCTCCAAAGTACATGTATTTTTTGGAAATCTGGGTGAAAAAGCACTGCCCCTGCACAGCCTTCTGCCCCTGGCCTCGTCCATGGGCTCCTGTCCCCCCATTTGCCATGGACTGGCACTGCTGGCCAAAATCACTTGACCCCCTCGCAAGCTCAATTCAGGAGGAGGAAACAATGAGGCAGGAAGCGAAAATTCAATCATTTCAGTGGAAAATGGAAGGAAATGGTTTTTACATTCATCTCCCTATGCTGGCATCCTGTCAAAGGGATTTTATTGGGAAACCACAGGTGGAACTGGGGACTCTGGTGGGGAGAAAATCTGTGTTTTTCCTACTTGAGGCTCAGAACCTCCTGTGAGATATCCCACAGCAACAGGAGACGGGTTTGAGGTGAAACTTGAACTTTTGGTGCATTTCCCCATCAGATCTGTCGTGCCTTCCCTGGCAGGCAGTCCAGCCACACTGGCAGAGGTGTGAGGCTGTGGTGCAGGGGGGTTTCATGTGTTCCAGCCCCACTGCACACTCCAGGCACTCGATGGCTCCAGCAGTGAGCCAGGACAAACAGTGACAAACAGGGACAATCCTGCAGCCCCAGTGAGCAGGACAAACAGTGACAAACAGGGACAATCCTGCAGCCCCAGTGAGCCAGGACACAGCCACTGCCAGACACTTCTGGTTCCACATGGTTCCAACAGCCCCATGAGCCTGCCAGTGATGCTGGGGAAAGGTATTGAAGAATTTATGAAAACTCAAGAATTATTTATATCGTAATTACTACGAATTTATTATTTAAGAACCTATTTTCCTTTGGGGAAATGTGTTTAGGGAAGGGCGAAATGCAGTGAGGAGAGAGGGGGAAAAACGTGATAGAAGGTCCTGTGAGCAGCATGGTTGGGGCAAAGAGGAGAGGGACAGGTGGTCCAGGTGCTGCACTGCTTTCCAAAAGCCCAGAGCAGATATCCAAGCCTGGGACTAATATTAACTAGCAACAAATAAACTTTTTGGTGGTTTTTAAAATTTGTTTGGATGTTTGTTTGTTTGTTTTTCTTCTTCTTCAAGCCTGTTTTACCAGATAATTTATGTGTGCGTGATGTTCCTGCCCTTTATTCCAACCCGTGATTCGTTTCTCATCCCTTCTCCCCATCCCGGCTGCGGTGCGGGAGGGGCGGGAGTTAACCGGGGACAGCTGAGCACGGCGGATCTGGCTCAGATCCCGGGAAAAACCCGGTGCACGGCCCCGTCCCTCGACAGTGCCTGGTTCGGGCTGTCCCGGTCCCATTTCCGAACCATTCCCGGTCCCATTCTCGGTCCCATTCCCCGCCGCTCGCAGTCCTCCGAGCCGCCAGGGGGCGCGTTGGCGGCGCCCGCCCGCGTTGGCGGCGCTCGTGCCCGGCGGCGGAAGGACGCTGGTCCGGCACGTGCCCATGGAGCCCGGCGGCTCCCGCCGCCTCAGGTAAGCGGGGTACGCGGGAAGGCACCGAGGGAACCCGCGGTGAGGAGGCTGAGGGGCTGCCGTGGGGACGTGGGATGCACCGGCTGAACCCGCGGTACCTGGGAAAAGGAAGCACTGGCGGGAAGCACCCATGAGGGGGCCGGGGAGGTGACCCTCGGTACGGGGCCTGGGGAAGCACCGCAGGAACGGGGATCCGGAGGGGCTACCGGAGTGCGGGAGGAGCGGGGAGGCACCGGGAGGCCCGGGTACGGGGAGGCCGGGCGGGCACTGCAGTCCGGGGCTGTCCTGTCCCTCACGGCCCCGCTGTCCTGTCCCTCACGGCCCCGCTGTCCTGTCCCTCACGGCCCCGCTGTCGCCCCGCAGCACGGCAGAGCAGCTGGAGGGTCGCCAGGCGCCGCGGAGCCCCCGCGGGCAGAAGGATTTCCTCCCCGACGGCTCGGCCCGGCAGGCCGAGAGGCTGCGGCGCTGCTGCGAGGAGCAGTGGCGGCTGCTCTGCGAGGAGCGCCCGGAGCGGCCGTAAGTTCATCTCTGGGCATGGCTTTCCGCGGGGCAGGGGTGATGCGAGCGGGCACAGCACAGCTCGGAGGTTTCGGGTGCTATGCTGTTGGTAGCAGCTGGTGTTGGTCAGCATAACAAGCCCCTCGCAGTTCCCCTGCACTCAGTGCTCGGCTTGGAGCAGCAGCAGTGCGACACAGCCTGGCTGTCCCTGCAGGAGCACAGGGACATGCTGGCACACTTGTGGCTTCAGAAAGTCCCGCACAGGGCTCTTGGTTTCCACAAATGGGTGTGTAATCCTGTACACTTTGCAGGTAGCATCCACTGCTTTCCTGGGTGTATTCCGAGTTCCAGTGTCTTGTTGATGCTCCTGTGTGGCCTTGTGCAGATTTGACCAGGTGTCAGTGGCCCTGCTTTATCAGTTTTGGTGGTTTCAACCGTGCTGCCAGACTTGGGCACTTATCACCTGGGAGACATTCGCACCCACCTCTCAACACACACCTCCTCTATGTGGCCTGCAGCTATTAATTTTTCCCTGTGAATCCCCGTGGGTGGCTTACAGTGATTTGAGGGTGTTTTGGCAGCAGCTGAGTAATTGTATGATACAGGGTCACAGGATGGTTTGGGTTGGATGGGACCTTAAAGATCACCCCGCTGCCATAGTCAAGGACCCCTTGCCCTAGAGCAGGTTGCTCAGAGTCCCATCCAACCTGGTCTTGAACACTTCCAGGAATGTGGCAGCCACAGCTTCTCTGGGCAGCTTGTGTTAGTTCCTCAATATCCACGTATCCTGGCTTAGGCCATGAGTGTCCAGCAAGTTGCTGTAGCCTATGGGCATGTCTCTGTGGAGCTGACTGAAGACACTTTTAACTGGTTCCTGATGATAAACTGGTGCTAGATCCAGAGGATGATGTTTTTCTAGCGCCTTGTTTAAATGCCACCTGGAAATTTCCTGCCTTTTGACACCTTCCTGAACTTGTTTTGTTTCTATAGCAGGATCTGATGGTGGGCCACACTAGCAGTAACAAACTAATCTTTAACCTTCTCAGGGGGAATCTGGTGAAAGCTGAGTGGAAGCCAGAACAGGGCATCGTGGAGCTGAAGTCCCCTGCGGTGAGTGCTACAGAGTGTGTTCAGTGCCATCATCTCCTGCTGCCTGACAGATTCCTTAATTTGCTTATTGCAAAGAGAGGGAGCTTGGCTGTCAGCAGGGAGCAGCCAGAGCCCATCATGGATTTGTGCTCCTGTTCCAGGGGAAGTTCTGGCACACCATGGGGTTCTCAGAACGAGGCAAACAATGTCTGCTGCCTGAGGAAGCTCTGTACCTGCTGGAGTGTGTAAGTAGGATGAGGACACTGGGTCCTCAGTGCTTGGAGCAACTGCAGCAACTGATAAACATCTGGGTCTCAAGGAACTGTCTATTTTAGTGTGTTGCTGATGGGTTGTCTCTTTTACTGTGTCCTGTTTGTCACCAGGCTGTGGGTTCATACTTTGTACTCTCAAACAGCCTGTGTGTCACTGACAGTGTGTGTTAGTGGGATATGTAGAAGTCCATTCAGCTTAAGCAGAAATCTTTGGGCTTGCTGTTTGGGATTTCTTCCCAGTATATATGGCAGAAAGAAATTTAAATGTGGCAGACTGAGTAGTGAGACCATGTTGTGTTCAGTGCTTCTCTGCTTGCAGAAATGCTGCCTAGGGCTCAGCTGGATTTCTTTGCTGTATAGAGGGTTTTTTTTGTCTCTCCACCAAAGCCTGTTATCAGTAGAATTGGTGCGTTGATTTAAAGGGAACGTTCATCCCTCAGCAAAACAAACAGATTGTGAGTGTCTGATGCCACCCCTTAAATCCTGGCAGCAAAGGTGGGGCTTTTTTACTCCGGCATTCTGACAAATAGTTTGTAAACAAATTGATGGCAATAAAATGGTTTAGTCAGATGGTGAGTATACAATCCCCCTAAAAGCAGAACAGACCAGTGAGAGTGTTCAGCCTGTATCATGGAAAAGGTGTGGTTCCTTTTTTTGTTTTCTTATGAGTAGACACCATTTAAAAAAACAAGGAGGAAAAAGAGGTGTAGGCTAAAACAGCCTCCTGGAGGGCATTTGCTATTCCCTGAGGAAGTTACCTATGGGATCTCTGTAAAGGATGTAAATGCTTCTGAGGGGGCACCAATTGATGCCACCTGAAGATTCCATTCATTCCTCTGCTCCAGTTCTCAGTTATGCTGGTCATAAGTGCTTTTGTTGTTGTGCTGTGTCCTGAACCACTCAGATCATCAAAGTTAAATTATCTCTGCAAGCAGTGATTATTTTATCAGCTGAGCATTTTGCTCCCAGCTGCATCATCCAAAGAGATGCAGGAGCTGAGAGCTATGGGCGGGAACTTCTTACCTGGCTGATCAAACCAGGGTATGGGGTAACTGGGTATGGGAAAGGGGCATGGGGAGAGATGGATATCATGTCAGGGAGGGTGCTGGGACCAGCTGTCAGGAGCAGTGGGAAAGGACTGGTGTGAGCTTGCATAGATTTGTTTGTGTGATTCACACCAAGCTTCTGCCCTGCAGGGCTCTGTCCAGCTCTTTTACAGAGATGTGCCCCTGTCAATCCAGGAAGCCTATGAGACCCTGTTGTGCCAGGAGGCAATGAGCCTGTCACATTACCAGGTGTGTTGGGACCTCCAGCTGTTGCAGGAGGATGAAGGCAGAAAGCCCAGCCTCTGCCACAAGCCTTTCCAGTGGCTGGAAGCAGGGTAGTATGATCTGGGAGGGAAGGGGAGGGAAGGTATCCTCAGTTGTTCTCACTCACCTTCCAGATACTCAGTTCCCATTTTCCCACCTTTGCTTTGGTTCCTAACCCTGGCATTTCCTCCTCTGCCAGCACACACTGTGTTCACTCAGTCACAGTGGAACTGAAGTAAATTGTTTGTGTTTAGGGCTGTCATTTAACCTTCTTGCTTTCCTTTGCTCTAAGGTGTTCAGCCACTTGAAGCAGCTGGGCTATATTGTACTGAGATTCGACCCCAGGTAACTAATATTTCCTTCCTGTGCTGCTTTCTCCTTCCTGAAGACCCTGAGACTCTCTGTACCCACTGCCTGACCCCGGGGGATGGCAGAGAAGAGGGCTTTGGCCCTGAATTCCACCTCTTGGGAGGATTAAAGGCTAAAAGTGCCACTCTACCCTCACTTGCTCCTCCCTCCTGAGGATGTACTTTGGAACATGAAATGGGGCATGAACTGAGGGCCATCCTGGTCCCACCTGGGCATTTTCTGTGCCTTTGGTTGCTGTATCCTGGGGGCTGAGCAGCCAGTAGTTCCACTACCTAACCCTGCTCTCAGCTTCCATGTTGGTCTCTCCTTCCAGCACTGTCCCATCTCCCTATGAGAGGCAGCTGAACTTGGAAAGTCACTGCAAGAGCTCTGGGAAACACCATCGCAAGAGGAGGAGAAGTTCCAGCCCCCGGTAAGGATGTGGCCCAAAGCCTTCTCCCATCCTCTTCAGCCACACTGGCTCAGCAGCAGCTGCTTTGCTTTGCTGCAGTGTCCCCAGGCCCTCCTGCTGGGAGTGACCTTGTTTGGCACAGTTGCTCTTGGCTCTTGGTCCCCAAGCAGTGCAGCATTTTTCCAGAACGCTTTGCAGTGTTCCCTTTTGTCATATGTGCTTCATGCAGAGGCTAAGAGGGGAAAATTGGCCCCAAGTGCCCCAACTGTGGTTCTGAGATGCCACAAGAGAAGGGTGGAGAGGTCAGTGCAAAAGGAACATGAGTCAGGTGCCTCCTCCTACTCTTTTTTAGCAGGAGCATGGCTACATGCACATCTTGCATTTATCCACCTCCTCAGCCCAACTTACCTGCCAAGACTGCCAACAGCAGAGAGCAGAGTCACGTCCTGGGGCGTGCCCATGTCCAAAACATCACCACAAAGTGACAATGAGTCATTTTGTTCATAATTCTGACAGTTCCCAGGAGGTGGCGTCAGCCTTTCAGAAACAGGGCAGACGAGGCTGGAGAGTCTCTGCTGACAGTAAATGAGTGCCTGAGGAGTTGTGGAATTGTAGGAACTGGGAGATTAAACTGCTGGTCTAAGAACTGCCCCATCTTCTCTGGAATCAGGGTCTGAATCACACCAATAATGGGTGCTGGCAGGTTTCTGCCTGGCCTGTGCTGCTTTGGCTGAAGTCCATAGTGTTTGCATGGAGGTGTTTGGGTCAGTGTCTGGGGTGTGGACCTGGCATGGCAGGTTGGGAACGTTGGCTATACAAATCAAGGCTGAGATTCTCTTGGATGTTGAAGTCTAACCTTGTGCAGAAGTTTAACCTGCCTTTGGCATTCACTGTTTAATTTTGGCCTGCTTTTTTTCTTTTCTCATTTGTTTCACAAACAAGGAGATTGTTGTCAAGGGTTTGCAGACCTGTCTTGGGGTTCCTGCCACCTTTGCTGTCCTTCCTCAGGCTTGGCAGACTTCATTCTCCCTGTTACCAGGGAGCAGGCAGGATTTAAAGGAAAGAAAGTTCTACCACATGCTCTCCCTGAATTTTTTACCATTCTTATGTCTTTAGGTCGCATGAGAAGAAACATAAAGTATATGAGGACCTTCCAGAAGCTGAAGGGACCTCCAGCAAAGATGGAGATGACTGTGGAAACTCCATTCCCATGGATGAAAAGCCCTTGTCAGTGCAGCTAAAGGAATCAGATGGTGGCAGTGCAGAAGGAGAGTCAATGCCAGTTCCTCTTGATACAGGACAAAAGGACTCTCTGAGCTTCTCCAGCAGGCAGGCTGGAGACCAGGAGAGCAGCACTGGCACCCATGCACCCCGCTGGGATTTTAGCACCATCACCTTTCCCAACATGGCCTCAGACCAGCCATGCACACATCTGCCCTCTCCTGACAACAGGCTCCTGCCAGAGAACGTGCTGGGCAGGGAGGTGGATGCAGCTTCCTGGTGCACACGGATCAACCTGAAACAGGAGAAGCTGTCCCGGAAGGAGAGGAAGCAGCGGGAGAGGGAGAGCAGGTACAAGAGCAGTGTCAATGCCGACCTGGAGGTGAGGCGCTGCTCCAACTGGCAGGAGTACAAAGCCCTCTTGCAGCAGAGGAGACAGCAGAGGGTTTGGAAACGACCATCACACCTCTGGGACCAAGCTGTCACACCACTGCTGCGGCCAGAAAAAGTGACCTCACCAGGTAGAGCCTCTGGGAACTTGATAGGGACCATTCTCTTCCCACTAGCTGTGAGAAAGAGTGCTTGGTATGCAGCAGCAAAGGGGATGACATGGGGAAGCTGAACATCGTTTTTTTTGATGTACAGGACTTTGAGTAGGAGAATCTTTCTATAGCCCACTCAAATGCCAGGATAAACAGGGCCTTGGGAGGGCTTCTAATCCATTCCCCATGTCCTGCAGTCCTTCCTGCTGGGCTGTTAGGCATGTGCAGTCAGGGCCAGCAAGATCCAAAACAACTGCAGAGTGTCTGGGCTGTGTGCTGGGAGGAGATGAGGAAGTTGAGGTCTTTGAAGTAGCCAGTGGTGACTATGGAGCTGCCAGCCATTGTCAGAGGAGGAAGGCTCGTGGGTGGTGGGGAGTGCTTGGTGTGCCCTGGGAGGGAAATTGCTGGTCTGATCCTTTCCCGTTGCTTCTCCCTCCAGCTGAGCTCCTCCAGCAGATCAGTGTGCTGCAGCCCTCCCACATCCTGGATGGAGCCTCCCGGTTAGTATCCAGCCAGTCAGCTTGGAGCTGCTGGCGAGTGGGGAGTGTCTTGTGACTGTCCCTGCTTGTGAGGTCTCTGAGGTGCTCCCAGCAGCAGTTTGGGAGCTGCCTCACATCCAGGGTGCCAAGAGAATCCAGTGCTCTGCTCCATGTCCCCCTTGCATCTCTGGTAAGAGGGTGACATGTTCATGAAGTACCAGGTCCTGCAGCAGCAGAGCCAGGGCTTTCCAGGCCAGTTAAAACAGCAGGGTTCTTCTCTTACCCTGCCCTTCCCTCTCTGCACCCCAGCCAGGTATCTCCTCCAGAGGCTTGATTGGATTTCACCTATGCCTCATCCCTGGCATGTGCTGCCATCCCTGCTTCGGTGGTTACGGCACCTTGGCTTTAGGACTTTGAGTTCTGCTCCTGCCTCAGAGTCCCGTGTGGTTCTTGTGTACAGTCCCTGCAGTGCATTGCTCCTGTCTTCGTTAGTGCTGCTTCTTGTGGGGGCATGGGATACATGTGAGCCAGGATCTTGCTGTGGTCTGAGTACAGACAGCTCTGGAAAGTGATTAAAATAGTTGCAGGGTCAGTCCTTTGAGAAGTTAAGCCTTTCAAGGGACCAAACTAGTCAAAACTAGACCAAATCTAAAGGGAGTTTTTGCTCCCTCTTCTCTGCTGTACCCGTACTCTGCAGTGATCCCATAGCTGTGTGGCTGTGTTCCCCTGCAGGCTGCAGGAGGACCCAGGGGCTATGAAGATAGACTTCAACGTGTATCAAGCAGACGCTGTGTCCAAGTTTAAGAAGACAAACCCTGGGAAGCCCCATGTCAGGATGTGTGTTCGAAGGTACCTTGAGTCTTGTGCTGTTTCTGAAACTTTGCAGTTGTTGTGGAAACGAAGTGCTAATGATCTGTAAATGACCCAGCACTTGTGAGCTTTAGAGATCAGAGTGTCTCGCTTGGGGGTGGTCCTGCCCAGGATTTTTTTTTTTTTCCCCTTTCAGTTCTTCCTCCTTTGTTGGAGGCTGTGGCTGACAGTTTCCCCCCACTTCCCCTCCCCCCTTGCACTCAACCCACACTATTTGGTCATCTGGTTGCTGCTCATGTCTGAGTATTACCGCGAGTCAGGAGAAAGAAGCTGCAGCTTTTATGCAATGCTTGTGAAATTCAGGTAGAACCCGGTGCTGCTGGAGCTGAATCCTCAGTCAGTCAAGACCACTGTGGATTTGTGCAGAATTTAACCTCTCCAGAGCTTTCTACAGGCTCTGAGCCATGGGTTCAGTATTTTGATCTTTGTCAAGTGTGATGTTAAGATCACTAAGAACAGAGGGTAGGTGTCCACTTTCTTGCTGGATCCAGAACCTGATACTTAAACTCCATAACTGGGTACAAAGTTCAGTTTCTGCCTTTTCTCACTTTGCTTTACTGAAACTGTCCCTCTGCTCTCTGCAGCTGTAGTAGACAGAGCAAGGAAGGTGGTAATGCAGTTTTACCAAGGTATGTCATGAGCAAGTAGGATGATCCTTGTTGCATAAATATTTTCATTGATGAGCAAACAGACTCTGCAGAGTTGAAAGGAGGGAAAAGCAGGTCAGATGTTGATCCCAGCAACCTAAAGATCTTCCCAGCACAAAGGTATTAAGATTGCAGTGCATTGGCCATTTGCCAATATCCTTGTGAGCCTCACCTAATGGGCACAGCATGGAGCAGTGTGCAGTTATCCTTGTTTTTGGCAAAGAATTCAACAGTTCCCAGTTCCTGGCATGCTGGGTACTCACTCTCAGGGCTCACAGCCTCCTGCTTCGACTGAAATGGGTGGGGAGGATCACTATGAGCTGTTGTGGACAGCTTTGCCTCTGTGTTCCTCTTGCTTGGAGAACAAACAGGATGTTTTTTTCTCTCTGTAGCCTTGATGAGCAGATCCCATCCCTGCGGGCTTTGAAGCAGGTGACGTATCTGAGTGGGGACGTCCCACTGGTCTTTGCGCTGGTGGATCATGGAGAAATCTCCTTCTATTCACTGAAGGAGTTCAAGCTTCCCGTTGATGTTAATCACTGAAGTTGCTGTCGCTTGCAGAAATGGGATAAAGGGAAGAGCTTTACTCAGGAGTTGTTTTCCTGATCAATGAAATATTACAGAAAACAGAGCCTGTGATAATTGGAATCCTGGGAAGTTGGCCACTTTATTGGCTGCTCCCACCCAGATGGCTCAGGCATAATGTGTGATTTACAGCACACAAGTGTGTTTGGCTTAGCTGGGCATTTCTGGGCTGAAGTACACACTGCTTTGTTCTTGAAGCCACTGGCTCTCAGCTTTTTCACCTCATGGACCACCAGCCTGCCTTTCCTGACTTATCTTTTGCTGACTGTGGACCATTAGAAAACACAGCTGGTGATCCTTTTGTCACATGTAAAGAACCACTGTGCTACGCCAGTGGAATGGTTGGAGTGTCACTGATGTCAGTCAGGGACAGAATAAGCTGATCAGTGCTGGTGGCCTGAGCCTCTTGCCATTCAGCTGTGTCAACGATCATCAGATCAGAGTCTGGTCTGAAAAAGGCCCATAAACTCAGTCACCTGGAAGAAAATTTCCAGACACTTGAGAGCAGGAAACTGTGCCTTGAACACAATTTCATCAGCCAGAGGTCACAGAAAGCCCCAGAGCATTGCAGATGGGAGCTTGGCCTCCTGCAGCAGCTGTGCTGAGATGCATTGTGGCCACACAGTGTTAAGCCAAGCTAAAATTTGACCACCACTATCAGCTCGTTGCATCTGACAGTCTTACCAGAGCTGAACTGCAGCCCCTCTCAGCCCAACATCCTCTTTCCTGGCTGTGTATGCTCATTATTTCTCTTGCACGTGGGAGGTCTCTGAGCAAAGAAAAAAGCTACAAATTCCTCATGAGGCTTCCAATCTTCTCTCCAGCAGGATATCTAGGTACCAAATTTGCTTTAGCCTCTATGCCAAAAGTGCCAGGTGCCAGAAGGTCTGCTCAGTGGGTGGAAGTGAGCTAAGCATGGCTGCGTTTGATATCAAAGTTTTCAGAACTGCAATAGCAACTGTTTTACATGTGTTTCATTTGGTATTTTTAAAATTTCTTTTGGAGACGTGTAGAAGGGTAAGCAATTAAAAAAAAACCCAACGTTTTTCAACAGTACAAACTCCTTGGTGTGGTTCTTAATTCCCCTGGAAATGTTAAGTTTGCAGAGGGAGCCTGTGGAGGCTACTGGGAGCCGAGCAGCAGCTGGTGCATGGCTGCTGAAGGTCATGGAGCCCTGGTAACCCTGCTCCTACGCCTCTGTGCTTGGCTGCAGCGTGACTCAGAGCCTGGAGCTGTCCCTACATCCGCGTGCAGTTCCTGTCGGCACACGACACCTCTTCCTCGTTCATCCATCCTCCTCCTGCGTGGTCAGAGGTATCGTAGCCCAGGGTGCCGGGGCTCTGCTGCCAGCGCCTGCTCCCGTTGCACTCACACGCCCCGGTTATCAGATAATGGAAGTGGGCAGAGCTCTCCTGAGGTGAGGGTCTGACGGCTCCTCCCACGCTCCCTCCCCTTCCTCTTCCTCCTTCCAGCAGTGCTTTGGCTCTGGTAGTTCTCCTTAAAGCCGGGGTTGGCAGCCCCAGCTGACCTCAGCATTCTCCCAGACTGTTTTACAGATTAAAGGCAGTGGGAAGGGAGTTTCTAAGAACAGGCACAGCCAGGAGAGCTCCAGCCTGACCCACAGGGCTCATGTTTGTCCTGGAATTAGGTCAAACTCACTCCTGTTGATTTCAATCATTCTCATCTCCTTATGCTAAGGTGGAATTGTATCGATGAACTCTAGGAGAGCCACCCACTGAGTTTCACTGGGGCAGACTCCCTGATTCAGCACAAGACAATTACAAGTTAATAACCGCTGCAGAGAGGATTGAGAAACTGTGGCTGCCTTGCTCAGCACTGTAGCATCTGATGGTGCCTTTACCCACCCCAGAACAGGAGCGTGATCCAGGCTGATACCAGTGCTCCATTTTGGCCTGTGATGCAGATCCAGGGAGCATTGCAACATGAGAGAACTGAATATTTAATTGAAAAACATCACTTTTGGAAACGTGGGTGAAATGCTGTTACTGGACCCTTGTCAGAGGTAATTTCAAGCTGTTGCATGGATGCAGAATGAGACCTTCATCTGCCATTGCCCTCTACATAAATCCAGCTTCCTTGTCCATGTGCTGTTCCCTGCAGCAGGACACGGGCTGGCTGCTGCGGGGCTGTGCCGCGAGACTTGTGTTTCTCTCCAGCGAAGGCTTCGACTTTTTGCAAAGTCTGCCAAATTTCCCAGGCAAGGCTGTGAAAGTTGGGAGCTCCCTCGCGGGGCTGGGGCCGGGAGGAAGGGCCCCAGAACCCGTCCCGGCTTTGCCGGCCACCATTCCCGGGCCGCC
Source organism: Sialia sialis (assembly GCA_009812075.1). Taxonomy (NCBI): domain Eukaryota; kingdom Metazoa; phylum Chordata; class Aves; order Passeriformes; family Turdidae; genus Sialia; species Sialia sialis. The sequence goes on along the minus strand of VRYO01002184.1, from coordinate 5,002,885 downwards.
TTTCCCGGCCTTTTCCCAGGGCGGGCTGCCCGCGCTCCCCGAGCCGCGCGGTGCCGCTCCCTGATTGGCTGCAGGGAGCGCGCTGCTGAATTATTCATGAGCGCGCTGCCACAGAGAGAGGCGGAGCCGCGGCGCGGCTTTATTTGCATGCGGTGCCCCGCCCACCCATGCGGTTTGCATCGCACGGCCCCGCCCCCGGGGCGATCCCGCTCCAGGCCCCGCCCCGCCCCGCCGCGCCCGGAGGTGCCCGCGGAGCGAGGCCGCCGCGCAGCTGAGGGGAGCGGGCGCGGAGCGGAGCGCGGCCGGGGCGGCCCGGCCCCAGCCCCCGCAGGTGAGCGCCGCTCGCTGGGGCCGCACGGGGAGACGGGAGGGGCTCCTGGGAGGGGGCCTGGCGGCGGGTCGGGCCGGTGCGGCCCCGGCAGAGCTCCTCGGGGTGCCCCCGCCATGCCCGCCCCTGCTGGGCTGCGCGGCGGGGCCGGCAGGTGCCCGGGCCGGCCGCGTCGGGGCTGCCCACACCTGAAGCCCGGCGCACCCGGGGACTGGCGGTGTCTCCCCGTGGAAGTCGCAGCCGCGGCGCTGCGGGCTCTAGGGGTTTTGTTGGCTGTCGTGTCCGCTCCCGGGCTGTGCGCGGTGCCTGTCCCGGCCGGAGCGCGCAGCCCCGGGTACCGCGCGGCAGCTCCGCATCCCGGGATTCCCGGGGGCGCTGGGGCAGCGGCCGCTCCGGGACTTCCTGCCCGGCCCTCGAGCGGGTCCGGGCCGGGGCCGTTCCCGGCGTGCGGAGCCTCCGCGGGGGCTGCGGGAGCCGCTCCCGCCCCGTCCTGCGCCGGGAGATGCCGCTGCCCGCAGCTCGGCCCCGCAGGGCTCCAGCGCTGCCGCTGCCTCCACGCAGAGGGTCTTGGAGGAGACAAGAACCAGAACTGCAGTGACTCCCTCGGGATAGTCTGTTAGCGTTTTCTCTCTCTCTCTCTGTTTTGTTTGTTTTTTTTTTTTTCTCCTATGCCCGTATTAAATTCATTCCTGGTTTTTCTTTTCCTTCCCCAAAGTTGTGAGAACTTGCTGGATGGAGGAGCACGTTACTTCCAGCAGGCAGCAAACAGGTGTAATCAAGGTGAAGCAAGGTGTTCAGCCTTTGGCTCAGGTTGCCCTTCACTGTGCCATGGGAACAGGCTGTTGCTGGTGTCTCCCCTCCTGGAGCTGAGGCTTCACCTTTGGCTTTGCAGAAAGCTTTGTGTCTTTGTGTTTAGTGTTGCTGATGGTGTAGACGAGTACAATTAGATTCTCTGTCTGTTTTCTGCAGCCAGTGGCACAAAGCCCTGTGCTAGTGTGGGGATAGTGATGGGACAAGGGGGACAGCTCCACTGAGATGGCAGAAATTAAAGTTGTCCGTTGTTGTATCTTATTTGATGGGGAATGCTGCTCTTTGTAGTTATCTGAGAGTGCTTCATTCAACTGGAATATCTGGCTTTACCAAGCCCCAGCTGAAGCTGTGTGCCCAGAGCAGCTGCCTGGTGATCTTCGCTTTGATTCGGGGAGCTGCTGCTTCTGGCAAGGGGAATGCAAAGTGCCAGTAGGTCCCAAGGCTCCTCCGTGCATCCTGGCACGTTCCTTGTAGGGATAGACTGGCCCATGGAAGAGATGAGGATGATCTGTGCCAGTAGTGAGCAGTCCCTAATCCTGCTCAGTGCAGCTTGTCGCCTGTCAAAGGATTCTGTACCGTTCATGGTATATTGGAATAGGAGAAGAGTTCTCAGACATCTTCATAGGATGGTGCTGAAGAACATATTTTATTTGGTTTTGAATAAATTTCATCTGCTAGAACAGCTGACCAAAGAAAAGTACTGGAGGAGTTAAACCAGTTGAGAGCCCTTTATCTTCCAGTGGCCTTCTGGTATGGTAACATAATTATTCCTGGGAATTGCTTGTTGAAGAGGTGTGTCTTGGCTGACACAGAGGCTTGAGAAATGTCAAAGAGCAAGGGAGGTTTTAAACATATGTCTTGCAGTTAATAATGGCAGTAAGACTATGTGATACTGCTAGTACCATTATCTTTTTTTAAAATACCAAAGGAGGCACTGGTTTGGTTTCTGTACAGAAATTGTATGGAAACTCCAGTTCCCATATGCAAGTTTTTCATAGCTGGATCTCTTTGTGTTGATTTATGAAGCAAATTCTTTTGTAGTTTCCTCCATCAACCCGCTGTGTGTAAAGTGCTGCTCCAAAGTTACAAGCCACTTTTCTGTTTGATTCACACTTCTGACTAAAGCCTACAAAGGTTTTTGCATCATGGGCAATAATGTTGTTCAGTGCAAAGATTTTGTTGTGCTGTAGCATTTTGAAACTTCGTGTTGTCATGCCCCCATGACAAGGGGAACACAATAGGAGTCATAATGACACACAAGGTTTGCACAATTCCCAAATTCATTGCAGGTGGGCGGTTCCTGGTAACTCCAAGCACAAAGCTGTTGGAAGTACATGATCTTGCCTGAGTTGTGTGATTAGTTCTCAATTATTTTCAAAGAGTTCTTGGAGAATCAACGTCTGATAATTATTTAATATTGTTTGTGTTTTGGGAGGGCAGCCACCTGCATGTAGTATTGCCACAGTCTGTTAAGTTGTTCATTTCACTCTCTGTCTCCAGGTTCACTGAAATAAATTCTTTTGAAAGGATCTTTTAGTTTTCCTCTCTGACTACTGTGTGCAAGGTGCACCTGAACACTCTCCTGTTTATGAAACTGCAAGAGATCTCTGCATGATCTCATTAAACTGAGATTAATGTTAGAGCATCTTCCTTCTCCTGGGAAAAGGAGGTGGTGTCTTGCACTTCTCTCTGTGAACTGCAACTGCTCCTTCCCTTGCTTAAGCTGTTCTGCTTGGCTTGTGCTTTCTTCTTGTATGTGCCTTGAGTGTGTGTCTCAGCCGAGCAGGGTGGGAAAGATGAACAGTTACAGAATAGCTCCGGCTTGTTACATTGATTTCAAGCGAAAATTGTTCTTAAACTTGTCCTTTCATAGTGATTCATGGCACCTGTAATTGATGAATGAGATAAGTCTGGTATGTAAGTGATACTCAGCTCGGTTCTGTTAGTGTGAACTCACTGGTGCTAAGGAAGAGCTTTTTGCTGTGCAGCTGCCCCAGCTTCTGTTCTCTTGCTGCTGCCTGTGTTGTAACAGCAATAAGGCAAACTCCTGGGTGCAGGAGAGAACCTGGTTCAGACAAGGCCATGGCAGTGACGGTTTGTTAGAGCAGCACCAACCGCCTGGAGTTCAAACAAAGCTGCTTGATAAGGCCTCTTTTATTTTAGCAGGGTTGATAAAGTGTTATCAGCTGCATAGGTAGAAGTTCTCCCTTTAAGGACCTGTAAGCAGGAAGGAGTGCCGAGGAAGGAATGAGGAGACCTAAATCAAGGCAGGATTTAAGAGTTCTTGAGATACTTGCTGGCATTTTGAAGAGACAGCTCTTGGACTGTATCCCATTGCAAACCTGTTCAAGTTGAGTAAAGGTTGCCAAGGAAGCACACAGATGGTACCCTTGCAACTCTGCTACGTGAGCAAAATAAACTCATTATGGGTATGTTTTTGTTGTGGGGTTCATTTGAGACTGCATCCACACTTAATACTGTCTACGTAGTAAAAACTTCTGACCTGGGCTTCCTCTTCTTGCAAGACTGGATTAACTTGTGTGATTGGGACTTACAACATTTTGGCTGGAAATTCCACTCTCATGGGAGGACATAAGGAAAAATTGCAACAAATTTCTGCACAGGGTAGTTCCCTGCCAGCCTTTGCCAAGCTGATGGAGAAAATGATGGAGAGTGTCTCAGCAAGCTGTGCACAGGCATCAGGATACATTGCTGTGTGCAGGAAGAAGGAAGCCACAGGAAAATGTGGAGCTCTGGATTGGTGGCACTCAGCAGTGAGGAACAATTAATGCTGCTCTTGGCAAGGAGCATTTGTCCTTCTATTGAATATGGGTTCACAAACCACCTCTCACATCTGAAATGAATGGAGCTGAGCAAGGAAGACAAAATGAAATCTGCTTGTGATGTTAAACCACTCCTTAGTCTCTGATTTGGAACAGGATCGTCTTGTGCTTTCGTTGCCTTTCCATATGAATTGGGAGGAGATTTTGCTTTGTGTCTGGACCTAATCCAGTGAGGTGAAAAAGGGGACTGTGTTTAGCTGAGCATTCAGGTAAGGAAGCAGCAGGAGTTGGATGTTCAGGGCACTCTGAGCCCTGCTCTCAGGTGTCCATGTCCTGAGTACCAGCAAAACTTGGGTTGGCTCAGCCTTGGGCTATTGTTGCCTCTAAACAGCTGCCCTCAACGCATCTTAAAAGAAGAGAATGTTGCACATATTTTCTGGTAAATCTTGTCTTTGTAAGCCTAAAGAATTGTTTCCCTGGAAAATAAGATCATTAGATACATGCAGACCTGGCATAGCTTCAGAGGCTACTGGAGAATTCCTCTCTGGCTACTGGTAGCCACAACTGTTACCAGATGGTTGTAAATGCTTACTGGCAGACAACTGCAGGCAGAGCACATGGGGCTGGAGTTTTATGTAAGAACTCCAAAGGTGTGTGGGAGAGAAACTGGCCTGCTAAAATGTAAATGTGCATCTGGAAGATAAGATTATACAGATTGTGGAATCTATTTCTAGAATTGGAAGAGATACTTGCTTATTGTACTAAAACCAAAATTCTTCTCTTTGATAAGAGCCTTGTAAACTTGTGATAATAACTGCTCGGATAGCCTGTGCTGCAGTGGATGCTATTCCTTCTTTGCCTTTGTTCAAAACTGCTTGTCCTCTCATTCTCTCCCATACTGTGATGCTCAAAGGTTCTTGGGTCAGAAAGAAACTGATACCAGTCTGTGAGAGGTAACTTTTGTAGCTTGCCTTCTCTGATCCTCTCAGCCCTTCAGGGTGATGGTTCTTCAGGTGAGTTGCTGCTCAATTCAGAACTACTACACTTCTTAGCCTGCTGAACAAGTTGTTGTGGGCTGGAGTGTGAATGCTGGAGCTCTTGCATAAGCAGGCTCAAACAGCATGCTTCAGGATGCCATTAATATTTCAGGATAAAACATTCTAGCAAGTTTTTAGATATAAAGTTGTGTCTCTTTCAAATCGTTGTTCTTTGCTCCTGAGTTTGCCTCTGCTGGCACAGCTGAGGTCTTTTGTTCTGAAGTGGGGAGGGTAATTAGTAGAGTTTCTCTGTGGGTTTGCCTCGTTGAGCAGGTCCAGGATATTGATTGACAGTGGGAAAGGGTGCGTCTGCTTGGCACTTTCCTTTCCTCGTCTGGCTAAGGGCAAGCTGTGTGTTATACATGGGTGTGATACACTCTCCTTGCATTGCACAGCACCTTGTCACTGCTCTGCAACTTCTGCTTACTTAAAGTGAATGTAGCTTTTTGAAAATATGCCCTTCTCTCAGGGATGCCTAATAAAAGAAAATTTATGATCTGACACTATTTATAAATTTTCAGTTGAGGCGCTAAATCACTGTAGAAGGATTTACTTTCCAAGTAAACTACGCTTTTATTCTTCTCTCTTTTCTGAGGTCCTCATGCATTTGTTTCTGTGTGCATTCTTCACCCTGCCCACAAACACAGACACCTGCAGCTGCCCTGCTCAGAGCCAGTTTTTGTATGTTGACTGGTGCTGCCAGTGATTCCAGGTGACTGGAATGTCACGTAGGTGGCATATTCCAGTCACCTAGATCCCAGTAATTCTAGGGACTGAGTGACTCAGGTGAATGATCCTCAAGTGATCCTCTGGTCCTGTGAGCTCATGGCAGTGCTGGAGATGTAATCAGGAAAGGTGAAAGGGCAGTGGTGCAACAAAGAGGTACGAGTTCAATTCGGGCAGTTTCTAAAGGGAGTTCTCAAAATACGCCTGTGGAGCATCCTGTTTATCACACCATTTCCTTCTTTTGGACCTTCACAGCTGGTGCAAGGCCTTGCTAGGAACTCTTAGAAAAACAACTCAGCTCCTCAGGAGGGGCTGCTTTGGGTCATTATCCAAAGGCCATTGTTGCTGGCAGGAGCACAGAAGCAGCCACCCTGTTTCCAGCTGTGCTGCTCCCATCTCTACAGGTGTGGAAGCTCCTCCTCTCTGTCACTCACCCTCAGCCCCACTGTTTGAAGGGTTCAGGGCCCTCTGTTCATTTGCCAGTTCCTTAGGTGCTCCTGGTCCCTCTTTTGCTCATCATCCCCTTGCTCCCCCTTTGCTGTAGGTGTATATGAACATCTTCTGACCATGTGTAATATCCATTCTGATCCTTCACTGCACATGTGTGTCATGTACAGAGAGCTGGCAAATTGCTCCCTGTGCTCAAATTAAAATCCTGAGGGAAGTTTCTGTGAAGTGCAGCCTGTGAGAGGTGGCCAGGACAGGCAGGAGCACTAACCCAGGGGAAGTTGTCAGGTTGTGAATTCGAGCCTTTGCTTGGGTTGGCAGGGTTTTATTGTCACTGAGTACCTGTGCACAGGGGAGATGTGAGAGTAGGATGAGCGTGGTTCCCCCTGTGATTGCTGGTTTGATTCAGGTCTGATTTCTGGTCTTTGGATCCTCCTGTTGCTGTGAGAGACTGGGACTTGCTGCTTTGTGTTTCAGCTGCTCGGTGAATTGCAGGTGCGAAATTCCCTTCCCCTGCCCCCACCGCGAGCAGAGAGTTGATATTTTACAAAAGCAAGTTAATAATTAATGCAGCTCCCCTGCAGGCAGCACAGCGCCCTTTCTGCCATGCCCATGGAGAGACCTGAAAATGGGATTCTTTCTCTTTGGCTCAATAGCTGGAGGGTTACCTGGGGTGAAAACTGATGCTAGTCAATAATGCCTGAGCCTGGGAGTTGTCTTTTATGTTGGGTTTGCCTGAACGTTTATGCAAATGCTGCCGTTTTGCCTTTTCTTTGGATAAGGTCAACCCGAGGGATTGCAAAATGGCCAAGTGCAAAACCCTTTTTACAGTCCTCTTGTTTTATCTGTACCAGTTTGCTTTATCAATGTGAAAATGGAATTGTGAAGTGCTGCAGCAGAGAGCTGTGCTAGACTGGTATCAGGTTTTAGTCACTCGATAGTGATGTCTCAGTCTGCTCTGGCTGACTTGTTACCTGCTAAACTAAAATAAATAACCTACTTCTGCCTGCTTTCTGATCAGGCTGCCTTTGTTTATGTAGGCTTTTCTTTTCTATTTTGTTAGGATTTTTGTTGCCAAGATACTACAGCAAAAGGAAGATGAGAAGGTTCTTGAGACCCGGCCATGATCCAGTGCGAGAGAGGCTCAAACGTGACCTTTTCCAGTTTAACAAGGTATGGGGCTTTCCTCAGTCTTCCAGGCAAACCTGTCCTGAGCCACTGCATCCTGCAAAAGGAGGGATAAACTGCTTGAGTGTGGGTGGAAAAGTTAAATTTAGGAGAGGTGCTGGTTTGTTTTCGTTTTCAGTTCTGTCCTTTTCTCCCCTGATGTGCCTGAGTAGTTTCCTTCAAGCTCCTGGGCATGTTCCCAATTCTGTCTGTCCTTTTTTAAAAGAGGAAGGGTATTGTGGTGCTGTTGAGTGGTACTTGCTGAAAGAAGAGATCTTCACAGCGGTTTTTTGTCCTCTGAGTGGTCTGTCACTTGTCCTGCTGTGTTCCGGGACTGTTTCTGTTCCAGGTAGTCCTTGTTTATTTTCATAAACTTTTTTTCTAAAGATACACATAAGCCACAGCTTGTGATGCAGCTGAAGCCAGAGTTCTTTGTCCCTAAATATGCTTTGGATTTACAAGTGTACTCCTGCTTTTAAATGTGCATTTAAAAGACTGTGCTAGCACCTAGGCAGCACAATGGCCATTAATAATGAATTTACTATTATCTTAGTCTGAATCTGTTTCTAGGTTTTTTTCCTTCCCTCTGTGAAGAAATGGCAATGGCTGTGCTATCTATCCAACACTCTGGGCATTTTTCTTTTGAGCTCTGGCCAGGAGCATAGTGCTTTTATCTTTGAAAATGCTTAGTATTAAATCATGGCTAGGCTAATGGCTACTTACCCTTTCTTTGGGGAGCGGAAATACATTTCTAGGTTTTATGTTTCCAAGGTTTAAGTGGAATTTTGCTGAAAAGTGTAATGGATAAATGAAATCAGCCTAGGAAATAACCTCCTTGATTCATTAGAATTGTAGTGTAGATGGATACTTGAAGTGGAACCGTGGATATTTGAGAGAAATGATTTAATGTAATTGGTACTAAGCAACACCAATTCCATGCATACCTTCCTGTCATTGGGGAGACAAAGGAACTCGAGTGCTTTGGGTCTGTTTTCTGCCTGCTACCACCAGGAAATCCTAGTGCAGATGCAGTAGAAAAATCAGTGAGTGCAGACCAAGTTTGAATTGTTTGCATCTGGCTAAATGCAGTATCAGGTCCAGAAAAAATGTCCCAGGGATGGTCAGAGTTGTTTACAAGCATTTAAAATTATATATACCTTGGAAAAACTTTGCTATTTTAGGGATGGCCCTTCCTTGAATATACCTTTCCCTTATGTTTGGCTAAGCTTTACTTGCCAGAGACACACTAATTTGGATAATGCAAAACAGGGTTGAAAGAGCTGGCTTTTACAGCAGAGGGAAACTTCCCAATACATTAGAAGCTGACATCAGGATTTGTGACTCCATTTGATTCAGTCCTGAAGGTAAATGTGACATCTTGTTTCTAGGGAGACAACTACTCTGGACACTTCCTAATGGTTTACTCTCATTAACAGCTTGGTGATTAAAGGCCTCATAAAATGCATTTGCACCTTTAAGCCACAGTAACTTGTTATTTTCTAATAAAAATCAGAAGGGTATGAGCATCATACTAGAATCTTTTACACTTCACTTTTTTCTTCCATAAAAGTGAGGGTTTTTTTCCTCAAGTCTTGTGTCTCCCATTCCAGTATTTCCAGAGATAATGGGTCATTTGAAAGCTTCTATCCTTTGATCCAATAAACATCTACTCACAGCTAGGTAGACTGAGAAAATCTGGGAAAGTCAGACCTTAATTCTGAGCTGTTGAATGTTGTGGCTTTGAGGAGCCAAGAATCATAGTGCTTTGTGTGCCAAGGCTGTCCTGGGCTAGTGTGCTATTAGAGCAAGCACATTAGTGCTGGTAAGCAGGTTTTTTTAAACACTTGTTATTTGAGGTCTTTGAAAGACTTCTGGTTAAGAACCTGCTTGGGAAATACTCTGTGAGCCTGTGAAGTTGCTGATCAGAGGAATTGCATGGTGGATTTGCACCTCTTGAGTGTGTGATGCAGGTCATGACTAAAGGCAGAGGTGCTGGGGATTCCTGCCCTCATTTCACACTGAAGTTGAATATAAATGCATGATGCCACACAGATTTACTGTTAGTGTAGAATGTATTTGCCCACACTGGCCTGGAATAGACTTCAATTTCGAAAGTCTGTTTAATTGGTGGTGGTGGATTTTTGTTTGTTTGTTTATTCTGTCAGGTATAAATAGGCTGTGATCTTCTTAATGCTTTTCTCTTGCATTTCTGTTTTGCATAAGAGCTGGTCCAGATGGTTTTAAAGGACTGATTGATGACTGGACTAGTGCTTCAAACTGTCTTCAGAGTTGTGTTTGTTTCAAAAATCACCTTCCTAAATTCTGCTAGTCACTTAGCTTTGCATATCTGTTTCTCTGTATGAGTAAGAACTTCCCATACTTGTGTGTACCTGTTGCAAGAATCTGTTTTTAGCTTAGTGGATAGAATGAAGGATAAGGTATGTGGACTTGGCAGTCTGCTTCTTTGAGTTTATCCTGCTTTTGGAAGTAGTATTTGGATGCCTTTGGCTCAGTCCAAGCCCTGCAGAAGAAACATGTTCAGGCTGGCATTGTCAGACTAGATGATGGGTAACACACAGGTGAACCAGCCTGTCTTACAGCTGAGTGTTACCCAACTGGGAGCACTGTGTTTAATTTATGGCTTCATGTTTTTTCCCCTGTTTTCAGCCATCCTGCCCCTTTGCTGATGGGTGTGATGGAGAGCTTTCCTGAAATCTGAATTAGTCTAAGCAGAGTGGAGTTAGCACATACAGGTTTTATTGTTTCTTCAAAAGACAGGGCTTGTATTGCTGATGGTTGGGTTTGTCTCTGCTCTCCCATAAAACAATCTGAGAGAAGAAGCAGAGACAAGTGGAAGGAGGAAGGCAGAGATGAATTTAATCTGCACAGCTTTAGTGTGGGCTGGGAACAACTGTTCAGTTTGGCCACATTTTTCCTGCAGTAAATATGACTGACATGAAGCATTTCTGTCAGTGCTGCTGACACCAGGCTTGCTCGAGTCTGACAAATCTGTGGAGAGTGAAAAAAAAACTCCTACCTTTCCCCAGAGAAACAAAGGCCCTTTTGAGAAGGAGGGCACATTGTGGGCACTGCAGTTTCTTATTTCAGCTCTGTTGAAAAGCTCCTTTGTAACTTCTGCTGCCTCCTGCCCCCCTGTCTCCCCCTTGCTGCGTTTACCTGCTGGGCAGGTGAAAGGATTGCCTGATGAAAGCTGCCCAGGGGAGGAAAGGAGGGCAGCTCAAAGCTGGCTTCATGTGATTTAACAACTAGGTGCAAATAAGTACAGGGAAAAGATCTGGGTAATCAGGACAGTGAATGTGAATGCCTGGCCCTGGTGGTGTCAAATGCATCCCAAAAGTCACCCTGAAGCCTTTATTGTCCAGCTGTGGAAACAAATGACATAAGAGAGTTATCTTTGTTGGATCTTGTGGGTATCTTGGTTGAAGATTCAGAGCTCCCAGAAAGCTTTAGTACATTTACTGCTCTCCATGAGCAGCTCTATAGTGGTTGTCACTGATACTTTTCTTTTGCAAATTTGTCTGTAGAATGGGGGGTACTTCAAATTTTTGGTTGAATGAAAACCTGGAGAAAAAAAAAGTCACCCTCCTATTATTATTACTAAATCATACACACTTGGTTGTGAAGTTCATAGGTCTCATACTTGAAAATTAAAGCTTTTATTGACTTGTCTAATGTGTTTACAAATTAACACATCAAACCCAAGATATAATTAGGCCAGTATTAAGGCTGGTGTTGACAGCTTCCTAACAGGCACTGCAGTATTGTATAAGTCATGGTTTTCTGAGAGCTGTGGCTAAAGCTTTATCTTCTGGGTTGGATGAAATCTTAGAATAATCAGAGTTTCTAATTGATGTGTCACTGAAAATTGCACCTGGTTGTGCTGATAACATGACAGTGCAGTGACTGTGAACAAGTTGAAACTAAAGCTATCAGGGGAGTTACACTGGTGTCTCCCTAACAAGTTCCTCACTTTGTTTTGGGTGAGAGTGGAATGGTGTTTATTGCCTGTGCTACACCTGATTCATTTTAATGTCTGATCTGTTGTTAAGATAATGTTACCTTGGATCTTCTTCCCAGAATTTTGCACCATAGCTTTATACTCCCACAACTCTGACAATTAGGAAGCTTTTCTGTGTTGCCTCAGTATCACAGTGCAGAGAAATTCTTCTTTGCCTGTGCTGGGTTAGGAAACTGCTCTGTTTCAATTCTGAGTCCATTGATAAATTCCTAATTTCATACAGCCTTCTCCAGGAAGTTTTATATGTGTAGCTATGCAGAGGTTGGTTAGCAGCAGCTTCAAGGGTGATAGTAAAAAGACTGACTTCTCAAAATTTGGTTTTAATAATGCAAACCTTAAATTTAAATTGCCTTCTTAAAATATGAATAGCTAAGGCTGGAGATCAAGTTATCGAAAAAGGAAGTAAACTCATTGGTCTTGGAGCTTGTAGTACTAATCTTGGCTTACTAGCTATAAAAGGTAAAAAAATTACTATCTACTCTTTCGCCCTAATGAGCAAGCATAATGAGTTGGCAAGCAGAAAATTGGGAAATGCTCCAATATTTTCTGTTTTATCTTCTAAAGAGGCTCATCTTCCATTAAGAGAACCTCAGGCTGGGCTGCCCATTATTTAGAGGAGGGAGGTCTTTTCTTGCAGCTTAGGAATTGTGATCAAATGAGTAAAACCAAAGCAAACTGGCAGACTCTGGAGTCAGCTGGATCCTCCTGCGCTGTGTCTTTGAGCAGGACATTAAAGTGCTGTGCAGCAGCTGGGGCACCTCGGGCTATGCCTGACCACGGAAATGAAACCAGCTCCATTTGATTCTCGTGAAGGGGATTAAGCTGGGAAATCACTATGCAGGAAATAAAGTCCAGGTGTTACTTTTAGGCTGAATAAAGCATAAAATTTAAGTGATGTGGTAGTTTTGCTCCAGACATGATGGAAATGAGGATGGGAGTGAGGTGCAAGACTTCTCTGCCTTTTTTTTTTCCTTCTTAATAGTGAGTATAATGGATTCCTATTCTGCAGCTGGCCTTGGAAGAATGTATTTTTCAGAGGTTGGGCCTGTAAGGATCAGCTTTTTCCAGGAAGCATCCCTATTAATCATCCCTGTTAATCTGTGGGCACACCAGCCCTCTTTACCTGGCTGTGTGTTGGATCATACTGGTTTTGCCTAAACCAGGATAAGAGCTGTGCATTAGCACTTGTGAAAACCTCACTGAGCTGTTTTCCAAGCAGCTTGGTGGCATCCTGTAAGCATGGCAGGATATTATTCCCTGGTGTGTAAATGCATGCTCAGTGTGGTTTGTGCAAACACTCCAAACCTCCCTCCTGGAGCAGTTGTAAATTGTACTTTAGGGAAGTCACCAAGGCCAGGCAACACTGCTCCCTGTGACAGTGACATCTTTTTAGTCCCAGATGTCTTTGAATTACTCTGAGGTGGCCTAGCAGGCTGCTGCTCTCATTAAATTCCAGTGTTCCCTCTGGAAAGTGGATATGGATTACATTAGTTTTCCTGACTGCTCACAGGAAATCTGTTTGGTTTCCGTGATGAGCACTGATGTTCACTCGTAGCCCTGCATTTCTTTGCACCATTTCTTCATGTCAGTCACCAGAAAGAGGTCAGGAAGGCTGACCGTGTGGAATTTGTCAGATAAAGCTGATCTTAGAGCTCACAGTATTTGTGTCAGTCTTTGCAATTGTGCTGAGCAGTTGGTTTACAGAAGTGCAGCTGATGTGGAGTGATGGAATGTGTTGTATTGACTGACTAAGCTGTGCTTATGCAGAGTTATTTATAATCTTAACATCAAGAACTGCTCAGGCTACTGAATATTTTCAGAGTATTTCTCTTTCATTGCTGTTACACTTCTGGATATCCCTGGCTGGGATTCTTGGCACACATTCATCATTAGACTGTCATTCAGCAAATCAAAAAGATTTGAACACCTTTCAGCAGAAACTGTGCCATTAAGTGCTGTATTTCAGAGTGCCAGGCTGTGTTGATTTTCTGCCCAGCAATGCCCATGAAACAAGCTGCTGATCGTGATTTTTGCTTCTCTCCCCTAGACTGTGGAACATGGATTTCCCCACCAGCCCAGTGCCCTGGGCTACAGCCCATTCCTCCGTCTCATGGCCATTGGGACTCGATCAGGAGCCATCAAATTGTATCCTTTAAACACTTGGGTGAGAGTTCTCCAACCTTACAGAATTAACACAGCTTTGAAGACACTTCAAAAGTTAAATTAAGTATGAATTTGCAAGCAAAGGTTACTGGAACACTGAAACAGTTTGCCAGGACTTGGAATGATTTTGGTCTGATCAGGGTGGGATTATCTTTCCAAACAGCTGAGCTACAGCTCCAACAGAAGCTGAGCTGATGCAGATATTAAACAAGACTCTGCTCTTGCTATGCAGAAGGTCAGACTAGATCTGGCCTAAGTTTAGCAATCCTTCACATTGTAAATTCCAGGGTTGTTTAAATATTTGGGGCAGGGTTCCTTTTTATTCTTTTTTTTCCTAAAGCAATTCTATTTCAAAGGTTAAAGCTGAAGTCAGAAATGCCTTCTACTTCCTGAGTTTTTGACCATCCAGGAATTAAAGACCTAAACATTGAAGGTGGTAATTTATTTTTTTTTTAGCTAATGACGTCCAGTCTGATTTTTGTGTGTGTGTGTGAAGTGATTCTCATGGCAGAGACCAGTTAGATGAGCTGTAAAACAGGCATGTCACCCAGCCCAGAAAGGAAAAGTTGGTGCTGTCTCTGCCAGCTTAATCATTCACTGCTGGTGTTGTTTGTGCTCTGAGGCTGGGCTCCACATGCAGGCAGGAGCCATCTGTCTCCTGGTTACAAATTAGTTAAGCAGGATTGTAGTGTCTGGGAAACCACTGAACATCCTTGAGAAAAAACAGGGTCCAGGCACCTCTTCTGCATAGACTGAAGGAAGAAGTGAACTTCCCTGTTCTCCACACTGAGCACAGTCTGCAAATTTTACCAGCATGTAAAATCAAATGATTTGCATTGATTCTTTGCAGTCCAGCTCCCCAACAGTAAAACGTGGTTTCAAACTAATGTCTTTTTGTCTTGCTTGCTAGCAAGCTTCTTATCAATTAATTGTAGCTGTGGGTCACCTTAAATACTGTAGATCCTCAACAAACTCATCAGATACGGTGCTCCTGGGGTGGAGTTCATGGGTTTACATGAAGAAAACAACACTGTAATGCAGATTCACTTTATACCTGATCAGGTAAGTGCATTTTCAGTACCTCTGTGACATAAGGAGATCTCTCCTGATCAGGTGTTGGTTTTATTCCAGGGATCTGGGCTCCTATTACCAACTATATTCAAGCACTGCTTGGTTGGGAATGTTTATCCCGGTGTATTTTGTGCTCTCAGCAGCGCTTGTTGCTGTGGAGATGCTCAGTAAAACTAAAAGAGAAGCTTTAAACTAAATAGTAGCTTTGTTGTTCATAACTGTTAGTCATTTATCTCCAGCAACATCCTGGGAATGGTAATAAGGCCAGGATAGTTCAGGCAATCTGCTGCAGAAGCAAGAACTTCCTTTTCCTTTCGCAGCCCCTGTTTTTTCAGTAGTACTGGGTGGTCTTTGCTTTGCACAGCACATAGAACAGGAGTTGCTGCTGAGCTGATTTAATTATTTTCAGGAGCTCAGAACAGCACTGCTAACCTCATGTGCTGTTAAGTTTGTTGTCTGGGGGTATTGAATCTTGCTCCTGGGGATTGCTGAGCAGTTATTGCCACACACTAAAAATAGAAAAGCAGAATTTTCCAAATGTCTGGTGGCTGTCTAACCACTTTCCCTTGGCTGTCAGACTGGTGTCTTGGTCACAGGCTTTGTTGCCTGATGCCCCCAGTGTAGCACAAGTGGCCTCTCTATGAGAGGGATTTAATTCCTGAGGCAGTTTTGGGTGTCTGTTTGCTTAACTAATGGTATAAACTGAAACTCCCATGGGGAGTGTTGCACCAGGTGTGGCTGCAGCAGGTAAAATGCTTCAATTTGAACATCCAGCCAGCAGGGCTGGGCTCATAAAAGGATTCTGACACAACCCTGCAGAATGAGGTTGGACACGAAGAATGTGAGGAGTGTGGTGTAGCAGAGTGTGTCAGCTCCACCCAAAGCTGGGGTGTGTTCACAAACCTGTGCTGAGCCTGGAGGAGGTGAGATACAGCCTGCAGCTGCATGGCTGGGCTGTACAGCACAGCCTGAGCTTCTGCAGGAGCCTTGTCATCCCCCTCAGTGATAACCTGTGCCTTTGTAACAGGGTTTTGAGCCTCTAGGCTACTTCTTGTCTCCCTCCACCCCCCAAATCCCTTTGCTGCAGTGTTTGTCCACTGCCATAAAAAACTGAACCAGCTCCCCAGTCCTGTTTTAGCAGGGAATTATAAACTGCAGCAACTCTACTGCTAAATTTACTGTGTTCTGTTTAATGCTGACGTTCTGAAAAAAGCAAGCTGTGTGATTTTTGCAGTGCCAGCTGGTGACACTGCTGGATGATAACAGCTTGCACCTCTGGAGCCTGAAGCAGCATGGAGGAGCATCTGAGCTGCGGGAGGAGCATCGCTTCACCCTCAAAGGGCCACCTGGGTGAGACACAGCAGGGGCTTGGAGCTGCTCCGGGGATAAGCAAGCCAGGAAATTCTGCTATTGTTTAAACTAGAGCCTGTCCAGTTCTTGCAGCCTGCCACTCCTCTGAATCCACTGAAAGAGCATCCATGGAAACCAACCAGGAGCTGGCTAGGGCATGGGAGACCAAAAACAAAAATCTTTTAAAATATTTTGCATTCACTGCTGTGGGTATGGGAATTATTAATCTTAAGGTTAGGTAAATTTAACCATGCCTTAAGTCAGACTTTGAAATGCTGTTGTGATTTTAGTTTCACTTGATCTTGCTGGTCTTAGGTGAGCTATTTTTAGGAACACTCAGAGTTCTGTAAGAAAGGTGTCAGGTTCTTTGTCCATGCGCTTGTCAAATTACTGACATAATTTGTCTTAAAGTTGATGTTTTCCTTCTTAAAAAAAAAAATCATGCCTCCAAAACAAACGACACTGATAAATATCCCTGTTCTGTTGTTAACTCTCCCAAATTCAGTAACGAGAGTCTCTTTGCATCCCCAGCTCTCCACCAAGCGCCACGCAGGTCACAGCTGTGCTTCCCCATTCCTCACGGGAGGTGCTGTACCTTGGCACAGAGAGTGGCAACATCTTCGTGGTGGAGCTGCCCTCGCTGCGAGTGCTGGAGGACAGGACCATCACCCCCGAGGCCGTGCTGCAGCGGTGAGTGAGCAAACAAGAGGTGGAATGCCATTAGCAGACACATCCTTTGTTCAAGTGTCACCCCAGATTATGGACTGGGGCCTCACTGTTGTGTTAAGCTTTGTCCATATCTGCCTCATGAAAGTAACTTTTAATCCTGCTGTGTATTAAGTAACATTTTCTGTCCTGCTCCAGCCTGTTCTGTGGAGGTACAGAGTGTTCACTTGGGGTGAATCTGCAAACCCTGTGCCCTAGCCCTTGTCTTTAGTTTTGGAAAAAAATAGTATTTTGTTTAGCTGTAATTATCCATTTATCTTTTCAACCACTGGCTGAACATCTGATGCTGGTTTGTTCAAATGGGGTTTTTATCACCCTGCTGAGTGCTGCTGAAAACTGTCCTACTTCACATCTCCTACTGACATTTCCATCTTACCTTTATTCTGTAAGAGAAAAGGGTGAGTGGTTCAAACTGTCTTTACAGTCCTGGAATTCATTGTAAACCTTGGCCTTTCCTTGAAGAAAACAGAACTTGGTCCATATCTGTGTGATAGGCCTGGTGTGATGTCTCCCATAAGATATTTCTGCTGCTTGAAGGATTTGTGGGAAGATTGTAATTATCTGTTTGTAGCTTAATTTCTCATTCTTACACCTTTTATTGCAGTCCTTTCAGATTGTATCTGGAATTAGCTTCTCTTGGTTTTCTCTTCTGCTCCTGCAGGATACCAGAAGATAACTGCAACAGGCGATCCTGTGAACTGGTGGAATCCCTTCAGGAGCATCCTAAGAACCCTGACCAGATCCTAATTGGATACAGCAGGGGCTTGATTGTCCTGTGGGACCTGCAGAATAACAAAGCACCACAGCATTTCCTGGGCAGCCAGGTATTGATTCAATCCAGAGTCAGTTCACAGGGCAGGAAGGGCTCTCACTGACACTCTGAAGACAAATCAGGTGCAGGGAGAGCCTGAAAACCTGATTTTTTAGTAAGAATGGGTTGTTTTGGGGAGATAACAGCTCTCTGGAGAGAGTCATTTGTATGGCTTTTTTTCAGCAACTGGAGAACCTCTACTGGCTGAGGGATGGCAGTAAATTCATTAGTTGTCACTACGATGGAAGTTACACCCAGTGGCCAGTATCCAGTGACAACAGGCAGGCAGAGCCTCTGGAAAACACCGTGCCTTATGGTCAGTAAGTGAGCTTTAACTGTTGAATAATTGTCCAAACTCAATTCTGAGCTTGTGTAAGATATTTAAATCACAATTCTCCCTAGTATTTAATGGCAAAATGCAGAGATGCCTCTTGACCAGGTTGTGAGCCTGTACTGACGGATTTCAGACCAGTTTTTCTCTGGGATTTGAAACTCCTTTGCATTGTTGAAGTCTGTCCTGGACATGGAGAGCAAGTCTTGAGAATATTAGTGCCCCTTATGGAGAAGGGTGTGGTGATTCAGCTTTTTGTTTTAGCTGGTATCCTGTTCAGCAGGAGCTGCTTGGATCCTGTGTAATTAATAGTGAGCTGAGTGTATTTTTTGTCAACCTGAGCAGTGATTAAATGAAGCTTCTGATTTGCTGGAAACCATCAGATGGGGATGATGTCACCTTTTGAGTGCAGAGAAGCTTTTAAAGCTCTATCACTTTATATTAGTGTCAGGAATGGCTGTGATTTTAGCAATCCTTTCCAGTTAATCAGCTCCTCCAGCAGCACTTCACTCCCTGGAAGTGAGGGAGTGGCTAGCCATCAGCATCATGGTTTAGAACTTGCCCTGAGCCTAAGCTGTGTTTTGCTGCAGAGTTCTGTGGTCAGTGTGTCCCAGAAGATTTGTCTGATGTAGCTTGGTCTGGGGAGGTGGTGCTGGCTCCTACTAATTTAGGTGGCTCTCCTTGGGGTGGAGGGTGAGGTGACCTGGCTGAAGCAGAATCAGCAACTTCTGATGTAAAGATGCACTTCTTGAATTGTAGCAAACAACTCTGTTTTCTCAGGTCCTTTTCCTTGCAAGGCCATCTCCAAGATCTACTGGCAGACAACAAAAAATGGGTGAGTTTGTGGTGAATCCCTTCAATTCACTTTTTGAAGGGTGCAGCATGCAATGCCATCTGAGCCCTTTAGAGTAACATTATGAGAACTTAATGTCAGACTTTGACATTTCTTTAATTTTTTCATGCTCCTCACTTCAGCACAGACCACTTTAACTCTTTCTTTCTCTTCAGGCTTCCTTACATAATATTCCAAGGAGGAATGCCCCGGGCTAGCTATGGGGACAGGCACAGTATCTCTGTTATCCACGGCAGCCAGCAGACAGCCTTTGACTTTACCTCACGAGTGATTGACTTCTTTATCATCTTCAGTTCAGATCCTGCTGCAGGTATGTGATGGAAGGGCATTACTGAGGAATTAGGGTAGCTGTGTACGTGTGTGGGAATCTGCCTGGTATAAATAGCATATGAAATGTGATAAGGAGGTCAGTTGTTTGGGGATTTTCTGAGGCTTCAGCAGAGAATCACAGAACCATTTATTTCATCTGGCAAAGACCTTTAAGATTGAGTCCAGCTGTGAAAGATTCCCACTTAAAAGTGAAATGTAAAGTACTGGTGTAAATAAAGGGCTAGTTACAAATGCCATACATTCCTCAAAAAAAATTAGGCTACTCTCTTAATGAGAAGATCTCTTAAGCTTATATCTGTTTTAGCTGGACATTGGGCATAACCAGGTCATGAAATGAGAATCTGAATATTGTTGTTTGGAAATAACACTTCAAAGGAGGCTAATAATTAAAACCAGAATTTACTCCCACTGAGACACTGCTTCTTTTAATTAGTACCTGGATTTGTGTCTGGAGCTGTGGTAATAAATCAGCAAAGGATGACATAGAACCAAGGGTCAGTATATGAAGAAATTAAGTGTATGAACTTAATTTCCTTATTGCTGGTGAGCATGAGTGTAAGTTGAATAGTTCTCATTCCTGGAATTGAGTAGAGCTTGTCAGATTCTTGCTTCTGTTGAAGAACTTTCTTGCCCTTATTTCTGCAGTAATGTACATTTTTCCTTTTCATGAAACTGTAAAGGGTTTTGCCCAGGAACTCTGTTTAATGCTGGTGCAGTTCTTGCTTCTGGCTAACTTGGAGCAACTGAGTTTAAAATGCTGTTTCAAGCTCCAAAAATGTGCAGTGTTGGAAGCTGGATCAGACTAAATTGCAAATTGTTTAGGAGCTTGTAAGTAAATCTTCTGTTACTGGATCTTCTTCTCAGGCTTTCTAGTCTCTGAGGTACCTGCTGGACTGGTTTCCAAACCAATTTGTCCTGTGTCCTGCCAGGGAGGGTGGTGACAGCCACAGCTCCACATGGGAGTCTCTCCGTGCAGGTTGGGTCCTTTTGGTTCTGGGAAGCAGAGCATGGATCCTGGGGAGGAATATCCTGGGAGAAGAGGCAGAAAGAAACAGCTTTTGGATTCCTTCCTGCCTCTCTTCTTACATCTTAACAGTCTCAGGTCACTGAGAAGAGAGCAGAGAAATGCAGTGTAACTGAGCTGTGTGTGATTTTCCCTGCCCAGCACTGCCTTTATTAACAAGTGTGCAGAACCTACAACTCTAAACCTTCGAGCTCACAGTGCTGGTAAATTTGAGGTACTGTTTCATAACATGAGTTCAATGCCTTTTGGTGTTAAAGAAGGAGACCCTTTCACTTTCTATGGAATTATCAGGGTGTAGATTCTGGAGGAAGTCTCAAAGATGAAAGAAATCTGAGTTTTTTAGGTCAGAGTTGTACCACTTAGAGTTCTGGTTTTGCATATGGTTAGAAATCCTTTAGGATGAAAAACTGAATAAACAGGCTTTATATTTCTAGTTCCCAAGAACTCAATGATCCAGTGTTATTGAATTAACACTGTTCAGGATCTGCTACAGGAAACTGAAACTGTTGCACGCAGACGAGGAAGTTTTTTACAATAAAATGAGGTTTCTGTGGTTGACAAGCTTCCTTGTGGCTGATTGCCTAAGCTTAGTGGATCTACCTAGCTTGCCTTGTTTGCCCTTAAGCAGTCTTCCCTGCAATGGCAATACCAAGGTATTAATTGTATACCAAAGCCACTTAATTTAATAAGCACAGAGCTAATGCACTGCAGCATGGTCCTAGCTAGTGACTTTCCACTACCCTGAATATGCTGTTTTTAAAAAGGCCAACCCTTCCTGGTTTGTTTTGGTTGGTTTTTTTTGGTGGTGATGTTGTTTTTGTTTGTTTTTTTTGGGGGAGATGTGTTTTGGTTTTGTTTTATATTTTTAAATGAGGTAGGTGAGTGTATGGCAATAATGACAAATTCTACCATGCCTGCTCCTTCAACAACTTAAAATAGATTCTTGCCATAAGAAATTAGCTCAGATATGTGTTTTTGCAGGGAAAAACATTGTTAAAACAGAGCACTTTTGGTTCATGTTGGCAACAGCAAACTGCAGGGCTGTTACAGTACAGGAATGATTCTGTTTGTTTTGTTATGAAGTACTCTGGGCAGCTGCAAATGATGATACATAGAAAAGCAAAGTAAAACTGAATAGAAAACTTTTTTTTTTTTTTCATGAAGAAACTGAGCTAATTAGTAATGTGTTGTGGCTGGGCCTAGTCAGAGGTGAAACTGGTGATGCCAAGTACTAATTACTTGAATTTAATTTTGCCGAGTGAACAGTGTTGCTATGTGCCTTCTTGCAAATGTGTACCGACCAAGCAAAGGAGGGAAGTAAAAGTACAGTTTAGGAGGGAAGGTCAGGGCAAAGCTGAGTTAGGTAGTTTGCTAATGGCTCACTCACTGTTTTATCAACCCCATCCAGCTTTATATTCACTCAGATTTCTGTGGCTGTGTTAATTGTCACTGCTGTGAACTGATCTGTGGTTTTGGGTTTCCCCACCAGTTTGCTGCTGTGGCTGACTCAGGACCCTTGCTGCAGTAATGTCCTTGTAGAGTAAATTTTATTTCACTTGAGATTTTCCATTGTAACTAGAAATTAAAATCCTTGTTTGTGTCAGATGTCACCAGTCAAATTACATTAACATATTTCTTTTGTTGATGTTCCTAATAAACATAAGAATTATTAAATGATGCACACATCTTTAAGAGGAAAGTCTAGAGGATGTGTCAGAACGTATGAGAAGAAGAGCAAATGAAAAGTAAAACAGCTGAATTGTAAATACTTGTCAGTTCAAGCAGAGAAGCATTCTGCAGAACCCAAGGCATTAGCATGTTTAAGCAGCTTAGCCTGGATGGACTGTGGTCCACACACAGCACTAAATGGGTCACTGCTGGTATGCATGTCCTTCCACACAGTGCTGTTCATTAGCTGCAGGTAAAGTCTGGAATTCTGGCTGTTACAGTAGTAACTGTGAACTTTGTGTTATTTAGTCATTGTTAACAAGTTTTTTACTCTGCAATGGAATGTGTTAAAAGTCACTGTCACAGTCCCAGGAGTCATGCAAAGAAACATGAATTTGCAGTTAATCTGTGTCTTCAGATCCATTCATACTCCATAGGCCCACTTAACACAGAAGCATTTAAGGTTTTTTCCAACACAAATGTTGATGTGGAGCTGTGTGGTGACAGCTTTCAAAGCAGCCTTACAGGAAACTTGTTTTTTGTTTTGTCAGCCTCAGTGAATGTTGTTTCTGCAGAGTTCGATGACCCCTCTGCCCTGGTGGCACTGGCAGAAGAAGAGCTCGTGGTCATAGACCTGAAAAGTGCAGGCTGGCCAGCAGTGCACCCCCCATACCTGGCCTCCCTGCACTGCTCAGCCATCACCTGCTCTCACCACGTCTCCAACATCCCCCTGAAGCTCTGGGAGAGGATTATCAGTGCTGGGAGCAAGCAGAACATTCACTACTCCAGTATGGTATGGCAGCTTGTCCCCCTGTTCCTGTGTGTTTAGGTCAGTGTGACTGCCCAGGGTGTGGGTGGTCTGTGGTGCTGATGATCTGCAGAGAGTTCAGCCCCCCAGACACTGTTCTGCCTCTTAACAGGGTCAAGATAGCCTTTTTCCTAAAGCACCACCAGTACAGTTACACTGGGGAATTAAAATGTGATTTTTTTTTTTTATTTTTTTTTTTTTAAGCTTTGACAAGCCAGAGGGGAAGTGTGAGTCTTCCCAGCTGCTGGTGGTAACAAAGTTCTCATGTATAAGCATGAAGTTATTGGGGAAATGTGTAGAATGCCTTCTTAAATGCACAGTTGGTGTCAGAACGAGAACATCTAATCCAAACAAAAGCTGACAGCATGGACTGTTTCACTGCCACTTGCCCTGGAGTTCATGCCCTGCTGCTGACTTCACATTCTCTCCACACTGTCAGTGCCTGGGCAGTCACACTCCTCTCCCTGTGTTTGCAGCCGTGGCCGATTGATGGTGGCACCAACATCGCTCCAGATCCTCCACAGAGGGACTTGCTGCTGACAGGGTGGGTACTGACCTCAGAGCCAGCAGGGAGCCCCTTCCAGTCCCCCTTTTTCAACTGAGGTTTTCCTGAGGAGTTGAAGTCTTCTCATCTTTTAGGGCAGAGACTGCAGCTTTCCAGTGCAGCTTCTCAAAGCTGTGCTGCCGACTCTATAAAGCCAATTTATTTTGCTGCTTCTGAGCAAACGGGTCATGGTGTCCATAGATAACCCAGAAAGTGGCTGATTTTTAGTTTTGTTGTGTTATCCATTCCCCCTACTCCCAAAGTGTGTGGGAGTGCAGCCACTAATCCAGCCTGGTTCAAAGGCAGCAGTGTGAAAGTGGAGCTTAATCTTTCATGTTTTGAAGCATTTTTCCCTCTGCCTTACACTCTGAATCTTAAAATAGAGGTTAGCTTGGACTCCTGTCTGCTTTGATCAGCAGGAACAGATCTAGCTAAGGAGGTGGAAGTAGCTAGCAAGAGATTGTCTCATTGCATAAAAATGTACATTTTCTTTTCAAAGCACTTTTGAGAGTTTCAATGGGCTGTTCCTGAGATTTCCTTCTTGATGGAGCATGTTAAAGCTCCTACCCTTGCATTGGAAGACTGTTGCAAATTTTCACCTAGAGAGTTAAGAGTAAAGCTAGATTTTTAATTTTTTTTTTCAAATTTTGTTTTTTCCCTTCCTTCACAGCAACAATATTTTTGCCTGGATGAGTTTCTC
Source organism: Sialia sialis (assembly GCA_009812075.1). Classification (NCBI taxonomy): domain Eukaryota; kingdom Metazoa; phylum Chordata; class Aves; order Passeriformes; family Turdidae; genus Sialia; species Sialia sialis. Next base: position 4,979,169 of record VRYO01002184.1, on the reverse strand, counting down.
CTTCCATATGCTAAGTGCTAAGCTTTTTGCCTTTTTGGCATAATCTTAAATTAGTGTAATGGTGTCAGATCACCAAGAAGAGCTGGATTAAAGAAACCCAACAACCTAATACAAAACAAAACCAAAAACCACAAAAATACACATTCTCTCTGTGGTTTGTTTTTTTGCTTCTGTATTTCTGTTTTACCCTCCACGTGCTGTTCTGTGTTTTACCCTCTGTGTGATGTGTGCTCCTGTATCCTTCCCCCCAGGCACGAGGATGGCACTGTGAGATTTTGGGATGCCTCTGGTGTCTGCTTGCACCTCCTGTATAAGCTGAGCACAGTGAGGGTGTTCCTGACAGATGCTGATCCCAATGACAACATGAACACCCTGGGGGAGGACGAGTGGCCTCCCCTCCGCAAGGTAAGAGAGCTGCTGCTGTAGAAACTTCCTGAAAGCCTGGGGAGTTCTGATTCCTGCCCCAGTGAAAGACCAGCCCCTCTCTGTTCCCTTTCCTAGGTTGGTACCTTTGATCCTTACAGTGATGATCCAAGACTTGGGATCCAGAAGATCTACCTGTGTAAATACAGTGGATACCTGGCTGTAGCTGGTACAGCAGGACAGGTATTGGAATATGAAAAGTCAATAGAAATACTGTTTTCAGCGCAGGCTTCAGTGTAATCTGGAGATCTGCTCTTACCATTTCTCTCATGGTAAATTGATCTGTTTCTGGAAATGCTTCATGGGACCCTGCTCTGGTGGAGCCCCCCTGGAGCACTGCATCCAGCACAGGACATGGAGCTGGTGGAGTGAGTCCAGAGGAGGCCACCAAGTTGATTAAAGAGATGGAACAACTCTGGTGTGAGGAAAGGCTGAGAGAATTGGGGTTGTTCAGCCTGGAGAAGGGAAGGTTTGGGGTCACCTAATTTCAGCCTTCTGGTACCTACAAGAAACATGATAGAGACTACTAACAAGGTCCTGGAGTGACAGAACAAGGGGGAGTAGCTTCAAACAGAGAGAGAGAGTAGCTTTGGATTAGATATTAGGAAAAACTTTGCTGTGAACATGGTGAGGCACTTTAACAGGTTGCCTGGAGAAGTTGTGGATGTGGAAGTGTTTAAGGCCAAGATGGAACTCTGACCAGAAAAGGTTTCCCTGTGTATGGCAGGGGTTAGAAGTGGGTAATCTTCAAGGATCTTTGCCTTCCAACCCAAACCATTCTGGGATTTCCTACTTTCTGTAGTTGGTATTTTAGACATTATCTGCTGTTATTTATCTGTCCTGAGAGGTGCTGTAGTTTAGCATCTCTAGGGAAGGGGTGCAGCTTGGAGATCTGCCTGCACAGCAAAAGCTGCAGCAGAGTTATTCTCCTCCTTTCAGGTGCTGGTGATGGAACTGAATGATGAGGATGCAGAGCACGTGGTGGACCATGCTGAGGCAGATCTCCTGCAGGACCAAGAGGGCTATCGATGGAAAGGGCACGAGAAGCTAAAAACTCGAGATGGGCCTGTTCGATTTGAAGCTGGTTTTCAGCCATTTGTCCTTGTCCAGTGTCAGCCACCAGCTGTGGTCACCTCTTTGGCCCTGCACTCAGAGTGGAAACTTGTGGCCTTTGGTACCAGTCATGGCTTTGGGCTTTTTGACCATCAGCAGAAGCGACTGGTCTTTGTCAAGTAAGTGTCATCTTTCCAGGGGTCTGTGGTAATCCTTACGTTAATGATGAGCTGGAATTACTAACAAAGCAAGCAAGGTGTGATTTCCCAAGAGCTGTCACTCTAGCAAGAACTGCTTCTTGAAGATCTTCCAGAATATATGAGTGTGTTCCAACATTTGTGTGTATCCTGTTGGACTCCTGGGAGTGATTGCCACCCAGTAGGAAGTGACCACGTGGCTGCTTTCTCTCTCTTGCAGGTGCACTCTGCATCCCAGTGACCAGCTGGCTTTAGAAGGTCCCCTGTCTCGGGTGAAGTCCTTGAAGAAGTCCCTCCGTCAGTCGTTCCGGCGCATCAGGAGAAGCCGCGTGTCCAGCAGGAAGCGGCGAGGAGCTGGTGGGACTGCCTCAGAGGTGAGGGAACAGACCCCACCTTTTTGCTCTGTTTGCAGCTTGGAGGCTGCCTGGAGCAGGAGATGGTCTCAGCCTTGCTATCAAATCAATAGGTATTGGTATGAGGGAAAAATGTCAATTTCTGGTGCTGCTGTGTTAGAAAAACAGGCAATTTTTAGAGATGAGTTCAGAGGACAAGGTCACTGCTGTGATTCTGCTGTACCTTTCTATTGCTGCCACACTCCCTCTCTCTCCCTGCTGTGTCTGTCCCTGACTGTCTTCTCACCTGTGAAGGTGCAAGAAGCAAATGCCAAGTTTGACCAGGATGCGTTGCAGGAGATGGAGCTGGCTCCGGTCCAGCGCAAGATCGAAGCACGCTCGGCAGAAGACTCCTTCACTGGCTTTGTGCGAACCTTGTACTTTGCTGATACCTTCCTGAGAGACAGTGAGTAGGAAAGCATCTCTCTCTTCTTCCAAATGGGTTTTTACTTTTTCTGCCAAGGAGTGTGTTAGGATTTACTGCCAGGAGAACTCGGCACCTCCTGTGTCCTACTTTGTGCTGTGCTGAGAAACTGATATAGAACAAGAGCATATGTTGTCATGTAGAATTGTTGTTTAGCCATTCTGGGCTGCTGGCTAATCCAAGGCAAGTGGCCATTCATCTTTGAATCAGGTCTTTATGTATGATTTTCAAATGTGCTGGATTAGCATCTGACTTTTTAGTATAAACTTTTCCTTCTCTCTTTACTCTGAAGTTCACCCCTGTCTCCAGCAGAGCCTTTTAATTTTGGTGGAGGTGGTGGCTGTTTGTGTAACAAAGCCCAAACTGATAGCATGCACAAGGTGACTCTGCTCATCTGTAGTGTAAATGGGTGAAAATTGGACACAGCAATTGTGGTGGTTCATGTGGTGGTACTTTTGCCTTTGCTCATGTGCTGTGCCCTTTCCAAGGGCTGCTGGTGGACATGTATTGGGAAAAGAATGTTAAGAACTTGCAATTTTCCTAGCAGGTCTCTCCTAATATAAAGATATTTAGGTGGCAAGCAGAGGGAGGTTTTGTATAGCCAGGGAAAGCTGTTATGTCGTGGATGGTGCCTTGCTCATGGGGTTTTTTGTCACTGCAGGCTCCCGGCACTGCCCGTCCCTGTGGGCTGGCACCAATGGAGGGACAGTCTACGCTTTCTGTTTACGTGTTCCTCCAGCTGAGAGGAGGATGGATGAGCCTGTGAGGGCAGAGCAGGGTAAGTGTCTTGTGGAAGCAGGGTTCTGCTGGGTCTGAGCCATCACTCACAGGAGTGATGGCCAGGAAAGCAGAGTCACTCAATTAGTGCTGTTTATCAGTGATGGAAGCCAAGTGTGGCAGTGTCTGAGCTAAGCAATGCTCACAGCAGCAGCTGAACTGGAGCTCCAGCACTGCTTGATGTGCCTCAGCCTCATTTCCTACTCACTTCAGAAATGTGAACTTGTGTCAGCTGTCACTGAGGTTTGCCATTGAGCCTTGTCCCTTGTTCTGACAGCTGGGCCTGTTGTGTTTATGTAACAATGGTTTCTGTTTAACTCAGAATGCCCTAATGCCCTTCAACTACCAAATCTTTTTAGGCAGCATTTCTGTAACCATGTTAAATAGGTCTCCAGCACTGAGAGGATGTGAATGAGTTTCTAACAGTGATTCTGACTAGACTCCTGTTTGTTTTTTGTTTGTTTTTCCTCCTTATCTTGCCTGTCTAGCCAAAGAGATTCAGCTGATGCACAGAGCTCCTGTTGTGGGGATTCTTGTGTTGGATGGACGCAGCACTCCCCTTCCAGAACCTCTAGAAGTAGCACATGACCTTTCCAAGAGCCCTGATATGCAAGGCAGCCACCAGCTGCTGGTGGTATCTGAAGAGCAATTTAAGGTGAGTGTCACCTACTGGGGGGGAGGGAGGTGCCTATGAATTGTGCATGAAATCTGCTAAAGGACTGGGCACTGCTCAGTGGAGAGAGCTCTTGGGAGTGCTTGTTCTCCTGTAGCTGAAGAACAGCCCTGGGACAGCACTTCTCTTTGGTACATAAATCAGGTGTGTGTTGGCAAACTGGGTGTTCAGCATAGTGCTGCACATGCTGAATATAGAAATTTTATGCCTATGTTACATTATACTCTTTGGACAAGACTGCTTCTGCTTTGGGGTAAGAGCTTTCTGTTGTTAGTGCAGAGGCAGAAATTTGTAGGTATTTTGTGAAGTAGCTTAAAAGTTTTTTGTTTTGCACTCTTAACTCAAACTCTGTTCTCTTTCTGTATTAATTTGTAGTCAGATAGTGAAGAGTTTTGAAAAAATAGGGGAGAAGTGTGTTACAGCCTGAAGGGTAAAACTGATGTCAGAAGAGCCTGTGGCTGGTTGGTTCTCATGCCACGAGCAGGGAGTTGGCTCTGGTTACACCTGTGTGTATTCCCTGTGAATGGAAACATTATCCAGGGAGGGAGCAGCAGATGTCCTGGGGAGCTGCTGCTGGCTTTGTGCAGGGGGAGGTGTCAGTGTCTCATTTCTGTGACAGGTCTTCACGTTGCCCAAGGTCAGCTCCAAGCTGAAGCTCAAGCTGACAGCGCTGGAGGGCTGCAGGGTACGGAAGGTGACAGTTGCCAACTTTGGCAGCTGCAAGACTGATGATTACAGTGAGAATGACCTGGCAGTGCTGACCAACCTGGGAGACATCCAGATCATCTCCCTGCCCTTCCTCAAGCTGCAGATCCGCTACCCCTGCATCCGCAAGGAGGATGTGAGTGGCATTGCCTCCTGTGTCTTCACCAAATATGGCCAAGGTGAGCTGGGCTTCTCCCTCAGCATCCCTCTTGTTGTGTGCTTGAGACTCTGGGAAACAGCTTAGTGGTTTTAGCTGGCTGTGTACACTTGTGAGACTATTCCAGAGATGTGTTCATTGTGTGTTTCTGGGCAGTACCAGCTGCCAACATGTACCAAGACATGTGTTAGAAGAAGGAGGAGTGAGTTTATTCCATTACTGTTAATGAATACAAGAGTGAATAGTGGTTTTCAGCTTGGATGTGCCCCTTAGATAACTTCCACCTGGCCACCCTCTTCTTGTCTGGTGTGGAGGGAATGGCTCTCTAAGCAGTGGGCTCTGGGAAATGGTGCCTGTACATACCTGTGTCTCAGCACTCACACTGCAAAATGGGATCCAAAATCCTATGGCTGCTGAAGATGGATCACTGCTTTCCAGTTCATTTTTTTGTTCCAGTTAATTTTCATTTTCATTTCTATGCTGTTTTTCCTAAGTGTCAGCACAGGACAACAGAATTATGTCTCAGCTGAGCCTTAAATTGCATAATCTCTAGGCTAACCAGAGGGGAGCTGGGGTAATATCTTCCTCAACGAATTGACCTTACAAATTCCCAATTCCCTGTAGGTTTCTATCTGATCTCTCCATCGGAGTTTGAGAGGTTTTCCCTTTCCACCAAGTGGTTGGTGGAGCCCCGGTGCATCGTGGACATGCCAGAAGTGACAAGCAACAATCATGTGCACAACAAGTCTGGCACAGAGAATGCTGCAAGGAAATCCAGGTAATGTCTGTAACACTCTGGCACACTGATTGTCCCCCTTTGAAGTTAACATCCACGGAGGGGCTGGCACCAGGAAATGTAACCTTCCCCCTCATGGTGTTCCTGCTTGGAATACAGTGGTAGGACAAAGCAGGAACTGGTATCCCTAAGCTGGAGTCACAAACTTAAGGCAAGCCCTGGCTTGCTTTGCTTGTTCCCAAGTGCTGAGGCTGAGCTGTTGCACTGTGAAGGGAAATCCAGCATTCCTCCTCTCCTTGGAACAGCAGTGAGTAAGAGTGGGTCTGACACAGAGATCCTGCAGGAATTCTGTTCCAAGAGTTTAGAAGTGTTCTGTGGTGCCTGCAGACTTCTGCATCATCAGCCCTTCCTACACTCAGCAAACAATTTTGTTGATGTGCACCAGAGCCTCCTGTAGCTGTCAAGAATACGCAGGAATTCTCTGCACCCCTGTTCCTCAGCATCAGTAATTGTTTTCTGCCTCCTTTCCTTTTTTAGGGGATCAGGAAAGAATCCAGATGACTGTGGAGAAGATGGTAAGTAAAAAAAATAAGTGTACTGAGGGCAGCATGCTGTGTGTAAACCTCCTTTGTCTTTCCTATTGCTACAATTGATATTTTCTACCTAAGAAAGGGAAAAATAAGGAGGGATGTGGGGGAAACATTGTGGCCTGCCTGGACTGTATTTAGTTGATAGTTTTGAAGTAAATTGCATGTGGAAGATTCCCTTAAAGGCTAGAACAGAATTTTTCCTGGAGGAAAGGTTTGAACTTACTTAGATCTTCTGTTATCCAAACTAGTATTGCTGAAAAAAAAAAAAAAACAGTTCAGTGTGTGAGAGACATTAAGGATTAGTTGTAAAACATTCAGTAAAGTCAAAAGTACTTAATGCGGGGGGAAAATCCAGTTCCATTGTTCATTTCTCCAAAACTGCACTTATTTCAGGAAAAGGAGAAAATATTGTTGGCTAAAAGCTTTTTTTCCTACTCTTTTTCAGAAAGGAAGTCTGGGAGGCTGATGGAACATGCCTTACTCAATGATGAAAGTGAGTGAGATGAAGTCTTGGTGCTAAAAGGGGAAGGTGCCTTTCTGGGTGGGAAAAGAAGAAATCTGCTGGGAATTTTGTGGATTCCAGTTCCCTTGGATCTGTAATTACTGGTGGAAATGCTGGGACATGGACAGATAGCCATGCCCTTGGGCAGGGGTTGTTCTGCAGAGCTGCATTCCCTGCTGAGATAAGAGAAGGATCTTTATATCCAGTAGGACTTGTGTAAGATGACAGCTGGAACAGACAGTTCTTTTGGGGCTCTGGTACACAGGGATTGGCAACATTTTCTCTGGCAAATGACTGCTTCAGTCCTGTGTGCCAGCCTGCCCAGTAAAAACCTGGTAGAGGAGGCAGTGATGATCCCAGTGACCTCTGTGCTGTGGGGGAGGCAGGTTCTGGAGGCTGTTCAGGGGGAGGTGGAATGTGGTCAGGCAGCTGCCTGAAAGCAGATCCCCACTGGTTTGGCTCACTGCTTTAACCCTCTGCTTTCCAGAAGTGCTGAAGGAGATCCAGAGTACTCTGGAGGGAGGCAGAGGGTGAGTATCAACCAAGTTCTCTTCCTGATGGCTGGGGCTGGCAGGGGAGGGCAGCTGGAGGTGACAGCAGGGGGATGCCCACTTGATAGCAGGGATCCTTCTGGAATCTGGTCACATTGTGCATCCCACAAGCTACCGAAGGGCAATAAAGAGAGGCAGGTTCTCTTTCACTTGCTGTCCCTTGCCATGTTTTTATGAATAATGCTTTGTCTCTTTCTCTCCGAAAAGCAGGAGAGATCACATTCCCACCTCCCCAAGGAACAGGACTCTGAGTATTCGCATACAGGTTTCTATTTGTGTCAACCCATACTGATCTAAGGGCAGGCCACACGGGCTTAGTTGGTCAAGGATGGGACTCTGGAGTTTAAATCCTGGCTTGACACTGTCCCTTTGGATGTGTTCAGTGTCTCTGCTCCCATTCTGTCTGTACCATAGAGCTGAGCTACCACCACGGCTGCGGGGCTTTATCTCATCTCCCTAGGATGGTCAGGGGCTACCAAGTGTAGGCAAAGGACTACTGTCTGCAACGGATGCAGGAGGCTTGGTGGGATTGGTAACTGCTGGTGTGGAAGGATCAGTGACTGCCTGACATGCTCTGCTCTGTGCACTTCCTCTGGACACTACCTCATCCTGGTCTTCTGTCGGCATTGGGAGTGGATGGGGTGAGACTGCATTGCAATAAGGAATCTCTCCTCGTGTCATTGCAGGAGCTATGCAGAAAGAAATTTGGCAAGAAGTCCGTTAGGACATGGACTAAGTAATGGAGGAGGTAGGTGAGGCTAAAGAGATTTGAAGTAAGCAAAGGAAGCAGAAAGTAGAATGAAATTTCTTTATGAGCTTCAGCTTATTTAAATGCTTTGTGCAGAACTCTGACCTGAATTTTCAGGGTGGGAATCTGCTGGCTGAGTGGTATGTGAGCACTGTTCAGCCCCTTGCACTAGTGCTACACCAGGGGTAAAGGAAGAGCTAAAATTCCTTTGAAGGCTCCTGACTCTTATCACAAAGTGAGCTGCTGAGGCAGCCAGAGCTCCCAGCTGCAATCTGAGTGTATCAACTCATTAGCTCTCATTAGCTGTCAATGCCTGCCTTTTCAAATGGCTCTTGCATTCTTCCCTCCTGCAGCAGATTGACCAGAACTCATGGAGGACTTCCTGGCATTGGATCGAGTGCCATAACACTACTGATGGGCAAACCGTCCCTGGGGAGAGGGCACCAGTGCTCCCAGCAGCCAGGCTGGGCAGCTGCAGCTCCTGTGCTTCTGCTCTGCCTCCCCTTTAGTGCCTCTTGGAGACCTCTCCTTCTGGAGCCTGCCTTGCTTTAGGACAGCAGTGGATGCCAGGTCTGATGCACCACAAGCCTCTGAGTACATCTAACATTCAAATGTTTGCACATTTCTCTTTTCTACTGGGCTGGGTTTTAAATTATAAATGTTTTACTGCCTTGTGCAGGATTTTAATAAACGCACACTGTTACCTCCAATTATTTTTTGTACTTTTTAAAAAAATCTTATGGGTATTTCAGTTTTAACGGAAACATTTAGAGATTTACTTTAAGAAAAAAAAACCATTAAGTAATATATGCTAGATTCCTGTGACTGCTGTATGTGGTATCTGAATGAGTAATTTTGGGGTTTGTTTGTTATGGTACTGTTAACTGGCTTTATGGATTTGGGTAGAATCTATTTTTATAGCCATTCAAATCGGAGGAAAACTAATTGAATTTGATTTTTGTTTCAACGCTACATTGATCTTTTTGTTGGAAATAAAACTCTGAATTCCCTTTTATGATCCTTGTCTCCTCTCATCTCTATTCTGTCCTTCAGCAGCTTCTTTTATATTGCCTGGGAGAAGGTGGAGCTGCTCTCTGAGCTGAGGGGGACTCCTGGAGGCAAAGCAAGGTGGTGGGTGGGAGATGCAAAGTGATTGTGTCACCGTCCTGCAATCCATATGGGATGGGGGATGGTTCAGATTGTGGTCCTGGAAGGTCACTGTGGTTTGTCCTGAAATAACGTGGGTGATAACATGGAAGGCAGACAGGATTGATCTGGCACTGCTGCTGTGCTGTCTGCCAGTGGATTTGAAATGGAAGCGGGTGAAACTCTGCAGAGAGCAGTTTGCTCCTCTTTAAAATTTCCTTCCTTTATCCCCTCACACCACTTTTTTTCCCAGATAAGAAAAGGAACAAAGTATTCTGGAATTTCTCTAGTGTAACTTGTTTGCAGCACTGTGACAATGAGGAAGAACTAAATCCTCCTGGGATGGTGCTGAGTTGCTGTCCTTGGCACACTTTGGAAACCTCTCCTTGGAAGCTTTTTTGTTTCAGGCTCTCTCTTGATCTTCCCAAGCAAGGCTGAGGGATCCTTTCTTGCCTACAGCACTAGGATGGCACGTTCTATTCTGCAGGAAAAAATGTTTGTGGAGTTGCTCAGCTGGTGCTTCAGGCACCCTTCCTTCTGAAAGTATTAATACCTCCTTTGAGAGCTATTTTATTGCTAATGAGGTTTTAGAGAGCCTTCTCTTTCAGTTTCCATTTCCAGAGTAGTTTCCACTTCCTCATTTCTGTTTGCTTCATTATTTCCTTGTCTCTTGCTGCAGGACTGAAGCTGGCAGGGAGGTGTCCTGCTGTTTCCACCTCTTGTGCCAGGCATTGATGCTGCAAATTTACAGGAAATTATGGTTTAATCAGCAGCTTCTGAGCTGGTATGACCCTGTGCATGTGCATCATCCTGGTGCACCCAGCTGCTTCTGTCTGCTCCTCACAGATGGACTGATTCTGAAGCCTTTTCTGAGTATTTATTTGTTGGCAGGTTTGGGATGTGACAGTCCTACTCTGAAAGGGCAGAAGCAATTTATTATTTTCTCCCTAATTTCACCCACATAACTTGAAAAATCCAGTAGGTCCACTGGAAGAGTGAGTCAGTCACAAAAATGCCACTTTCTTTTTTTTGGTGAACCCTGAAGTGCATTTAGTTTCAAAACCAACAGCAAAAAAAAAAAAATCCAAGCTTCTTCATTCCTCAAAGACTGCAAATGAGATTGAATAGTTTAGAATATGTGCTGATATGGTAGATTTTTTTTTTCTAGCAGAGCTTCAGAACTGAAGGATTCACTGGAATGAGATCCTTGACTTGTTGTGGGCAGAGACATTAAGAATCCTTTTCAAGCTCCTATGCCTAAAATAGAGGAGAAATTGCAAAGAGACAAAGCAGGGCAAGACTGGAACTCATGAATTGTGCTTTCAGTTGTGTTCTGAGTGGAGCAGGAAGGCATGGAAAGGCTTGTGACAGAATTAGGGTGTATTTTGTGTGCTGTCAGAAAACAAGCCAGTAAAATCAGTAATGGGATGAGATGGTCGTGAAGGGTGGAGCCTTCAATGAATGAATGTAAAAACCCCTCTTCATCTCTCCCTTTCAGGAACTGCCTTCTGAGCCTGTGGTTACTCTTAGGCTGCCCCTCAGCTGACACTAAAAAGAATGGCCTGCTTCTGATCAGAGGATTCAGCTGCTGCCAAACCCCTCGGATTTTGTGCCTACTCTACTTTTCACTTGAACTCCCTGCCTGGGATCTGATGGAAGTTTGCTGGCCCTCTCCACGAGCTAATTCTTTAATGCTTGGAAGCACTGAGGGCTCATTGGCCCTCATTAGGGTTGTTGCCAGTCAGGCTTTGGCAGAGCTTCCCCCTTCTCCTGCTTTGTGCAGCCTCACAGGGCTCTGGCACTGCCAAGTGTCCCTTGGCTGCAGGACCTGAGTTGCTGTTAGCACTGACTTGAAAAAAATCCTTCCAGCAATGCTGGCTCAGGGTTCCCTGACCCCCACAGGCCTGCTGCTCTGCACAGGGGACAGTCTTGGATCACAACTAAAGAACAAATTTTCCACATCTGAGTACACTTATTGGGTCCCTAATATGGGATGCTGTTTTATAGTGGCCTGAGTTTTAGGTCAAATGCTTTCTGGTAATGTGAGCTCTTTTATAGGGTGGTGTGTTTGCTGCCAAAATTCTCTACTCCTAGAAAGGCTTGGCTTGGAGCTTTTATTTTAATTTATTTTTTCAATAGTAATACAAGTTTTCCTCAGATGTTTAGCAATTGAATATTTGCAGAATTTGTCTCACAGTTCTGTTAGAAGAGCATAATGTTGGAAGGAAAAATACTTTTCATCTTGGTCATGAAGCCTGCGGCCTGTCTGGTTAGTGAATGAATTTATTCTTTTACAGCTTAATTGGTCTGTTTCTTAGAATATGGTTTGTGTCTATGGCAGCTCAAACAATTCCTTGCCTGGGCTGTGGTCCTGAATTCAACCTCCAAACCTCTGCCTATGTGGCCTGATGGATTGGGATGTCTTTAATTGGAGCAAGAATTGAAAGATGAGACAGACTTAAGTGGAAATTTGCTTCTAAAACCCAGCAGTTCTTGCTCAGCCATGTTAGACTTTATTCCTTTTGAGCAAACCAAGGTTGTGTTGCAGCTGTAGCTGATTCCCAGGGCTAAACCTGGTGGAAAAATTCCTTCAGTGTCTGCCACAAACCCCTGCTCACAGGGAGCTCAGTGCCCTCACTCACCACAAGCCCCCAGTGCTTGGGTTGTTTCCATGCACTCTCAACTTCTTTCTCCAACATGATGGTGATGGGGTGTCTGATGAGCTTTCTGGGTTGGGTGCAGCTTCCCAGAGGATCTGCAAATCCCTGTGTGAAAAGGCTGCTGCAGCAGTAGGATGGTCCTGGGGGTCATCCTGGGGCTGGTTCATTTGTCCCAGCTGTTGGTCAGGAGTGATTTTTCTTGTAATGAATCTGTGGTATGACCAAATCCCTTGTTTCCATCTTGCGTCTCGTGCCTTTTATGCATTGTGGCTGATCCACGGGGATGGGAGGGATGAGTTTGCTGGGAACACAGCCAAGACAGGAGAGCTAAAAGGCTCCTTGCACTTGTGGCCTGTTTCAGGAGGGAGGAAAACAGAAAAACTTTGAGGCTCTACCTCAGCTAAATGAGTAGAAAGTGATCTCTGCAGTTCTTTGTGGCACAGCTCTTATATGCACAGAGAAGTTATATTTTAAAAGAGCTTTTTGGAAAGGGAGCTCTCTTTGAGATGGATGGTGCTGAGCTGACAGCAGGCAGAGTCTCCTGAGGTTGGAAGGACCTGTAGCTCCAGGGGAGAGCCCAGCCTGTCCCTGACTCTTGCCCTTCAAAAGACAAGGATCTCTTCCTCCTGTTTGCTCCTCTGGCAGATGAGTCTGTGCATTGTGTGCTTGTTCCTGCAGACTCTGCATATTGTTCATTTGTTTAAAGCCAATCTCCTCTTCTGTGCTTATGCTTAAGGCAGAAACTTCAAAAAATGAAGCTTGGGTTCTGTTCACACTCTCCTTCCTTAAAGGGAAATTATCTGTATCAGATTGCTGTGCTGAGCTTTGGAAAGCAGGCTGAGCTCCTAAAAAACCCAAACCGGCAACACAAGGACATCTCTGAGCTGCTGAACATCACCCCAGAAGTCAGATATTGCAGCTCAAGCCCTGATGGGGTAAGAGTCCAAGGAAGCAGAGAATATGGGAGGATCAAGAAAAGGCTTTGTGTTATTTCTTAGGCATGGAGGCAAAGTTGACTTCAGCTACAGCTGGGAGAGTTTTATTCAAACTGCAGCTTAGCCACAGGAAGAAAATTTGGGAGAGGTGTTTTTCAAGGGTGTGATTGTTCTGCAGACAAACACATCCTCCTGACTTTATTCTGACACAGATAAGGGCAAATGACATGCAGGCCAAAGGAGGTATCACACTCCTTGATCAGTTTGGTTACCTGTGATCTTGTCAGTGCTGTGACAGTTTGCTCACAGTTCAGACCTGGTGGTATTTGCCTGTGCTTTCAATACAGGAAAATGTTTTGAATGTACATTAACAGTAATGAGGATGTGAAAAAAAAAAAAAAATCCATTTCAAGGAAATTCAGTTCTGTCAAGGTAGATCCATGAGGTGCAATTTCTGAAAATGATAAAATTTAAGCATTAAGTGATAGTTACTATGGATTTAACCTTTGAAAAAGACTGGTTTAATTTTATGCTTAACTTCCTGGAGCTCCAGAGCAGGTGGCAGCCTCAGCCCTAAGGCTCCAGAAGCCCTTTGCCAAGAGCAGTGTCAGTCCAGGGATTTCTGCTGTGCAGCATCCAGGGTCCAGCCTTGAAACACCCTGCTTTGAAACTGTGGTGAGTGATGCATGAGAATTTCAAAGTGAAATGATATCATGTCATCTCTCTGAAGTGCTTTGCCCTTTTAAAGCCTTGGATTGGATGGAAACCACTCCTGCTGCAGTTCATCTCTGTTAACTGATGTTGCACAGGCAGATTCCTCCTGACAGTTCTCTGGGCCCATTCAGCTGTTCCTTTGAGGCTTTTTTTAAACCATTAAAAATCCTTTTTGAGGGTGAGATCTTTAGCTAGTAATTTTTAGTGCCCAAGAAAAATGCTCATTTTTCAGTAATTTAATTCATAGGCATGAATTAATGTATCAGAGCTCCATGTGCTTCATTAATTAATAACATGCAGGTACCATTAACCTGGCAGATTTTCTTTGAGGAGAAGGAACCAAAAGTAGCTGTGGTCACTTCTTGTTCCATAAGACTGACCAGGCTTGATTCTGGAGGTGAACTTGCTCACTGATGTGTTTGTTTTGGGTCTGATCATGCACAGAAAGAGCTTCCCATTGGAATGTGTCCTGCATGGAAGTGGCTCAAATTCTGTAAACATTTCCTTGTCCCAGTGGTGTCTGGGGAGAGAGATTTATGTGAGACCTCCCATAAAATGAAGAATTAAATATCTGCAGTGGAACAGAGCATAAGATACAGGGTAGTTAATATTAAATGAGAGAAAATGTTTGTCATCCTGTAAAATAAATGTCAAGTTTTGGAAGCAGTCCCCTTGAGAAGAGTCTTTGGGTGTCTTTAAATGCCTGGCTCAGCAAACAACTCGCAGTTTGTTTCAGATCTTCAGTAGCAAAGCATAATAGCAGTGCTTGTGCCTCCAAACTGTAAAGACAATATCACAGGGTATAAAAAATGTGTGTGGCCCAATATCTCATGAAATTTGTTATTCTACTCTGGGATAATCTATTTTTGACAGAGCTTCTGTCCAAACTTTCAAATTAAAGTTTCTTCCAGGTACAGTGGGCTTTCCTGTACCCTCCTCTCCATTCCCTCACAGAGTTCAGGGGCTCCAAAGAATTTCCCCTTTGTGGCTGAGGTCTGTTCTGCCCTCCTGTGTTGCTTGCTCCTATTCCCTTCCTTCTCTTGCTGCACATTTGTGCTTTTAAATTGAATTTTTAACTAACTAATGCCTGTGATCTGGAATACAGGAATAACCAGCAAGGGCAATTGCAGGCAAGCAGGTGACTCCTTCAGGAGGAAGCTCAGCATTGGGTCACCTTACCTGTGAGATGAAATTGCAGAGGTGACCACAGCACTGGTCAGAGGAAGCGCTGGGGAGCAGAGAGGGCACTGGAGAAAGGAGTGGCCCCACAAAGTCAGTTTGGCTGTAAAGCAGACCTCACCCTGAGCTGCACCATTCCTTCTGCCTTTATCTCTGCAGGCTTATTGCAATCTGCTGGGGATTTTCAACTACCTGGGTGTAATCATTCCAGTCTGCACAATCTGACATTCCACTCAGAGCCTTTGATTTGTGCTTGGGGGCTCAGCTGCTTTCTGCAGAGCATTTCCCATGGCACAACTGCCCTGGGGGCTGCAGCCCACCCCCACCATGAAAAAGCCTCTTGCTTTCATGTATAATTGGGTTGAAACTCGGTTTAAATCCAGGGGATTTCACTGACTCAGAGGAATTCTCTATCAAACCCATGGTTCCCAGCTAAGCAGAATCAGGGAAGGAGAGCAGGGACAGCTCCTGTGAAGCCACACAGGTTCCTTTACTGGTGTGCCCAGTAAAAAAAAGCACAAACATCACATCCTGAGTGCCAGAGCAGCACAGGGCACAGCAGCAGTGCTGGGGTGACCCATGGGGCTGTTCCTGCTCTGCCAGGAGCTCACTGGGGCTACCAAACCAGAACTGGATTTACTCTAGGCTTGAATTTAATCTAGGCTTGCCTGGCCCTGCTCCTTTTAGAACCACAGAGGTCACTCAGGGGATTAGAAGGGAGAAGTCTGAGCCTTGACTTAGCACAGGGCAGAGTCCTCCATCTCACCCAGATCAGCCCCAGAGCCTGCAGTGAAACAGGATCAGCCAGCCCTGCAGACAACAGGGCAACAAAGTGCTCCTGAAATATTTAAGGGGGCTGTTTTCAAACCTATGTAACTTAATTGTTTTGGTTTCTCCTTGCAATCATGAATATTTGATTTGGCTTCCTCGGGTTATGGCTGGGGAAGAGGCCCTTGGAGACCTTTTGGCTTGTCTTAAAATAGCTGGAAGAAGGCAGCAGAGCCCTCAGCAGTTTGGAACAGTGAGAGGTCAGGAATTCTCCCTCGGTAGCCTGGGGTACAGGCTCAAAGGAGAATATTTTCCATCAATATGAGGCAGCATATGATACAGAAGAGAGAGTAGAGATATTTTATATTAATGCAATGAGGAGAGGGGGGAGGGAGGAGGATACATAAAAAATGATATATTTTTAATAGGTTTTACAGGCTTCAGGGTCCTGACTGGATTGTCAATTCTGCTTACTGTGGAGTCAAAGCAAGAGGAGACCCTATTTGTACATTTAGCAAGTTCAATCTTAAAAACAGATGTTCCTAAGAAGAGCTTTCACCAATCTCTTTACCTGAGCTATTACCAAGCAAACAAGGTGGCTGGGAATTTATGCAAAGTGTAATTAATTTCTCTGATCAATTACAGCCAGTTTCTACTCTTTGATTTGTGTGAGTTAGGATTTTTTTAAGATGGTGTTACCTTTTAATGTCTCTTTTATGAATTAGCATCAAAAGCTTTTATTTTATGTAATTGACTTAAGAATTTGCAGTGAAAAGGTGATTCTGATATTTTATCACCCTCTAATAACTTTTTTAAATCACAGTGGCTGAATTCTGGCTGGAAGGAGCTGGTGTTTTGCATAAATGAGGAAATCTTCAGGAAACTCCACTATCCAGTCTACTGAGCAGCAATCTGGGAGGGTTTCATCTTTCCTGGTGCTTATCTCCCTCTCCCTTAACGAGACAGGAGCCGACTGCCAGCATCTTGCCAGGAGCATTTTAAAAGGCAAACAAATGTTCAGTCTGTGCAGGGAATTCAGGCTGGAGGTGCTGGAGCTGGGCTGGGGAGGGAGCATCAGCACCAGTCCAGCTTTGCTCAGCTCAGGGCAGAGAGGATCTGAGTGGATGTGATCAGTGGCTTCATCCCAGGGTGAAACATCTGAGGCTTCTGACAGATCACAGCAATCAAAGCAGCAGCTCTGTGCTGCCCGGGCTGTGCAGAGTTTGTTGGAGCCCTTTCCTCCTCAAGTTGAATTTTTCAGAGCAGCTTCTCCTCCCTGCCACTCATACACACACTAAAGGCTTAGCGCTAAGAGCCCCGGGGCTTTTCTCCAAGATTTGTTAAGGAATAAATTATTAAAATCAGCCATTCTGGGCTTTACAGGAGAGGTTTTCCTGCAGGAAGGGATACAGAGTTATTTGTGGACAGTTGATAAAATAATGGGATGAAATAATTCATTACATTGTTGCTCTACAGCCTCATTCTTGTGAATTAAGAGAAGTGGAGGATGCAGGGACAGGAAGCTCAGGTAAAATGTTCAGTTCTCACTTAACCCCCACTTTTTATCTTTGCTTCTTAATGGAGGAGTCCTCAAGGGACAGAACAGCCAGGGGCTGGACAAACAGGTCCCACTCCAACTAACGCTAAAATCTTATCACATTTCTTGTTTGGGTCCCTTGTTCTGTGACTGGCCAGAGCTGAGTTCATTTTGTTCAATCTCCAGCTCCTCTGGAAAGGCTTTTGGGAGGGGGCAGGAAAAAGCCAGGGCCATGCTCAGAGCAGCTGAGCCCTGCTGTCCCTGCACACACAGCTCACACTGAGCATTTCTGCCTCCTCTGATTTCCTGAGAACGACCCAGGCAGGGCAAAACCCTCCCTGAGTTAACCAGAGTTTGATGGACATGAGCACTGGCTGGGAGTGACCTCAGCCTGTCTGCAGAGGATAACTTTATTTGGAAATTCGAGTTGAAAAGAGATTTAGTCATTCTGCTTGATTTGGACTGGATTTAGGCATAATGAGGGCAAAAAGTGGTGCCAGTTTTGCTGTCTCTCCAGTGCCAAGCTGGAAAGTGCTTTCCTGTTTCAGCAGAAAGCTTGGTCCTGGCAAGGACAGAGCAGGGGCTGAGCCGCCCGTGCTTGGCTCCCTGGAATAAAACTCCAGGGCTGCAGGAGAAAGAGGTCTATGATTTAATTGTTTTCACTGGGCTAAGCTTTTTTTCAGGTAGTTTTCACTGTGCCTAATCTGGTAACCTCTTGCATTAAAGCAGATGTGTTTTGGTTTTGGAATTGACCCTTTCAGTCTTTCTTTGGGACTGCACCTGACCATGCCACATCCTACCCTGACCCGGGTGAAATCCCACCTCTTCTTTTATCCCAAACTCTGCCAGCCAGCTGCTGATATTGCTGGTTGAAAAGTTCAAAAGGTACCATGAGAAAGCTTGAATTATTGATGCCACTTTCCTTCCATACAATGTAATTATCTGCCCTCGGGGCACAGCCCAGCCAGAATCCCTGTTAGACTCCACAGCTGGGCAGGCTTGCAGGAGCTCTGGAACAGCCCCTGGTGCATGGAAACAAGGATGGGAGAGGGAATATGTTACACTGCATGGATGTGACCTGTGATCCAGGTATGGGCAGAATCACTGTGGGTATGTTACAAAAATTGCTGTGCAGAGTGATAAATGAGGGGGTCTGAGCAGTTTGTACAGCGAATGAAAATAGAAACTTAAGAATTAAGTTCCAGGCAGGTCCCTTTAATATTAATGATTGTACTTTGTGTGAGTTGGGAGAATCCTCTGTGCTCAGGGAAGACACAATTCCCTGTTGGTCTCCAAAAGCAGCCTGAGCTTTCTGCTCTTCTTTTTATCTGTGGGTTCATGCTGTGGTTCCTGACAGCACTGAGGATCTCCTTTCTCTGATGTGAGTTACTCATCTAAAAAGGGACAATGCCATGGAATTGTTCTTTTCCTGTAGTCATCTAGGTGCAGTTGGTGTGGTGAGGGAGCTGAAGGGCTGGTGAGCAGCATCTTTCACCTGCTGCAGTGTGTCCAGCAGGCAGATGGTCCAGGGCAGTTAATCAGAGCAGGTCTGATGTCAAAGGAATTGTTTATATAAGCAGTGATTCATCTTCCTATTCCCAGTAATAACAGTGGTGTTACAAACCAATCTGCTCGAAAACCCTGTCACTGAAGAACTGTGAACTCCAGTTTTTCACTTTCTAACCCAGATTCAGTCTGGGCTCCTGTCTTTACTGTGAGTCAAACCAAACTCCTGTGTCTGAGCTCCCCACAAATGTGAGCTGTGTCCCTGACCTTCCTCCTCATCCAAGAATTTCAGCATTTTTGTTTTGTGGAAGGCTTTAGATCTGCAGACACATGACTATCTAGTGACAGCACATAAAACCAGACTTTTATTTATTACTTCTCCTGCATTTGGCACTGTAGAGAAGCTGAATCAACTTTAAGCCCCCAGGAGGGCAGAATATTAACAACTATTCTGCACTGAGGATTTAGGGTCTAATTCAGCTGCCATTAATCTCAGTAACAAAAGTCTTGTTGCAGGATTTAGAGATCTAGGCCAGGAGTTTTGGGGTACTAAGTGGGGAGGGAGGGCTGAAATGAGGTGAGCAGACACCTACATGTGACAGCCCTCAAAGAGAGGGAGGAGGAGGATTGGGGTTGGGAGATGAACTCTGCACTGTGCAGAGCCAACTCCAGACCAGAGCAAAAAAAGCAAGTTTAGAGGGAATCCTAAGAGGACATATTTTTGGGGAACCCTTGATTGTGTGTAGCTGCTTTCAGGGCAGCAGCTTTTTCTTCAGTACCAGAGCTGCAGCTGGGGGAAAGGGAGATTCTGTTTTTCTCATTTCAGATTGTTCTGTGGTACAGAACAGCACCAAATGGGTGGCACAGAAAAGGAACCAACATTTGCAATACACCCCTGTGCTTTACACACACCAAATGTGCTTTTCTGAGAGCAGCATCCCTCCTGAGCTGTGGAAATCTCAGATGTGGTTTTGCTGCCCTCCTTGGGGTGGCTGGGGTGAGACACTGAGTGGTTTCTTACAGAGTTGCTCCCACAGTACTGGAATGTACTCTTTAATGGCACTTTTTTTTTTTAATTTATTCTAATAACTTGGACAGCTTTCAGTCTGCAATCAGGTCATAAGATATTATGGAGAGTGGCTGGATTTCCATTTTTCTTGAGGTACTAAGTGCTAAAAATTCTCATTCCTTGTCAGACTTTATAGCAGCTGTAAAGGTTTAAAGCTTTTAAAGCTTGCTGAATTGCAATTCTGACTGAGCCCCTTTCCTGGGGCTCTACAGGGAGTTGCCTGTGGATGGAAGTTCCAGGAAAGCTTGGCCAAAACTCTTCTGGGCTTGTAGCCTGTGTACACCCACGGCCACTGGGGTGCAGGGTCAGAGTGTCAGACAGGTAAATACATTGCCAGCATCCCATAATAGTCTAACAAGTGGCTGGAGGCTTCCAGATGCTCCATTTCAGCCTTTAAATGAGTTAATACCTGGTGGAGTTAGGAGGAATCAGTAACAAAATCCTGACTGCTCCATCCTCTGTTACCCAATGGCAGAATTTGTAAATCTGGCTGGAAGTTTCTGCCTGTGGAGAAACCACAGAATTGGCTGAAAAACAAAGTGAAAGAAAAGGGAAAAACAGAGAGTAGACTTTCACAGAGAGAGAGATGAGAGGACAAAATATATCATGGAATTTCCCTGTCCTGTGTGCTGGTTTGTTCCCTGCTCATCACTGGGCAATGTGATTTCCAAGGCAGTCCCAAAAAGCCCCAAAAGAGCCTTTTTATCTCTTTATTTTGGGATGGTGTTGCAGACTGATGAGTTTCCTTGCTGTAAGATTTTCCCCTTAGTCCCACTCTCTGCATCCACTCACCTCCAAGTTTTCCTTTCTCTGATCCACCATTTCCTCTCAGTTGTGCTCTTGCTCTTTTGTGGTTTGGAGCCTTTCCTTGAAGGTTTTGCTGTTGGGTCCCAAACCCAGGCCCTGCCATCAGCACTTCATTCACTCACAGGGGATGTCTGAGGTTGATTCATTAAAGGGTCTGGACAGCTGGAAAGATAGGAGTGATTTTTGTACCAGCTTGAAAGATCAGGACCAATCCTTTGGGCACTTTTAACCTTTTTTTCCGTGCAGATGATTAGAGGAAAGATAAATAGGCTAACCCCTCGGATATTCAGCATTTCCCACACTGCCAGGGACACTCAGGGGCAGTTGAGTGCAGATGTTTTGAACCCTGGAGTTGTGTTTGCTTCTGACATTTATTTCACACAGATCATTAGATGTGTTCCTCTCTTCTTCTGCACAAGAAAAGGATACTGGAGAGGGAGAAACTGAAATTAAATAATCATTCTGTCTTGAACCACAGTGAGTCCAAACCTTTGTCAGCTGTAGGAAATCATGGACTGATGAAGGGATTCTTGGTGTGTCTGGGTTTGGATGATCCTGATGGGTCCCTTCCAGCTCATCATATTCCATGATGGTATGATTGTCATAAAAGAAGAAAATCAGGGTGATTTGTGACAAAATAAGCCAGAAATTTACCTGGAACAAGGTTTGGCACTGCACAGGCAAGGCTCTGCAAACATTTATTTTAGGAATGAGGCAAATTAGTGCAGAAAGCAGGGACATCTGGCTTCCCTTGTAGCTTATTTCACAGCAAAATGCTCAATGTCTCCTTTCACAGGTGAGTCGAGATAAACCCTCCCATATTCCTGGACTCTGAGGAAATGCCTCCTTCCCGACCCAGGACCTGGCAGAAAAAAGCTGGAAAAGAGAAAGTGTTCAATTGTGAGAAAAACTCTGCCGGGAACTCAAAGATCCGGGCAGGGAAGAGCAGAGTGAAGGACAAAGAGTCACTGCCTGCACAAGGGGACAGCCTGGGAGAAGAGCCCTTAAAAACCCAGAGGCTGGGGAGAACTCAGGAAAGCAGAGAAAATGGGCACAAGAAGTTAATCCAGAGAAAAAGAGCCTGCAGGAGGAATGATAAAAGTGAATCTGGTTTGGGGAGAAAACACGGAGTGTCCAGGTTGGAGGAGAAAAAAGGAAAAACCTGCAAGCAATGGGAAATGACATCAGGGCAGGAGAGTGGGGACAGCAGTGACAAGGAGGGAAAAGCCACCACACACAGAAAGAAACAGGGCTTTAAAAAGAGGTGTGGGAAGAGACTCAGTGCAACAGGCACTGAGCTGGGGGCTGAGAAGGAGATCACAGAGCGAGGTGCTCAAGGTTCTTGTCACAAACAGAACTTGGCAGAAAAGGCACAGAGCCCCAGGGGAAGGCACAGAGGGAATCAGGACTTCAAGGAGGCTTCTGGACAGAAAGCAGGCTCTCAATCCCAGGGCAGCACAGCGCAGGAGAAAGGGGAGAGGAGCAGGAAAAAGCAAGTTGAAAATCTTACCAGGATTGTCATCACTGAAAGTGAGGATGAAAGTGTTCTGGAAAGCTCAGCTAACTCCTGCTCTGACTCCAGCAGTGAAGGAACCCACAAAGCAGGTGCAGAGGAGGCTGTGGTGGGCAGCCCTTCCTGCAGTGAGGAGAGGAGCAGCTCTGAAGAGGAAGATGGCAGCAGTGAGAGAGAAGTTGTGCTCCAAGATCCTCCTGGGAGTGAAGGAAAAGGCTGCAAGGAACTGGATTATGAAAGCAAGGAAGCACCTATTGACCTTGAAAAAGAGCAGGTGACCACAGGTGGAAAAATTGAATCTGAGGGTGAAGGCACAGAATTTGCAGGATTGGAAGCAGAGGAGAAGATGAGGAAGCCAGACAAAACCCTGAGACAAGCAGAACGTGCTCCAGCTGAGAGCAGGGAGGCAGATGATCAGTTAACTTCAGGACTCCAAGTTAAGGGTGCTATGAACAGGGAAAATATTGAAGTAGACAAGGAAAAGATACTAGAAAATGACAGAGTTACAGATATGTCAAAATATGGACACGTGAATTCTGACAGCAGTGGAGAGAGCAGCACTGCAGAGAACATCAATGGAGGAAAAGAAAACAAACCAGAACCACTCCCAGCTGCCGTGAAAGCAAAACCCCACGTTCACCTTAGCAAATATGAGCAGGAAAAGGAGATGAAGGATGAAGGCAGAGAGCTGGAAGATGGTTCTTTCCTCTCCAAGCAGCTGAGGACATTGAAGGAGAAACCTGGGAAGTGTGAGATCCCCGAACTGGGTGAGGAGGATGGACACACACAGAGGGACAGCTCAGACTGCAGCAGGCAGGACCTGCCAGCACTGGTGCTTACAAAGAAATGTTCTTCTCAATCCCACATCCCCCTCAGTCTGGAAAACCAGCATACAAATGCTGAGACCAAATTATCAGCAAGCCAGAAACCAAATCCTGCCCAGATGGCTTTGGGAACCAGCTCAGACCTGAAAAATGTTGAAAGCATCTGCTCAAAACCCATGACTCTAGAAACTCCCAGCAAACAAAAAGAACCCAGCACAGCTCGGAGTTTGGGAGGGAAAAGATTAAGTACAACAAGCTGCTCCACAGTTACAAAAATATTGTCTGATAAACAGCTCCTTGGGAAGACGAAGAAAGTTGGAAAAGTTATTGGAAAAGTGAAACAGAGTTCAGGCCAGTCTGTAAAGGCAAAAATAGAGAAAGCAGAAGAAGCAGTTGCAGAGGCACCTCCTGAAACAGAACCTGTGCACAGTGGGGAAGGACCCAAGCACTTGCACACCCGTTCTGCTTTTAGAAAAGTCACCAGCTGCCTTGGCCAAAAACCTGCCAAGAAAGCAAGGCTGAAAGCTCGACTGCTGAGTGTGGCACGTGCAATTGGCATCTCCAGATGGCTCCTGAAGAAATTTGGGAAGAAGAAGAGGAGCAGCAAACCTTTTGGGTTCAGAAGTAGAATGGCAATCCGGATTCTGAGCACTGCTGGGTGGGTTGGTGGGTCTGGCAAAGCCTTCCCTGGAGCAGCTGGACAGCTGGAGAGGGCTGAGCTGAGGGGCAAAGAATCTAGGGGCAAAGAATCTTCTGCTTCATTGGTGGAGGGGAAAGGTGGTCCTGAAATGGCAGAGGAAGTGGGACACGCTGATTTGCCTCCTGGTGATTCCCCTCTCCATGGAACCAGTTCCTTTCCATGCTCGGATGAGAAGAGCAGTGCCACTGATGCCAAGTTTGCTGTGGTGTTCCCCAGAGTCCACAGCTTGGTTAAGGCTAGGAACTCCTTGTCCAGGGGCTCTGGCAATGTTTATCCCTTACAGAAACTGCAATCTCCATCAGAGAGAAAATCTGTCACTCCTGTGCAACAGGGTTGCAGATTCCAGCGTGACCTTCCCAAATCTCTGATGGATCCAAGCCAGAGAAACAGTGAGCAGGGCTTCCTCCCACGTCAAAAAGAGGAGCCAGCTCCCACATCAGACTATTGCAGTGGGGCAGATGCCAAGGAGGCTCCAGGTGTCCCCCAGGCTGCAGGATCCGTGGTCACTGCTGGTGTGCACTGGTCCCAGCAGCAGGGGCAGGGATGTGACCCTGCAGCGTGGCTGAGCTCCCAGCTGCTGCTGCCACGGGCAACCATGGAGAACCTGAGCAAATGGGCCATCTCCAAGGACCCCCAGCTGGCCAGCAGCCGTGGCAGGGGCTGCAGGGACCACTGGGAGGCAGAAGATGCTGCTGATGATGTGCTGGAGATGGAGTTCATGCAGAAACAGGTACAGCTGTTGTCCCCAGAGCTGGAATGGAACTGAACTTCTGATTTTCAGTCGTGTGTCTGTGCATTCCAGGTGTACATGTGTGAAGAGCACTGTGCAGAAGTTGAGGAGATTGAAGATCTAACCAGACTGGAGTAGGTGTCCTCAGTGTCTGCACCTCATTCAGGTCACAGGGGCTTGCTTGTTATCCTGCAAAGGTGACTCAACAATGGAAAACCTATTATAGATCCTTAGCTAGAGAGGAGAAAATAAAATTTTCCCTCCATGGGAGAAAATAGAATTGATTGGATGCATATCATAGCTGAGTAACTGATGCTCTGCTGAAAAGCTAAGTAAAAGACTGAATTTTAGAAATAAATTTATGGATTTGCTCTGAGCCACTGGGGAGGAACAGAGGTGCAGAGGGAGCTCCTGACTGTCATGTAGAGTCCCCAGGCTCTCCTGCACAGAGAGGGGACACTGGACCTCTGCAGTCACACCCAGAGCAGCTCAGCCTGGCTGGTAGAATGCTGTACAGCTGGTCCCTGGAACTCTGCCTCTCCTGTGACATGCTCCCCAGTCCTGAAATGGGTTCTGAAAAAAACCCCAAAACACTTCATGGCTAGGGGAAATTAAGTTTAGAGGCTGATATGATTTCTGTGATGCAGCAGAAGGACAGAATTGGGAATTTGACACACGTTTCTTGTTGTGTGAAATGAGTGGTAGGAAAGGACAGCTTGCAGGATGAGAAGCACATTTCTGTGTTCTGTGCCTACTCACACTGGCATCTGTGGATTTAGTGACTCCTGTTGCTCCAGCTGTGAAAAATTCAGGTGCTACATCCTGAGGGGCTATTAAACCCTTGGTTCAGGCTGTTGTTGGAAGATAAGCCCCTGACACTGCTGCTCACACCTCCTCCCCTCCTGCCATCCTGCTGAGATAAACACCTGTGAAGGCTGTGCAAGGAGCTGTGGCCACACAGAGCAACTTCTGGGCTTTAATGCTCCATTCTCTGCTGTGTTTAATCCTGGAGGTGTTGGAACCACATGAAGGCAGTGAAGAGTTTCAGTCCCAGCTCCCCACAAAATGTTCAATCACCACATGGGCCACTCACTTCAGAGCTGGGCTCCATGATCCTTGTGGGATCCAACTCCAAATATTCTGTGATCCTTGGGAGGGCAGGAAGGTAAATGTTTGATATTAACACATGCAAGGGGAGCTTATGGCTGATGAGTCCTTTCCTCTGTTTGCAGGGAAGTCTCTGAGAGCTCAGTCCTGCTGTGCCTGAAGGAGAGGTTCCATCGCAATCTCATTTATGTATGGACACTGATGTTGGTTTGCTTTGCTTTGCTTTGCTTTGGTTTTCTTCAGTGCTTCTTCACTCTGAACAGCAAGCTTTAGGAGAAAATAATTTATATTATGCCATCAAGCTATGCACCAAGTATCTCACTCGTTACTGGGAACAATGATTGAAAGTATACTCCCACAGCTTTTATCAGAAATCAGGTAGCGTGAAATATTTGGGGTAAAATTTCGGTGTTCATTGCCAATCTGTGAGCATACTTGGGGTCCTTTATAGCCTCAGTTGCTCCTAGCAGGAATCTTCTATTTTAGCAGAGAAGTTTTGAGTTAAAAATTGTGGATCTTGAGATGAAATCTCACACTTTCTGCAAACATTTCACAGTGTTGCAGTCCAGATCTGATTGTGGATTAATTGTTCTCTTTTCCATTTACTGGCTCAAGTGTTCAAACCTGTGCCTGTAATTTTATGTGGAGTTTGGAGAATAGATAGTGGCTAGAGAGGATGATCAGACACCAGTGAGTGCTGACTTATCCCAAATTATTAATGACAGAACTTTGAAAATGACCACTGAAAAGCTGTGTCCTCGATAAGTTGGCAGTATTGTCAGAATAAATAACATTCCTTTAAAGGGAATTTGTGTATTTGTATTAATATATGCATTCAGCTGCATTCCTCATTCTGAAAATTCTAAGAAGCCACCAGCCTTTTCCCCCCTTTCTTATTTTTTCCTAGACTTATATTGGGCAAATTTTGATTTCTGTGAATCCTTTCAAAGACCTCAGGATCTACTCTGAAGACGTGGCTATCAAGTACCAGCAGGGGACTCTCTCAAAGAACGCCCCGTATGTTTTTCTTCCTCAAATAACTCTCCAAACCCTGCTCTGTTTGTGCTCCAGAAAGTATTTAATTTTCCTCCAGTTTTCTGGTAGAGCAGGGTGAATGCCACAGGGCCTATAATTCTACAGAATTATAAAGTTCATCCCTGGGAGTGTCCAAGGCCAGGCTGGACAGGGCTTGGAAAAGCCAGCTCTAGTGGAAGTTGTCCTTGTCCACGGCAGAGGAATGAGATGATCTTTAGGGACCCTCCAACCCAAACCATTCTGTGATTTTTAGGACAAGTTTCTTTGGCTCATCCCTAATTAGATCCCTGATGAGGAGCCTTTTGGTGCTGCACTGGTGAGATGGAAATGTGGGGTCAGGTAACAGGGATTTCTTTCTGTCCATGCAGACACATCTTTGCCATAGCAGAGATGGCTTACACGCTGTCCCATACATCAGGGCAGGAGCAGTGTGTCCTCATCAGGTAGGAACTGAAGCGCTTTGCTGAAAGCCCTTGCATTTCTTTGTGTAAAAATTCCACTTTTGTATTTCACTGCCTCTAAGTTGATCCCTCTGGCTCTGACGTGAGGGCTGCCTGTGCAGAACATGAATAAGGTGGATTTTTATTTCACTCTGTGCAAATACAGTTTGAATTTAGTTTCACTTCAGTTCAGAGGAGTGGGAGAGAAGGAGTCTGGTATTCCCCAGTGGAATCCTATTTGGGATTTTCAAGCAATGGGTGATAAATCTTCAGCAGTAAATCAGCACAGCCCCTCCGATGTGCCTAGATCAGGTTCCTCTGCTCTGATCCAGCTTCTCCACCTCTTGCTCCTGCAGTGGGCACAGTGGATCAGGTAAAACAGAAGCTGCCAAAGCCATTGTGCAATACCTGACCATGCTGTACCAGGGACCTGAGAGCCACAGGATCAGACAGGTAACAGGCAAGGGAGCTTGGCTGGAGCCCGAGGGCTGGGCAGGGAAAAGAAGCCTGGGACAGGGGAGAGAGGCTGTGTGCTGGTGAAATTTCTTTGGCTGGACTTGGGAGGGTTTCTGCTCCAAGGTGAAGCTCCCATAAAGACCCGAGGACAGCTGGTGTGTCTGTAGTTCTGTATTTTAATTCCTGGGAGATCTGGTGCTGTGAAAAGTGCTGTATGTGTTAGAACAGAGAGCTAGTAGCTGCCATGAGGAGCTTTTAGCAGAGGTGAATCTGAACAAACAGAGCAGAAGGAAAGTGAAAGATTACAGCAGTGAGGGTGAAAAGCTCACAGATGAACTCACCACTGGCTAGAGATAATGATACCAGGATACATTTTAAAAGATTTATCCATGTGAGAATTATATCAGTGAAGTCCCTTTTTTTTATTTTTTTAAGTCTTTTCAAACTGACAGGTACATAAACCCTTTTTTGACTTTAAAAACCTGAGATTGCTCCTGAAGTATTCCCTCCCTCTTTTCTTTACAGCCCTGCAATGTCCTGCCCATCCTGGAGAGTTTTGGAAATGCAAGAACCATTCTCAATGACAACTCCAGCCGTTTTGGAAAGCTGCTCAGTGTCCACCTTCGACAGTGAGTTCAGCAATCTCCTGGGGTCCCTGCAGCTGCCAGGGCGTGTTTGGGTGAGGCCAGGTGGAGTTCACACAATAATTCCCC
Source organism: Sialia sialis (assembly GCA_009812075.1). Lineage (NCBI taxonomy): Eukaryota > Metazoa > Chordata > Aves > Passeriformes > Turdidae > Sialia > Sialia sialis. Next base: position 4,951,402 of record VRYO01002184.1, on the reverse strand, counting down.
CTTAGTTCTCAAGATGAGTGTAAAATTAAGAATAAGAATGGCTGAACTGGTTTATACCAAGGACCCATCTGATATCCTGCTGTATCACCACTGCCTGAGGCAAGGACAGCCCAAATACACTCAAAGCTTTTCCCTCACAATGCTTTTCCCCAGCAGCCCTTGAGCTCTTTAACACTTGCAGCAGCTCAGGAGTTGTCCTGTCTCCTGAGGTTTTCCATTTTCCTCTTGGACTCATGCAAACTTGATGCCTCTGCAACAGCCTTCAAGAAGTGTTCCACAGGTCTAACCAGTTCTGTGAAAAACACCTTTGTGTTTTGAGCCTGCCTCCTTTCTAACTTCTCGGTTTGGTTGGTTTGTTTGGGGATTTTTTCTGACTGTTGCACAGCTCTGAGCTGATTCTTTCATGGAAAAACCCTCAGGTGTCAGTCCTAAGGAGCAATGGTTAAATTGAAGCCTGTCAGGTTGTATGTGAAGCTGGGTCTGTACCCATCACTTCACATTTATCTGCAGTGAGTTTCACGTGCCATTTTCTTGCTCACTCACTCTGCACTGTAAGATCTGTCTGCATTTATTCACAGTTGGCCTTCAGCCTCACCACCCTGAATAATTTCATACAGCAGGAAGCTTTGTCCCATTGCTGTTCAGCTCCACTTCCAGGTCACTTATCACACCCTCAGTTGCACTCCCAGGTCAGGTACAGACAGACACTTTGTGGAACTCATGGTTATTTCAGAGTGTTAAGAGAATTCACCTTTATTCCTCCCCCCATTAAGACTTTTCTATTTATTCTGTGCTTGCTTAGTTTCCCAAGACCCACAGTTTTGTCAAAATATTTTGGAAATTCGTGTAGATTATGTCTCTAAGATCATTCTTGTCTGCAGAGATACAAGTCTGCAGAAAACCTGTCCCCAGCTTCTGACAGGATCTGTTGTCTCATGCTCAGAGGCATCGTGGTGGGAAGCTCCATCTCCCAGTACCTGCTGGAGAAATCTCGTGTGGTGTTTCAGGTGAGGACCAGTGGTCTCCCCTCTCCCTTATTAACATGTAATCTTCAATTTACTGTGAAATTACAGGGCTGGGAATTAGTATGAGAATTGCTTTTCAGTTCTTCCACTAGCAAGAGCTATGTCCCTTCCATGTAGCACAGGGTGATCACTTCTTTTATTTGAATTCTGTCTCAACCAGTTAAGGCACTTCTTAGGGATTACTGAAAGTTGAATCTTCCCTCAATTAGTTTTTCTTAATATTTGGAGTGTGGAAATGGTCAAATATTAGAGCAAATATTCTCTCAGATGGAATACTCTTAAGGTGTCAGTGGGAAACCCTGGACACCTTCCCATTGATGTGGTTCTGACTTTGTGCTGCTGGCCCCAGAGCCTGTCCTGCTCTGTGGGTGTGTTCTGGAGGATTTTGGGGCTGGCTATGGATCAAACCCATGAATTGTGTCCCACCAGGCCCACGGGGAGAGGAATTACCACGTGTTTTACGAGCTGCTGGCAGGGCTGCCCGTGCAGCAGAAGGAGGAGATGTTCTTGCAGGAGGCTGAGTCCTACTTTTACCTGAACCAGGTGAGTGAGCTGAGGATGCTCTGCAGCAGCTGGCAGAGGGAAATAACCCAGGCATCCCTTTGTTTAATTAGAGGCACCAAACCACTCTGCTCCCCTGCAAAGCCTCGCAGGAATATGCTAAAATCAGCTCTGCTCCTTCTCACACGTGATCTAGGAATTCTTTTAGAAGTCTCTTTTGTGATCATTTTCCCACCTTTCAGGCCCCTTCTGGTCAGACTTTAACCAGGAGCCTTTGTGTGGACTCATGGCTCCATCGTGTGGTGTAAAACCCATTTTCTCATTGCCTTTCCTTGCATTTGCAATTTACTGTGGGACTGCCAAAAGCAGTGAGGATTTACTTCTATCTTCTGCAAAACACTTGCTTTATTGACTGAATTAGTGGATGCTGATTTTAAACCACTGAAATCTATTGCTGATTGCAATTATTTAAATTGGATTTGTTTGCCAGACTTACATCAAGTCATGGTCTTGGAACACCTCTTTTTTCTTTTTTTCTTTTTTCTTTTTCTTTTTTCTTCTTTTTCTCTTTCTTCTTTCTTCTTTCTTCTTTCTTCTTTCTTCTTTCTTCTTTCTTTTTTCTTTTTTCCTTTTTTGGGAGGGTGTGGGTTTGTTTTGTTTGAATTTTTTCAAGATTGCTTTCCATAATCAAGGAGGGCACAACAATAGCAAGAGATTTTTCCTATTTCAGCATGAGTCAGCTTTCCCAGGTGGCAAATTCAAATTCCTCGGGGCAGCTGCGGTGGGGAGGAATCCTCGATTGTGATCACCTCGCCCCAGGCCAGGAATGGACAGCTACCATTAATGACTCAGGGATGGAGGCAATTAAGGACCCAGCCCTTAATGGGTGATTAATGGCTCCTGGCTGGCAAAGCATTGTAAAGCAAATTCTTCAAGGTGATAATTAACAGGAATATCCCAGCCTACTGCAGAGAAGGAAAGGGGGGAAAAAATCAGATGAGGCACAAAAGAGTTAGCAGAGATTGACAAAATCTGTCTTGGATCTTGGCAAGAAGGAGCCCAAGGGCTGCCTGGAGCTCACCCTTGTCTGACCAAATCCGGCTGAGAGCTGGGAACTGTGGTGAAAGAATGCCCTTGAACACAAAGAGGTTCTGCAGAACCCCTGGCCTAGGATTTCTGTGACCTTCAGGGTCACAGGACACCAGCAATGTCCTGTAGAGAAAAAGAGAAGCAGAGCAGTGATAAAGTGAAGCTCTGTGGCCGAGGCTGTAACCCCATCTGGGAGAACAACCCTGCCATCATTTGCTTGGGAATCCACTCAGGCTCCACTTCCACTCTCAAATTCCGCCCGGAGCTTGTCCTGGAATTCCAGCAGAAACTTGGCTGTGTGGGTTAGAGAGATCTTAATCTGAAAAATCCAGAGAGTGAAGAGACTGGCCCCTCACCAATGCTGAGTTCCACTAGCTGTGTCTTTCATCTCTTCAGATTCCTTTAAAACACTGAATTACTTCTCGGAAGATTCCTGGTGGTGGCTTAACCCCAGCCTGAGGCTGAAGGGGCTGATCATGATTATCTGTCCTTTTTCTCTCAGGGCAGAGCATGTGATGTCCTGGGGAAGGAGGACAGTCAGGATTTTCTGGTCCTGGTGCAGGCTCTGGAGGGAATCAGCCTCTCAGAAGATCAACTGAGCTCCACCTGGGCTGTCCTGGCTGCTGTTCTGCAGCTGGGGAACATCTGCTTTACCTCCTATGAGGTACAGTATACCCCCAATAGCTTGGGAACGGGATATTTAGGCTGAATTTTGCTGCTGCTAGACATGATTCCTGCCTGAGGACAACATCCTCTGTAGACCTTTCTGTCCTTTCAGTGTTGGGCTCTAGATTGGTCTAGGCAGGGGCAGAAGAAGATGGGAGGCAACCAAAGAGCTTGGGTGGCTTTTTCAGGAGCCAAAATGAACCTGGTGCTCTGCCCAGGCCGTGACCAGCTCTGTGCAGCTGGGGTGCTGAGAATATTAATAAAACATTATTAACCCTGTATCCCATCCATTGTTTCTATCCATAATATATAGCAATATAGATAGTAATATAAGTACAGTAATGTACAATAAAGAACATTTTATTATTTAGAAAGAATCCTTTGAGCACGCAGCCATTGCCAGTGGCACTGAGATCCAGATTGTGGCCAACCTGCTGCGTGTGTCAGCAGAGCTCCTGCAGAGAGCTGTCACTCACCGTGTCACTGTGAGTACCTCTGGGGGCTTCTCATTCCCCCTGCAGCACACAATGTCCTGCCCACTGCCCTCAACTTAGAAGGCTCAAAATCTGGGAGGTAACAGCAGGAATAAAATGGTTGGGATGGGCTGAACCCCCCAAGGCAGCTCTGGAAGGATGGCAGAGCTCACATCTAGGAGGGCTCTTTTTTAACACGAGTGGCTTCAGGTTTATCACTTTGGCCAGCTGGCTCCCACCTCTGGCAGCAAAATTCTGGGTTTAGTTTTTCTTTTGATATCTGGGTAAATTCTCAGCCAAATAGAAAAAAATATCCATCTATTAACTGAGTTGGCTTCCTTGTGGATTAGAAAAAAAAAGAAGAAGAAAAAAGGTGTTTTTGTGAAATAATAAGAGTGAATTCTGTCTCTTTGTGTATCCAGGTCACATCCTATGATCGGATCTTCACCCCTCTGTCTGTAGAAGGAGCCATTGATGCCAGGTGACTCCTGCTGCTGTCTGGGTGGGTGAGGTGCACCCAGAGGTGCTGTCTGTGCAGTAACTGGTTCTTGTCCCCTCTCCAAGGGACTCCATTGCCAAGGCTCTGTACTACCTGCTCTTTGAGTGGCTGCTGCTGAGGATCAACGAGTGGCTGGCTCCCTGGGAGAGTGACTGTGCTGTGGGCATTGTGGATATCCACGGGTTTGAGGTTATTTTTTATGTTCTTTTACTATGGCCTGGGCAGCCAGGGCATGTGCTCACCAAGGCCTTGGAGCATTTTACTTAGGGCAGTGTTAAAACCTGTGTGTCCCAATGAATGCTGAAAACAATGGAACACAGAGGTGAGGCTGTGCCTCCAAAATGGGATCTAGCTCACCTCTGGCTGTTCAGTAAGCCAGGCTGAGAGCTGAGAGCTTGCAAACCTAAGACAGAAGATGGTTTGAGCTGGCTGGGTTCATTCACAGCAGCTAGAACAGCAGCTCCGCACAGCTCAGCCTGTGCAGTACTCAGAGGGAGCCACAGCTCCCTGGGCCTTGGCAGGGATGATCCCTCTTTGTCTTTGCAGGATCTGGGAGTGAACAGCTTAGAGCAGCTCTGCATCAACTTTGCCAACGAGCACCTGCAGTGGTTCTTCAGCCAGACTGTCATTGCCCAGGAAGAGGTGAGAGGAATCAGTGGAATCCACACCACCTTGAGGCATGGATGAGCTAAGGCATCCTCAGTGTCCCTCAGCAGGGAACAGGAAACTGAGCAATATCCATGGAGTCCTAGTCCAAAGAGCTGCCTATTTATTACCTTGTATTAATTCTGCAGTAAGTTAAGGGAAGAAGATTTTGTCAGTACCTTGTTCCCTTTTCTAGGTTTTATAAGTGAGTTGGTCAGGGTCAAAGAACCCAGAGCTCAGTGGGTGTTTTTAAAGCCTGTTTGGCTTCTCTCTAGCATTTTCTGTACCACTTATGTCCTGGGGATGAAAGACTTATCAGACTTGTTGCCTTCTATAGTTCACTTCATCACTTAGCTTAGCAGCCTTCCTTCTTAAGTCAGGAAAATCATTAGTGGCTTTAGAGGAAGTTTCATGAGATAAAACCAGACAATTCTAGGCAAGTTCCTAACAGGAGTGAGACGCTAACTTCCCAAATCCCTCTGTTGATTCTCTCCATTTGTCCTTGTTTTGACTGGATTTGGCCTTTACCCTGCAGGAGGAATACAGCCAGGAGCAGTTAGCTTGGATTCCTATTTCCAAGGTGGACAGTGAGTCCTGCCTGGATTTCCTCACTGCAAAGCCCCACGGTATCCTGTGCATCCTGGATGACCAGACATCCCTGACCCAGGTGAGCAGCTCATCCTCTCATGGCATCCCTTTCAGAGGATGTTGAAGGTGAGGTGTTTCCCACAATCATTGCACAAGTATTCAATGTTTTTACCTTCAGTTTAACAGCGGCTTTGCAGCCCACTGAGTGTGCTGCAGCATCAGGAAATCTCTTTTGCAGGCCACAGACCACACTTTCCTCCAGAAGTGTCATTACCACCATGCAAACAGCCCTTGGTACTCCAAGCCCAAGCTGCCTTTGCCAGAGTTCACTGTGCAGCACTATGCTGGCCCGGTCACCTACCAGGTGAGCTGGCAGGGGCTCAGAGCAGCTGGAGAAATAACCCATCCTGGGGACAAGCTGAGGGTGTCCTGATGGACCAGCTTGAAGGAATTAATACAGCCTTGAAGCCTGAACAAGGACCATTTTTTGCAGGACACAAAAAACCAAAACCAAACAAATCCAACTCCCCTTCCTCCCCTGCAAAAAAACCCCAAACACTCAAACCCCTTCATCTTATCTCATACTTATTACTGTATTTTAAAGCTCTAAATTCCAAACCCTTTACCATGTGATACTACACACTTCCATTTAGACTACACACCAGTGATTTCAACTTTATCACCTAAATTTGGAAGCCTTCTTCAAGACCTTAAGTCAGAAGCAGTGTTCTTTTGAGGGTCAGTGTCAGGAAGCACAGAAAGTTCAAAACTCCCAGGCTTCAGGGTTCCAGCATCGCCCCCTTCACCAGCTCTGTGATCAAAGCTCTCCCCCTGTGGCTGCACATCCCTCCAGAGCTTCAGTTTATCAGAGGAGGTTGTTATCAAGAGAGCCAACTAAGCTGCCTCTGGGCAGAAGCAAAATAGCAATTGCCCTCAGTGACACAACAGCCTCAGAGCCCTGGAAATGCAGGAAAGCTCTTGCTGCTGGGAAAAAATAAAAAGAGAGAGAGAGGTGAAAGCCTGCTGGGTGATGTGAAGGAGAAAAGGAGCAATCTCTTCTCAAAGCAGAAGTCATTGTCCTCTCTACCCTGGTGGCAGCAGGAAGAAGCAGCTTTGTTCTCCAGGGTTTTCCCCTTGTTTCACCTCTCCAGCTGCCTGTCCCCAGTCCCAGTGTGTGTAACAGGAGTGTTTGCCTCTCTGAGTGGTGCTTTAAATCAGACTTTGCCTCTGCAGGTCCACAAGTTTCTCAATAAAAACCGTGACCAGCTGCGGCCAGAGGTGCTGGAAATCTTCTCCCAGAGCCGCCTCAAGGTACAGCAGTGGGTCAGGGGGAAGATCTCTGCTGCAGACACCCAGTGATCCACTCATTGTCTTTATGTGAGAAGCAGAAAACTGCTGATCAGGTGTCAGGAGAACCTGGAGAAGTGACAAGTTTTATTTTACTGAATTTACTTGGGAATTGGGCAAATTTTCTTTGCCTGCAATGGATGCACTTTATGAATAAAACACAGAGTGCCTGAGGATGCAGCTGCATCCCTGACACTACTAGGAAAAATGCCTCCTTTAAGTTTCAGGTAGAAGAGATTCTTGTTCCCCATAGTTCAGTGAGTTTTGGTAATTTCTTTGTATTTGCAGGTGGTATCTCACATTTTCCAGAGGGCCAAAGCTGCCTGTGGCCAGCGAAGGGAGCTGGGGGGCAGGGGCAAAGGGGTCAGGCCTCAGACCTGCACACTGGTGTCCAAATTCCAGCAGTCTCTGCAGGACCTCACAGACAAGCTGAGAGGGTGAGAGATGGCACACACAGGTGGGAAGCCTTGCAGGGTCAGCACAGAGAGGAGGCTGATCCAAGGTTTTCCCTCTGCTTTCCAGGAGCCATGCCTTCTTCATCAGGTGCATCACCCCCAACCCCAGGAAGGTAGGGCAGCACCCCTTGCTCCTTATGGGGTCCCTCAGTTCCTTCCTTCTTCTCCAACAGCTCTCCTTTCACAGCTGGGATTTAAACTTCTTGGTTTCTTTTAGTTTGAGACTTTTCTTCCCAGTTGTGTCCCACGCTTCCCTGTGGCCATGTGAGTTAATCCTGTGCTGCAGAAGCAGCAGGGTCAGCTGGACGCCAAAGTATTCCTTGGGCTTTGTGTTTCATGGCAAGCTCTAATCCAAGGACAGGAGAAGAGAAGGAGACTCTTTCTAAATTTGCTGCCTTCAGTTTCTTTTCTTTAATTTTTCTTTATTTCATGTTTTTCATTTTTAATTCTGCTCTATCTTTGCAGCTGTCAAATATCTTTGATGTGGAGTATGTCAACTGTCAGCTGCGACATGCTGGGATTCTGGAGGCCATCCACATTCAGAAGGAGGGATTCCCAGTCCGTTTGCCATTCCAGAACTTCCTAGCCAGGTACAGGGGTGTGCTGGCTTGGGATCCCCAGCCCTGGGTGGTTTTTTTCTCTGAGGGCTCCCTGCACAGCCCTGGTTTTTGTCACAGCCACTCTCCTGTCGCAGGTACGGGCTCCTGGCTGGGGGCAGCCCCGGCAGCCTGGAGCAGAGAGCAGGCTGTGCAGCAGTGCTGGCTCGGCTCCTGGGGAGCCCCTCGGATCTCTACCAGATTGGAGTGACAAAGGTGATTCCTGCAGAGAATCCCACCTGCCTTGCACAGCCCCACCCAGCCATTCCAGGCTGGCCAAGCACAGAGGGAGGGCCTTGCACACCTTCCCCTCTCACCTTTGCCTCTTGTCTCAAGTGCTAAGGAGGCATTTTTAGCATTCCACATTAACAGGAGACTCCCCAGCATGGCCAAGCCCTTTGTACAACCAGCATTCCACTTTTCCTACCTGCTAACCTTCATCACTCCTTGATTCCTTATCCACCACAAATACATCCATCTCAGCCACCTGCACCTGTGCCCAGTTTCCTTAGCAAGAACCCTTAAAGGCTACAAAACCCAGCAGTTTTTGTTACTGATCAGCTCTGGGGGAAGCTGCTGGTGGCTCAGCAGCTGCTCCCTCTGGCCAGGTGTTCCTGAAGGAGGAGGCCAGGCAGCTGCTGGAGAGGAGGTGGCTGCAGAGGCAGAGCTGGGCTGTTGTCACCCTGCAGAGGAAATTCCGACGGCTCCTCCAGCGCCGGCGCCGGCGCCTCCTCCAGGAGAAGGTCACGCTGATCCAGGCTCACTTCCGAGGCTACCAGGCAAGGTCAGCAGTGCCAGGCCAGCCAGGGGACTCCCCCTGTCCTTGCCAAAGGACAGCCAGGTGGGGATGTCCAGGCCTCTCCTCGTCTGGGCTCCGGCCTGCTCCACAAGTGTTTGTGTGGCTGATGCGTCCCTCATTAGACAATTCTTTCTTCATCCCCTAGGAAGCGTTACAAGAGGCTGAAGAAGACTTTGATGCAATTTAAAACCATGATGTTAGTCTCCAGACCTTTAATTCAGTGGAGGAAGCGCTGCCAGGTGACAGCAGAGCTCTCAGAGCAACGGGTGCAGGAGGGGCCATTGCTGCCCTGAGCGATGAGGAGGCAGGGCAGGGATGGCTTTGGGAGGTTTGTTGGGTTTGTTTTGGTGTCCTTCATCCTCTGTCTGACATGAATGTAGTCAAATGAAGGAACCACAGAGGCTGGAGCCTTCTCTCTCTAAATGTCATTCAGAACTGGCACAGGTGTTGCAAACACAGCTGAGTCACGGGCCTGGCCGCGAGCCAGGGTGGGAATGATGCCTTAAGTTTTAGCTTTTGTATTTTTCAGATCCTGTACTGCATTAGGGTATAACTGAACTCCATACAGAGTGTTAGCATTTTGGTCAGACTAAACAATCCTTCCAGGCCTGAGAACCAGGGTCACCCTCACAGCCTCAGGCCCCCAAAAGGATAAACAAAAGTGAAATGAGGGGAGAGCAAACTGGGGGAATGTGACTTCATTACCTGAAGCTGTAATTGAACAATTAACCTCTGATATGCAAATAGAGCAGACTTAGAGCTGTATGAAAAACTGGTAACTGTTGTCCATCTTGGTGTAGCCTCTGTGAGGTTTGCAGTGCCCAAGGTGTGTCTGTTAAAGGCCTTTAATTATTCCCCACTTTAACTCTGTCTAGCCTCTGTTCTAAGTAGCCTGTCCAGACATCTCTCCAGGCTGCCCTACATGAGCTAGTTCCATCTGTGGTCTTCAGACCTGCTGTTCTGCTCAAGCTCTAAGGAGTCATTAATCTTGCTTTTTTTTTTTTTTTGTTGCCCAGTTCAATTTCTGATGGTGACTGAAATGCAAGATTTTTTCAGTCCATGATGATCCTCCCCTGATCCCTTACAGCTGCCTCAGGCTGCTCAAGCCCTTGGCCTTTGGAAATCAGCTGGGGTGAGAACAGGATGGCAGATTTTTGAGAGGATGAAAAATAATATGCAGGAGAGATCCATGGTTCTGTCAAATGGATATAATGTATTCTGCACAAACTATTAAAATAAAATTGGAAAGAGGAAATCAGACCATTCATCCTCAGAGTAGCACCAAACATCTCACAGCTCTCAGCTTCAAAGAGAAGGACCCAGCAGAGCTCCTGGCATGGTGAGGGCATGGTGGGGCAGAGGGATGAGGACAGTGGTGTTGATACAAACCTGCAGAGGTGCCTCCTCACCTGCCAGGTCCAGCCCAGCTTGAGTTTCTATTCTTTCTTGCCCTTCCCACTTGGACAGGATCCAGCTTTTCTTTCTCCCAGGTAACCACAACAGTGCTGCTCTTCTGAATCTGTTTCTGTTCCTTCAGTGTTTGTTTGCTGAGGTCTCTTTGCGTGCACTAGCAGCACCAAAGGTCTCAAAGTTCACCTGCTGCAAAGTTCCTCCTTTCCCCCACCCCACAGCCCTGCCCTTTGGACTTTAGCTTGTCACTGTCTTTGTCAGCCCAGCCCTCACCAGCTCCCATGTAGTCACAGTGCTCTGCACACCTGACAGGCAGAGAGAGGCAGAGCAGAGCAGATACTCTCCTTCCCCATCTGCAGTAGGAGTCAGGTGAGTGCTGAGGATGGGGAGCAATGGAATGGATGGAAAAGGGCAGAGCTGTTAGGGAGTTTAGCTTTTGGTATCCCCCCACCTTTCTGAAGTGTTTCCTTTTCATCTGTCAGTGTCCAGGCTGTTATCATGTGCTTGGATGCTGAAGGAGGCAGGGAGATATTTCTGGCAGCTGCTGGGTGCTTCAGTCCTGAGCCACATCAAGAGCTCAGCAAGGGGAGGTTGGCAGGTGCTGGGGGTGCTGGAGGCTCTTGCTGTTGAATTGTGTGGTGAAGGGCAGGAGGTGTTTCAGCAAAGCTCAGCTCTTTGCCTGGCAGCCCCTTCTCAAGACACTGTGTTGGAGTCCCAAGAAGGCTCTGTAGCTGCTCTGACATTTTATCTGCTGGGCCAGGGCACCATCTCCTGCCCACCCACAGCATCTGCCCCTAGAACAGCTGGAATTGACTTCACACACACCTTTTCCCACCCTCCATCCCCTCTTCATCTCCTAACAGCAGGAGTTAGAGGAAAGGAAACAAAGAAGGAGCTCCCTGGCCTGTGGTGACACAGAGAATAGTCCCAGCCAAGGAATGGTGAGTTGTCAAACGGTCTGGGAGGGGCTGAGATGAAAAACATCAGGTTCTGCAGGTGTCCTCCCTCCTGGTGCCTCCCCAGCCCAGGTTTTCTGGGGAACAGCAGAACATCTAAAGGGGGCACACATGTGTGGGACCTAGTACAAAATGCAGGTTAGGTGGCACAAAGGTCCTTCTTATACAGAAATATCTCATTAGTTCAGCGTTTCCCAAACTCTGAGCACAGCCAGGCATCGTAAATCAGTCCTGATCAGAGCACTGTGTTTGTTCTCAGCACTGGACCTGGTCTTCAGAGGTGGAGGGAAGATTATTTTTGGTGATTATCTTCTGTTGTGAGGGATGGGAAGGAGACATATCTGCATAAATATATTAACAGAAGCTGATGTAGAGGAAGGGATATATTAAAGGCTTCATAACATATTCAGCCTGTATCAACACTTCTAACTAATGCCATTATTTATGTGTCTATTTATGGACACACATTTGCTGTAGTGTCTGATCAAGGGAATCTGAATTGGGATTACCCACAATTATGTATAGATCTGTCAGTAACAACAAGAGTAATTAGCCCTGGGTGCTCTTGTATCACCTGATTCCTCAGGTGTGGATCCAGAACTGTGCAATTTCACAGTCCACTTCCTGAATACACCATTGAAAAGCAGACTTGAAGTCAAGCATCTTCTCATGAGCAAAATCAATCTGATAAAAAAAATGCTGTGAGTCTGTTTTTATATTTTATGTGGAGAGAGATGTCAGAATAATGTGCTGGTGCCAAGAGGCTTTACTATGCAGATCTTTTAAAAAAACCCAAAAACCAAGAAACCAAAAAACCCCAAAAGCTCCAGTTTTGGCTTGGTTTGTAGTGCCTTAATCTGAGTAGTTCTGTCTGAAATTCCCTGAGCTCTGTGACACCCTGTATTATGTTGCCATTTCCTTCCTACCCTGCAGCAGTGCAAGGTGCAAACCAGTGAAAAATCAAGACTCATTGGCCAGATTCTCATCTGGATTACCCAGGTAGAGATCTGAGCTTGCTTAGGAGCCTCCACCATATATCAAAGATCAGAATCAAGACTCATTTTATGCCATAGCACTTGTGGATACTGAAAAATCAAAAGGAAAATGTCAGGAAAGGGCAGGAAGAAGTGGCCCTTACCCTTCAGCTGCAATCTCTGCAGTGCAATATGCCAGACTTGACGGGAATGAGGGATAAGTCAAAGAAAGTCAACTTTCCTGTCATTCCCCTTGTGGCAGTTGATTTTTTAATCAGGAATTGCTCCCCTTTCCCTCTGCAGACCCATGTCACACAGCTGTGTTCATGCAACACCTTCTATTTGCAATGGCTCTGAATGTTGTGGAGGCAGAACATCTCTGCTTTGGCTCAGATGCTCCATCCCTGTCCTGGCAGCTTTTCCAAAGCAGTTTCAGTCAGCCTCAGCTCATGTTTTCTGTGGTTTCTCTCTGCAGGACGTGGGGCTGCTGGAGATCCCTGCAGAGCTTGCAGCCCTCCTGCACTTTGTTGAAGGTGAGACATCCTCTTCCTCCCCTCCCTTCCCTGTTTCACTATTTCCTTCTTTAGATCAATGTGTGTGTTTGTTCTCCCTGCTGCCTGTCACTGGGCTGGATTTGGTTCATTATCATTGCAGTGTAAATATGGTAAAGGTAAATGGATGGATGTGGTTTCCTGACATGGCAGGGAGGAAAAGCAGCTTGGGCCAGAGGGCAGAATACCAGCTTAAAAATCAGTATATTTGTTAATTTTTTAGCTTTTCTTTTGAACTGGGCTGCTAGATGGTGTAAAACTCTTTGGTCAAAGTTATGTGACAGCAAACTGTTTAATGAACCCAGGTCTCTGACAGAGATGAATATCTGGGGTGGAGGAGCTTAAATCCATCTTTTACCTACTCCAAAATCTTTAAGGAAATTGAAGGGGAAGAAAATGTCAATTTTGACAATTTCAAAGAAATATTTTTAGTTTTCATCAAAAATTACTTCTTCAAAAGGAAGTTTAAAACAGAAGGAAGGAAAGAAAAACACTAACAGCTTGATTGTGGAACAATGTAATAACTTCAGATATAACAATTTATCAGTCCAAGAATATAACAATATAATAACTTAAGGATGTATCAATGTAATAAGTTGAGTGTGTGTTTATATATCAATTTAGAGATGCACCTAATCATCAAAATACAACTAACTTCAATAATTTCACAAGCTGTTGAGCTGACCTTGAGCATTAACTTAGGGGCAGTTGTGATTCCTCTGTAGCTCTCTGTACCATGTGAATATTTCAGCTGCAAACAGGGAGAGGCAGGATTTGGTGGTGACAAACCCACAGCCAGCACTGCCTGTGGCCTCCTGTGGAGGACAGGGACACAATCAGCCACTAGGGTCTGGGGAATTGGAGCAGACTGTGCTGGACCCCCAAATACCTCACATTTCATGGCTCTCCAGAGACTCTCAGCGGGTCTAGGGAGCAAAGTGAGCCAGAGGGGCTCAGGGAAACTGCTGGAAATGAAAGCTGATGGGATGTAAATGGGGAGAGAGGGAGATGGAGGAATGCACAGGAGCTGTGCTGCATTGAGGAAATAATTTAGTGATTGGCTTCTCTCTTATCCATGCTAAATCCCTCATTACTAAAACCTCTCATTTCCCTGTGGGCTGGGCAGTTGTCAGCAGCATCCCTCAGCATGGGCTCAGCTTTTCCTGCCTGGAAATGCTGCAGAGCAGGCTTGAATCTCCAGGTGTTCCCTGGGGAGAAGAGTCTGAAAGGTCTGAGCTGTAAAATCTCCCTGCTGAGGAGTCCTGGTGGTCTCAGGGAGGTGAGGCTGTGCCTGCTGGGGCTGGAGGCAGCAGGGCAGGGCTGGGTGTCCCTGGCAGCTGCAGGGGATGGGCAGGGGGAGGTGCAGCTCAGACAGCAGCTGCTGTGTGAATTGTTTGTGTCCTGCCACCGCACCTGACCTCCTTCCCTTGCAGGACACCGAGCCCAGGCCAACCAGATAACTGAGACACAGCCCCCAGAAGTCAAGGTCAAGGATGACCTTTCCCTCCCCCCCAGCATCAACAGCTATCCCTTCTCCTCCTTCGTCAGATCACACTTCCAGGTGGGAATTCCTTTTATCCCTCTTCACTGCCTCCTCTGTGTGCAGACACACCAGTTTTAGCGACACCAGGAGCAAATATTTCTATCCTTTTTTGTTTCTCTGTAGAAACCAGATTTCCCTGCCCCTGGTCAGCCTCTGCAGCACCCCTTAACCCACCTGGATGCTGAACACCAGGAGAGTGCCCTTGAGATAAACAAACTGGTAAGAGATGTGCTTCCCGACCTTGCTGAACAACAGGGGGGCACAGACAATGCTTTGATGCCTTTACACAAGATGCTGGTGGTGGATACTGTTCCTACAGTACATGGAGAGCTGGAAAAGCAGAAAAAATTGCTCCTTCTGAGCCCTTAGGGTTGCTGTGTTTTTGGGGAGGCACAGACCAGCCACAGACTACTGCGACCAAACTGAATTGATGGTGATGGAGCCTCAGAATTTGGCAGGACATAAGGGAACAGGACTGCTAAACTTGAATATCCCCCAATTCCAGACTCAGCAGCAATGACAAGGGAAGTCTGTCTTCTCCAGCACTTACTCATCTGTCAGTCATGAGAGTTTCATCTAACCCAGATCTTTTCCATGGTGTGGTTTATAGCAAACATCTCGATTGCACCTTGGGCTCAGAGATGTGTCACTTCCCAACAGGGGACAGTGAACCCTTGTTTAAGGGCTGGAAAAGGGCAGGGACTTTGTCATCAGGAAAAGTACACCTGGAGCCACACCCTCACTCTGGAGTGTTTGTGTGAAGGGGATGGTGCTATTTCATCTCTTGGATGTGAAACATGGATGTCTTTATAGTTCTTCTTTTAAATGGTTGAAAAGAGAATGAAACTCCAGATACTTTCTAAATAAATCTGGTAATCTTTTTGGGAATTACATAGAATTAAATAAGCCCATTAAGAAAGTTAATGACTAAAAACAGTCTCTTGTTTTGTCCTCGTGATCCCAATTGTAGAAGAGCATAAGCTTCAATATAATCTTGTGAATAGGATTGTGTTTAAGCAGAATGCTATTATTTTTCTGAAGATCAAAGGCAGTTTTTCTCCCTTGCTAATGAAGCAGGGATTTGCTACAAAGAATTCCATGAGAACTAAACAACTACCATCCCCTGTTCTTTTCAGTGAATCTCTGACATGCATTAAGTGTTTTTAGAAGTGTTGTTACTCTTAAATGTTCTCCCCAAAGCTGTAGATTTTAGAAAAACATTAATTTGTGACATACTGAGGTGTAGAGAATGAAAGAAATCATTCTGTACCAAAGGGTGAGAAATACAAACTAAAAAAGCATTAAAGCTGTTGATATGCATAGCCAAGAAGCTGAATCATTTCTTCAGTGAGTGTGTTGAGACACCACATCCCATAGTACTTGGTGTAATATTAACTGGACCAAAGGCTTTTAAACACTCAGGGGCTCAGCAGCAAGTACCCTGTGGTAATTTTGTGTGTCTGAGCCCTGCCAAGGGGAAATATTTTGCCCTAGACCAAATTCTCAGTCGTACCTCAGAAGAGATGAAGTCACCCCGATTTTCAGTCAGGATCCAGTCTCTGCAAAAGTTGCTTCCCAAACTGTCCAGCACTTTGGTGGTTCACAAAACCCTGAGGACAGACCCCAGTCTGAGTGTTAGCTGCCCAGGCTCACAAACATCCTGGTGTCCCCAGCTCCTTCCAGCAGAGTTTGGGACAGAGGGTCACAGCTCCAGCTCTCTCCTTCTCGCCCCAGGTTTTGCGGTTCATTGGTGACAAGAGTCTCCGTGGCTGGCAGGAGGTCCTGCTGGGCAACTACATTGCTGGGAGAGGTTTGAGTGATGCTGCTCTGCGTGATGAAATCTTCAGCCAGGTGGTTTCCCAGACCTGGAGGAACCCAGACACGGAGCACAGCCAGCGGGGCTGGGTCCTGATGGCCACTCTGCTGAGCTGCTTCAGCCCCTCACCAGCACTGGAGAAGCCACTGCTGAAGTAAGAGCAGACAAGGCTGAGCCATGTTTGCAGAGGGGTTAAGAGCAGTGCTCCATGCAGTTTCCTTCTCCCAGGTTTGTGTCAGACCATGGCATGGAGGGCTACAGCGCTGTGTGCCAGCGCAAGATGCTGACGGCAGCTCAGAGCGCAGAGACAGAGCCTGCAGCCTCCAGGGCTTACCCCCCCACCCAGCTGGAGTGGACAGCAAACCAGAGGAGAGGGAAGATGGTGCTGGATGTTCATACCTTCAATGGTAACTCCTCTTCTGCTGTCTTCTAGTCTCTAAGGAGTTTTCCAGTGCAGAAATCAGCATTTGGGAAATAATTCCCTCTGCTAAAAGCAGATCATAACACTGTTTGCTGGTACAGCCATGGGGGAAAAAGCATCTGAATTTAGACCTAAACTTGCAAAGTCTAGGCCTGGTGGGACCTGCTTCTCAGGCTGAGGGATGGGATTGTCCTGGGTTTGGACCCTGCTCAACAGAGGGTTTTTCAGGCTGTGCATCTCTACAGGGCTGCTATCCACTATAGCACAGCCTGTGCAGCAGCCTTTTGTTACAGGGACTTTCTGCCCTTCTCCCTTCTCAAATATGACCTGAAGCTGCCTCTTGAGCAGCCAGCAGAACATCTCTACTCTGGGTGCTTGTGAGTGGAGGGATCCCCAAGCAAACCAGGACACTGCAAGGGTTTTCAACTGTCAGATTGGAAATGCCAACCTGTGCCATCAAACAGATATTTTGGATGTGAATGTGTCCATGTGGAGCCTTCCATGAGCTTTCAGTCCTCCTGTGGCCCTGCTCAGGAGTGTGTGAAACTCTCCAGCTGGGCCCCGCCTGTGTCCCATGGAATGTGGGTGCTGCTTTGGGTCCTGCCAGGGAGGCTGTGGGTGCTGACTTTGCTCTCTGTGCCAGACGAGAAGTTCTCAGCTGAGGTGGAGTCCTGGATGACTGGGGAGCAGTATGCAGCCTGCATCCTGAGTGCAAGGTACTGCCAGAGGATGGGAGGAAGTCTGGGGGTGTGAGAGAGGCTGTCACCAGCTCTCAGGTTCAGTCTGGTTTGGTCTGCAGGCTGGAATTTATATGATCATGTGTGGAATACTCACTTCGTGACCACTCCAGCTTGTGCTCCCTTCTTCACCCTTAACATAACCCTCAGCCATAAACAGTGGGCTCCTTTAGGAACAGAGGAACCACTGGTGTGATCTGTGGGAGCAGCCTCAAAGAAAAAAAAAATATAAAGGACAAATCTTGAATTATTCCTGTTTTTTTCCTAATCCTGAGCACTTAATAGTTGACTCACACCCTAAATTCTGAAGGACTTAAGTCTGGACAGACAAGGCAAGAAGAAACTGAATGTAATATTTTCCTTGCTCTGCCTCTCCCCTGCCTGCCTGGGCACCTTTCCTCTCCCAGGGGCTGTGACAAGAAGACTCGAGGGTGGTCTGTCTCCATGTTCACTGGCAGCACATGGCAGGACCTGCTGGGCTGTGACTTTGTGCTGGACCTAATTGGAGAGATGGAGGAGACCAGCAACTTCAGCAGCTCCTCCCAGGCCCCCACTGAGTACCCCATCACTCCAGAGAGGGACAGGAGCATCCTGGACACGTGAGCCACCTGTTCCTGCTGCCCCACCACCTGTGGCCCTGTCACCCACCTTTCAGCACTGTCCTCATCTCATTTTCCTCTTCACCAGGATCCCTCCTGCTCCAGGCATCCAGGCCCCTGCCTTCCCCCCACCCAGCCTGCCTCCAGAGCTTGTTGGTCTCCATCCAGGTGAGCTTTAGCCCAGGACTGGGGCTGACAGGGCATCAGGACAGAGGGGGAGCCAGGTGATTCTTGTGGAACTCCTCTCTGAAACGTGGCTAATAGGGACTGGAGGCAGGGGAATATTTCTTACCTGCCTTGTCACCTTCTCTCTGCCCCAGATGCAAGGTTCAGAGATGACCTGAGGACCCCTGTAGGCTTGGATCACTATGTGGATGATCTCTTCAGCCCTGTGCTGCACCAGGGCTCCAGAGTGCCTGTAAGTGCCCTGATGTTCCCTCCTGCCTGCTCTCTACAGCTCTCCTGTCCCTGTGAATCCATCAAGCTTTTCCCTGCCTATTCACTGCCCCTGCTCAGCTCAGACATGCCTTTGAATGTCTTTCCCTCTGGGAAATGTGTCCCCCTGAGCTCAGATAACTGTTCTGGCTTTGTTTTGTGCAGGAGATGGAGAACAGGGAGATTCTCAGCAGACGCATGAAAGGAGGAGGGAAGATTGGACCCACACAGAGAGGAATCCTTCCTTCTGCAGGTCTGTAAGGGCATGGAGACACCTGGCAACACCTGGGAACTCCTGGCCTTCAGTGAGCACAAGTCATGGAGCCACTTAAATGCTAATTATTGCATGTTCAGCTGGTTGATGCAGAGCACTGGGCTTTAGCAAAGGCTGCACTCCTCACTCCCAGGTGACAGATATTTTGGGCAAGGTGTTGGACAAGGCAACTGATTTGTTGTGCTTTTAATTTCTCTTTGGAGCTGGTCTTGGGGTCAAGGCAGCAAGTAGATTGTTTCTGGCCCAGGCCACCCCTTCCCTAGACAAACACTTGTAAAACATGTATTCACCTTCTATTCACTCCATGCTATCACAAAGCAGTTGGTTCCTTTATCGAGGGTGGTTTTAATCTTTCTTATTACTTCCTTACAGAGCTCCCCATCATCTGTAGCTATTTCTTGGGTTAGTAAGTCTGAACCTCTGAAGAGGTTCTGGTTTGTGTGTTTGATTTCTTTTCCTCATTTCTATGGAGCTTAGACTGGCATTTGCAGCCAGGTGGAGTCAAACACCAATATATTAATGGCACTGACAAATCTGCCTGGGTAGGAACACACCCAGCAGTGTCAGAGAGCTGGGGAATGTCCAGTCCAGTCATTCCTGAGGCAAGGACTACTTCTGGCTATTGGAGAGGCTCTGGGGCATGACAAGCCCTATTACAGATCCCTGGCCTGAGGCCAGTTTATCATTTATGTGCTTCTTAGATGAGTGAGGTGCATGATGATCTTCCCAGGGCCATTCTCACTGGTGAGGGCATCACGATTCAGTAGCTCTGTGCTGACTCCTCCCAGCTGGGTCTGACCCACACCCCTTGCTCTGCTGGTTTGCACTCAGTGGGGTTTGTTTGGGACCCCATGAGGGACTTGACTGCTGAGGGCAGAGGAATTCCTTTCTCCTCACAGCTCCTCCCCATGACACACGATGCCACCAGGCCATGGCTCGTGGTTCATCCAGCCTTGTCATCCCCTTCAAAGAGACCAATATGGATGTGACAGTCCCAGCCCCAGATATCTTGCGCAGTCCTCAAGAGAAACCCTCTGTAATCATACACAGGCAGGAATTATTGATAAGCTTTATCATGAAGAGTGGTGGTGTCCTAAGCTAAGCTGCAGAGTCTGGACACTGCTATTTAAAATCTGGCAGGCCACACATTTTTCTTAGGTTTCCTTTTCCCACCTGAGTTTGCTGTGTCCTGCTCTGGTTGGTGCATGTGGAGAGCACCACAAGTGTCTCTGGGGTTGCTCAGGATATTCTCATTTGGGATTCTCCAAAGCACTGTGCACTTGGTTTTTTGCCTCTAGGCTTCTCTGGAATGGCTCAAGCCCCCGTTTACCAGCCCATGGTGGGGATGCCAGCAGCCATGCCCATGATGCCAGGGGCTGGTGGGATTGCACCTATGCCAGGTAACAGCAGGGTTTCTGTCACTGCAGAGGGGAGGTGGGGGAAAGGGGCTGTCAGTGGAGCCTCTGCATTTCAGTGAACACCCCAGGCTGATGCTCAGGCTCTGTAGGGAATTTTGCAGGATTTTGAAGATGTATATGTTGTGTTCCATAGCCATGATGATGCCCCAGCCCATGGTTCCAGCTGTAGATCCCAGCCAGCTGGCAGCACAGCAACAAGCCTTTATCAACCAGCAAGCCATGCTCATGGTGAGTGGAAGGGCCCCAGGACCTGGGAAGAGCCACACATTGGTGTTTGTGCCTTAGAAGGGGAGCCCAGCTCTCCTCCCCTTTGTGCCTGCTCTGTGTCATTCCCTGCTCTGTGCTGAGCTCTGTAAAGTGGGATTATTTCAGACCACAAAACTGGGAACCCTCTTTTTGCTCCTTTGTGTCTATGGGGACACTGAGGCACGTGCAGTGAGTGAGGAGCAGGCCCTGAGAAGATGCAGCTGGAATTCCCATGGGGTTTTAAGCTGGGATTTGCTACAGGTGCAGGTCTGCATTGTGGTGCTTTCTGTGCCAAGCCCTGTGAGTGCATGGTAGTCTCAGGCTGGCAGCTGAGCCTTTGGGGATGTTAGGAGCTCTGCATCCTTGACACTCCCTGGGAATGCCTTGTCCACACACTGGGAAATTTGCTGTGCACTATGTGGATGTTCTGGGGTTTATTAACAGTGAAAAAACAAGGCAGGCTGTGACTGATGGCTGGGTTTGTGTAGCCCAGAGCTCATGGACATTGCAATTCCTTGCCCAGGCCCAGCAGATGACCCTTCAAGCCATGAGCATTTCCCAGCAGCAGCAGCAGGAGCTGCAGAAGCAGCAAAAGTCTCTCGAGAACTCCAGGCCAAGATTCTCCAGCCCAGCACAAGCCTCAGCCCCAGCCACTCTCCCCAAACCCAAGAATTCTCCCAGCAGCCAGGCTGCTGCAGCATCATCACATTCCCCAGAGCCACCAGCTAAGGCAAAAGAGCAGGTATGAGAAACAAACAGGATTTGGTTTGAATTTTGTGTTTGGTGTTTGCTCTGTGTCCATTGTGTGTGGCCGTGGTTTGGCAGAGAGGAGTGTGCTCACTGATGATACTGAAAGCTTTCAAACTCTGCTTGCTGAGTCTTTAAGGATCAAACCTTAGTGGCTTTTGCTCTGTGGAGGTTTGGCTGCAGAGTTGGCCAATTCATTTCCAGTTAAGGTGATTTTTTTCCACAGGAGAATTAATTATTCTGAGTTCTTTATCTTTCAGCAAGGACTCTAACATAATCCCCCTTCTCTGTGCTTGGCTGAGGGTTCCTTGTGTTAAAAACTGACCTGCTGGATGTGGAGAGGTTCTAGATCAGAACTTTTTGAGACAAAATCACCCCTGAGCTGAAGGGCACTGCAGAGGTACTTGTTTGAAGGTGCTAAACAAGTTGTGCACTGTCTGCAGGATTATGACTACGTGGAAGAGGAGTTCTCCAGCAATGAGGATGATGATTATCCTCGGGAAACCTTCCAGCAGAAGAGAGACTACTTCCAAAAGATGGGTGAGCATCTGCCACTTTGGGAATGTCACTCATCATAGCACCTTGCTCTGCTGCCTTCCTGGCCCAGGTTCTTGTCTCCCTGTCTGGAATTCAGCTAATCCCTGCAGGACCTGCTGCTGTTGTGTGTACAGGAGTTTGGGTTTCTTGTTCAGCTAGCTACAATTCAGATTGTGAGCTCTTGTGGAGCCAGTTTTCCAGAAATCTCTGGGCTGGTGGCTACCACGTTCTCCCTCACTCTAGGAGAAGAGGTTTTTGCTGACTGAGGCAAGAGTGGGAGCTGTGCCATCAGTGCCAGGGTTTTGGGGTGTGTTTGACAAACTCAATTCCCTCTCTGCAGGAGAGCAGCACATCCGAGTGAAGAAAGTCAGACCTAGCAAAACCTGGACTCCTCCAGCAAAACCCCAGCCAAAGGAGGAGGAGGAAGAGGAGGAGGAGGAGAAAAGAGAGGAGCTGGAGAAGAGGAAAGAAGTGAAACCTGTCCCTAAACCAGAGCCAGGTAAGGTGTTGTGCAGGGGAGACCCAAGCAGGTTGACAAGAGAGAATTTTCCAGGAACATCAGGCCAGGATTTAGGCAGAGAAGGAAAGGATCTGGCTCTTCTGGGAGTCTGCATCTTGACAGGAGAGGAAAGAGAAACGTCAGGCCATTGCCAGTCAGCATCAGAGGGGAAAAAGGGAAGGTCCAATGAGATGAAGGGATTTCTCCTGTGTCTTTGCTGGTCTGTTGATGGAAGCTGTCACCCCAATAGCTCCTGCTTCGCCTCTGCCACCTCCTGAGCCCAAACCAAAAAACGAGACACCAAAACCAAGGAAGGAGCCACCTGTAGTGAAGCCTTCAGGCCCTGAGTCACGTCCTGCCCCCAGCCGTGAGATTGGGAACATCATCAAGATGTACCAGAGCAGACCAGCCCCCGAGCCCCTGCCTGTGCAGCCTGTCAGGTGAGAGTGAGGATCCCTCTCTGGCAGCAGGAACGTGGGGCTTCTCCATCCCAGCTCTGCCACAGGGCTCCATTGTGCCCAAACCCTCAATGCTGTTCCTTGTTCCCTTGCAGGAGAGTATCCAAGCCATTTATAAAGAAGAACGACCCCAAAAATGAGGCTCTGGCCAAGCTGGGAATGATGAAATCCTCACCTCAGCCACCAGTGAGTTCTTTGCTCTCTGGTTACTCAGCAGAGAGCCTGTCCATCCCATTTCCAGCAGGCTGGGATCTCCCTGGTGCTGCAGTAGCACCCAGGTGATTCCTGGTTGGGTTGTGAGATACTGGGAGCTCACACCATGGTGCTGCCCACCCTAAGCTGGGTTCCAGTCTGTAAAGTTATCTGAGGTCCTGCAGAAAAGGCTCTGGAGCAGCCAGTCCTATTGTGAGATGCTTAAGGCTGGTCTGGAAGCAAGTAATTCATGTTCTCCACATTTGGCACTAAGGCTTTGACTTGTTAAAATCCTTTTTTCCTTCCCAAACTGGAAGCTTTAATCTCAAATATTCAGTGCTTTGGGTTTGGTTGATCATCTCTTGGTAGATTTTGTGTTGATCTGAAGGCAGTGGTGGGCTGCTCACACAGATCTTGCACCAGGGGTGGGCTGCTGCCCTAGGATGATTTTAGAACAGCAGTGTCAGGAATGCAGGGAAACACTGGCTGAAATGTTTTTGCTGTCTTGCAGCCATCTCCTGTGCCACAGGAGAAGAAAACACCTCCAGCTGTCAAGCCCAAGCCAAGCCCAGCTTCCAGCTCCATCAAGGAGAAGCAGCTGCCTCTGCTGTCCATCTTCAGACCCGAGGGTGCCCCAGCTCCCAGCACCCCAGCGCCCAGCACCCCTGCTCCCCAGGCCCCTCCTGCTCCCCCCCAGCCCCCACCAACACCTGAGGACCAAGGCAGGCAGGAGGAGCCCCCAGGGAGGGGTGAGTACTGGTTTCACCCCTGTAGGATTTGGTAGCAGGGCAGGGAGGGGATGGGAATGGGGCTGGAATCAATCCAGGAGAGCCATGGCACAGGTCCTGGCTGTGTGACACCAGGGGGATGGTGCAATCTGGTCTGTGAGCAGTGACAGAGGTGTCACAGCTCCAGAAACCAGCGTGGCACTTCCCAGCTCTCCACTCTTCCCTTTAGCTGAAAAATGCAGCTAAAAATAGAAAGGTCCTTCAGGCTACAGCTTTATCAAGGTCCAGCCCACCATACTTTTATTGTTTACCTGCAGCATGA
This sequence comes from Sialia sialis, assembly GCA_009812075.1. Lineage (NCBI taxonomy): Eukaryota > Metazoa > Chordata > Aves > Passeriformes > Turdidae > Sialia > Sialia sialis. Next base: position 4,927,856 of record VRYO01002184.1, on the reverse strand, counting down.
TTATCAAAGTGGCAATTAGTGGGTGGACTTTAGACCAGGGAGGGATGGGAAGCCAGATCTTTCACCTTCCAGACCTCTGGAGGGATCTTAGAGACAGGCTGCAGAATGAGGGAATGTTTGTCAGAGGGAGGCTGAGCCTGGGAGACCTTGGACACACAAAGAGTGTTTGGATGCTGCCTACTTTAAAAAAGTAGAGCTAATGCTTATCAGCAGTAATCTGCAAGTGTTATTCAGTCTTAGTTTTGCCTCTGAATTTCAGTGTGAATTCATTTTATACACTGGATACTTGTACCAATGTATTTCAAGCTGTTTAAAATTCCCATCAGCATCACATTTCATGACCTGCAAGGAACAGTCAGTCAAACACATTACTGAAGGACTCCCTCCTGCAGCAACTTCCCTGGTAAAAAGAATTTCCCTGTTAGCTCCTCCTTTCTTAAAAAAATTATTCTTTAGGAAGTTCTGTGAAAGTTAATCAAAGTAGCTGGATCAGCCTGAAAAATTATTCATGCTTTGGAATAGGGATGTAGAAACAGCTGAAGTATGGGAATTACTGCATTATTTGTCTATGAACTCTGAAGTTTTGAAAGTCTGAAGTGCTTAAATGAAGACATTTCTACCTCATGATGTAACAACTTTGAACAGTTGCCTTCAGACTGAGCCTGTCTTTAACACTTCTGCAGAGACAATCCAGGGCTAGTTTTGGGTGCCCTGTAAAGCCTCCAAGCTCTGGGGAGAACTTTTATGTCCCTTTGAAACTTTCAGCAACCTGTTTATAATGACACAAAGTGGAACCTGTGTCTTCAACCTCAGCACCAGGGGAGTATTTTGCGTGGCAGGCCGAGTGCTCCCCGTGCCTGGAGTGTTGCTGTTCTTAGCAATGAACTTACAGGAAGTGTAAATGCTACCAGAAATTCTGGGAATGGCTGATTTATGCTCACATGAGCTGGTAACTGACCTTCAAAGGATTCTCTGACAGGAATATTCCATCAGGAACTGTCCTCCTTCTCCTGGCAGGTCTTTGGTGGGCGGAAAGAACCTTGTAACCTCACAGCCCATCTCCACTGTTTTTGTCCCCACACAGACTCTGCTGTGACAGTGGCAGATGATGACGGCATCAAGACCCAGCTGTACAAGCTCACCAGCAGTGTCAGCTTTTCCTATATCGACCCTGCCTGGAAAATTTTTCTGCGCAAAGAGGTTCAGTGCCTTGGCTGAGGATGGGCTGTGGGGGAACTCCTCCCATTTCGGGTTAAAATGGGTTTTTTGGGGAATCTGGGTCCTGCTCTGCCTCACTGACACTGTGTCTCAGTTTCTCTATCTATCCCTTCCTTCCTCTGTAGACCACTGAAAAATCTAAAACTGAATTTGTTGTTGCCTGGTGTTTTCCTGTTAAAACAGTATAAATATGTTTAAAACCAAGCATTGGAGAGTGTGCTAAACTCACCAGGGTTCATCCCTTGGTCTGACCTCTCAGGTTTTGGTCCTTCCCTCTTGGTCCTTCTGTTCACATTCACAATGTCTTCTCCCTGCCTGTCTCTGGAGATGAATTCACTCCTCCCTGGCAGCAAAACATCCCTGGGGAGCTACTTCTGCAATATCTCTAACACCACTCTTACTCTCCTCTTGCAGGTGTTTTACCCCAAAGAAAATTTCAGCCACCCTTACAGTCTGAACTTGCTGTGTGAGCAGGTAAGCACTGGAGTGTGGCTCAAAGCCAGCTGTGTCTCTGGGGACAAACACCCCATAATTACATGAGTCACCTTCACTTCTCCAGATCCATCCAGCCCAGTCCCTGTTCTCTCTGAGACTCAGTTTAACAGCCCCAGATGCTCCTACAGAGCCAGGTGTGGCCTTTGCAATGAAGCCTCTCTGTTCCCTCCCCTGCAGATCATCCGTGACACCTTCTCTGAGTCCAGCTTCCGGATCTCCAGGGAGGAGAAGCGCAAGATGAAAGATCTGCTGAGTAATTAACAGCCCCATCCCCCCTTCCCCTCTGTGCCCATCCCAGCTTCTGGTGTGGAATGAGAAACTGCCCTCCAAGCCTTTCAGTCAGCACAGGAGAAATGTTTGCCACTGCAGCAGGAAAGCACATTTGTAGAGTGAGGTGTAGGAATGTTTGTTTATTCCAAATGGCCCTGAAATTTGTGTGAGCCAGACTTGTCTCTGAAGTGTTTATTGTGGAGAGAGGGAACTGAAGCCCAAGGATGGGATTTTGATTCATTTCAAATTCCTACTACCATCTGTGACATGATCTTCATGGAGAAAGGGGTGGGAACCAGTAGCAGACTGGTGTGTGCAAGGGTCCTTTCTGTGCTGTGAGCACAGAGGCACTGCTGGGAATGAATCCTTGGCAAGAGGGAGACTTGGCCACTTTGTCTTTCTGAGAAGTAACTCTTTTGTAACCTTGCCAGTGGAGTTCCGAGTTGGCAACAATGCCCGGTCCATTCAGGAGGAGGGGATCAAGAAGAGGATTGTAGTGGCTGCTCGGGACAACTGGGCCAACTACTTCTCTCGCCTTTTCCCTGTTCAGGTGAGTCTTAATTCTCTCACCAGACCCTGGGCTTGCTTCAGCTGTTCCCTCTTTCTGTCCCCCTGCCTGGCCACACTGCAGTGATTCTGTACCTTCCATGCCTGGCAGGGTTTCACATCCCTTTTGTGGCATCTCCTTCCTCTGGTGCCGCCACGTGTGCAGGTGGGATGGAGCTTCCATTCTCTGTGCTGCACTTGCCTTACAGGGTGAAAAGGGCAGTAATGTGCAGATCCTGGGTGTTTCTCACCGGGGCATGAGGCTGCTGAAGGTGGAGAAAGCAGCTGGATACCACCCTGAGCACCTCAAGATCCTACGCAGCTACTGGTAAGCAGAAGGGCCCTGGTTGCTGCAGAAGCAGAAGTTTTTGTCTGGCAGGGTGGCAAACTGAATGGGGGAGCTGAAAATTCCAAGTTGTGCTGCTCTCTAGGATTTTCCTAGGCCAGCTGTGACTCACTGACCCTCCTTTGAATGAGTCTGGCTTCTCCTTTTCCTTCCCACCTTGACCTTTGCTTACAACAAGTGAGCACTGGGGGTGAATCAGTTCCATGTGTCACCACAGGGAGCTCCTCAGGGTGAAAGCCATGAGCAGCTGGTGGGGGAATGCTGAGGCATATCTCCATTCCCAGTCCTTGGAAGGGGCTCCCATCCCACATTCTGCACCCCAAGCTCTGGCAGAAGGAGCCTGAGCATGCTTGTGTTCCTAGCTTTGCAGATGTGCTGTCAGTGGAGATGAGAGGCAGCAATTGCCTGGAGTTCTCCCTGAAGTCAGAGCAGCTGATCCTGCACTCTCCGAAGGCTCCGTGCATCAAGGCCATGGTGGAACTGTTCATGCAGGAGCTGAGGCAGGTGAGTGCAAAAGGGAATGAAAGTGGTTTCCCAGATGAACCTGAGAGTGTCAATGGGATAACATGATGCAAGCAAGGATGTGAACATCCTTGGGATGAGAACTGAGCTGGCTGTGGCCTTTTCCCCAGGACACCAACTACGTCGTGGCTCTGCGCAGCTACGTCGTGGATGACAAGAGCCTGCTCAGCTTCAAGAAGGGAGACCTCATTGAGCTGCTACCCATGCAGGGCGTGGAGCCAGGTGAGGGGGTGTGCAGGGATTGGCAGGGCCAGCATCAAGGGCCTGCTGGCTCCATGGCGCCCAGAGCCAGAGGAATACAGGGCAGGCTGGCATCATCAGCCTCCAGCTCTGCCCGACAAGCCTTGTCCCAGTTTCCTCAGTTATAGGAATATATGTTCTATGTTTCCTCAGGAAAACCTGGTGGGTCTGATGCTGTCCTTTGCCAGCAGAGAGTTTCAGTGCTCGTTTTCCCTGGTTGCTGACTGTTCCTCTGTTGCTTTCGCAGGGTGGCAGTTCGGCTCCACCGCTGGTCGCTGTGGCCTCTTCCCCACCAGCCTGGTGCAGCTGGCTCCTGCCCCCGACTACCTGAGCAGCAGCATGGACAGGCGGGGAGAGCAGAGGAAGAGCTTGAGAGCTTCCCCAGAGAGCAGGAACATCAGCAGGGAGGTGAGCAATCCTGGGGATGTGGCTGGGTTCTGTGGGAGCTCCAGGGTGGGTCCAGGGCTCTGGGAGTGCCTGACCTCTGAGGGCAGAGGGAAGATGGTGAGTGCTTAGTGCTTGCAGATGAGACACCCAAATCCATCACAGTGTTGGAGGGGAGGCACCACACACAGATGAGGCCTGGCAGCTGAGAATACACTCTGCAGTTCCTCAGCTGATGTTTTAGGCTGGGTTTGGTGGTGTTCCTGCAGAGTTCTGTCCTCAGCCTGACATCGACAGCCAACAGCACCATGTTAGTCCCTGCTGGTGACCATTACACCATGATTGACTTCGCCGCCGCCTATTTCCGAGAGGCTCAGTCCATGTGAGTCCCTGTGCTCCTTCCCAAGCAGGGCCTGGGCAGCCTGACCCACACCAGGCTGTTTCTGGGGGTATTTCTTGGACTGCATGTTCCCTTTCCTCTGTCTAGGCAGGACACGAAGGGCACCTCTGCTGAGAAGAGGAGCATTGCTGACCTGGTGCGGCACACCAAGGTGAGCTCAGCCTCTGCCCCTGGCCCTGGCCACAGCCAGAGCCCCAGCTCCAGCCCTGGCTTTGTCCCCACATCACCCAAGAACAGATCCTTGCCTGCAGTCTCTGGACAGGTGTAGGTGTCCCCTGCTCCTGGGCGCTGCCTGTGGGATGCTGTGAGCTCAGGTCTCTGGTGCAGCCTGCAGGGCACAGCTCGGTGTGATCCACAGCCCTGGTTTATCCCTGTGCTCTGCAGGTCCCAGTCCAGGCATCTCTGCTCTGCTACTCTGACAGTGAGCTGAACCAGCTGGCTACAAAGAACTTCAAGAGTAAGGCACTCCCTGGGACACAGCACTGCAGAGGGGCAGTGGGGGGGTCAGGGTGGGTACACACAGACCCTGTGGGTCTCGGTGGGTGTGCACACTGGGTGAGGAGAGATCCTTGTAAGGGATTTCTGCAGTTCATAACCCTCTGTGTGCTCACTGAAAGCTTCCAGCTTTTGCCTTGAGAGCACACTCTGCCTGGGCCTTGGGCTGGCTCCACATGTCCAGTGCAAGCCTTGTAACAGCAGAGAACTTTTCAGGCCATTTCCTTGCCCTCTGCCAGCCCTGCTCAGACTAAAGGCCAGGCTTTGCCTTGCAGCGCTGATGCGGTTCATGGGAGACCAGCCAAAGCACAAGCACCAGACTGAGGTCCAATGCATCTATGAAATCCTCCAGGTTTGTGGGCTTCCCCTGGGAAAAGTGTGGAAGCACCATGGGAATGGAGGGCCAAGACCTTGCTGGGGAGGAAAAGAGCAGGGAGAGCCATCATGGCACCTGCTGTTTGAGGAGGGCAGCTGGAACAGGCTGTGGGGAGGGGCTGCATGTAATGGTTTCCCTGGATATCACTGGATGAGAGCAGAACCTGCCTCTCCTCTCTCCTCCTTTGAGCCTAGATGTTGTTAGAGACCAGAGGCTGCAAAGCCCAAAGTTGAAGCCAAACTGGTAGAGCTCTGAAGCTGGGAGAGGAAGGGCACAGAGATGACCTGGGGGCATCTCTGATGTACTCATCCCCTCTCTGATGCTGTTTTCTCCTCTCTGGATGCAGCTGTGCAAGGAGAAGGAGAATTTGCACGATGAGATCTACTGCCAGGTCATCAAACAGGTCACCTACAACCCTCAGCAGTGAGTACCAGCACTGCCAGCTCCTGTGTGTGCTCAGCTGGGAGGAACCATCTGCTGCAGGGACACCAGGGCCAGGGTGTCCCCTCATGATGGGCTGTCCCCAGCTGATCCAGTGCTGAAGCTCCTGCTGAGCACTCAGGAAATTTTGCCTGTGTAAAATCACTGGGTCTTGCATTTTCAATTTAGTGGACATTTTTCCTTATATTTCTGGCTGATCTATCTGGGCACCAGCAAACATTCCTGGTGGCTCCTGATTGTGGTGCTGCTCAGAGTGCTGTCTGATTTTCTCCTCCCAGCCTTGGGGAATTGATAAACCCCAGTCAAGGACTGGCTTGGCCCCACTCTGAGTGGCCTTCATTGCTCCCTTTCTTTGCTTGCTGTTGAAATAACTGAATCAATCTCTTGCTGAGCACAGAAACCTCTGACCAAGGGCTGACACCTCCTTTGTGTTCAGAAGGGCACAAGCTCATTTTGAGCCGCTCAGAGCAGGAATTGTCCTGTCCCAAGGTGCCCACAGTCCTTTCTGACCCGCAGGGAGAGCGAGCGGCGGGGCTGGCTGCTCCTAAACCTGCTCACTGGGTACTTCCTGCCTTCCAAAACCCTGATGCCATATGCCACCAAATTCCTGCAGCTGGCCAGCAGTGATCCCTCCAGCAGCCACCACGGTGAGACTGTTTGTGTCCTGTAAAGCAAATATTCCAGATCTAATCCTCCATCCTGTCATTCCTCTTTCCTGGACACTGCCGTGGTTTGGATGTGTCCTGGAAGGGTGGGAGGTGAGGTCAAGTCTCTTTGCTCCCTTAGCAGTGACCAGGGGTTAAATCCAACCCAGCCAGGATCCCCCAACACCACAGGACACGATGTTCAGTTCTCTGTTTGGCTCAGCACGTGGAGCTTTTTCTTTTTCCTGCAGATATTGCCAAGATCTGTCAGAGCAACCTGCGCAAAAACTTCCTGTACGGGGGCCGGCGGCACCTGCCCTTCGCTGTGGAGATGGAGGCACTGCTGGTATGGGGGGCTGGGAATTTGGGGGTGCTGGGGATGGGGGAGATGCTTTCTTGGAGGTTCCAGGTACAGTGGGACAGGGGCAGGTGGTGTTTCAGGAGAGGAGATGGAGCTTGGGAATGCAGTGCCATGGAGTGGGCAGGGAACAGACAGGTGCTGTGCACAGGCAGAGGAAGGAGGATGAGGAAGGAGAGGGACAAACACACATGGGGGTGATGGGACCCTCCCTGAACATTGTCCTTTGCAGAAGGGACACGGTGCCCGCCGGCTGGTGGTGCTGATGCCTGGAGGCATGGAGTACCTCACCAGGATCAGGACATTCACTGTGAGTTTCCAGCTCTGAATTCCTTCATTGCTCTGAGCCACACCAGGGAAATCCCTCACCTGACAAGGAATAATGTGCTCTTGGGCTTGCCTGCTCATGGTGTTCATTTCCTTCTTTCCTTGCTTCAGGTGGCCAAGGAGCTCTTGCAGGAGATCTGTGAGCAGATGGGAATAGGTGAACAGCAAGAGATACAGGACTTTGTTCTCTTTGCTGTCAGGAGTGATGACAAAAATCTTGGTGAGTAGAGACCTGCATGGAGCTTCTCATTTCCAGCAGCCTCTGCAACAGGGAGCATCACAACTCCTGCTTGGAACACTTCCTCCACCCTTGTGGGCTCCTGGGAGGGTCCTCCTAAGCAGTTTCCCTCTGTATAAGGATTAAGGAGTGATCCTTCTCAGGGGCTGTGTTGCTTGTTCCTGAAAGAGCTGTGAGGCTCTGTGTCTCTTTGGAATGGCTGATGGTTGGAGTCTCAGGGCAGGGTGGAACTGAGGTGTGCAGGAAGGCTCCTGTCCCAGCCTCTCCACCAAGAGTGATGGAGGACTCTGTCTCTGTGCCATGCAGGTAAAATGGTGAGGCCAATAAAACTGGAGGAATATCTCCATGATTACCTGCTGGAGGACAAGCTGGTCACCGTGACCTTGCGCAGGCTCATCTGGAGGGCACCTCTGCACTTTGACAACCAAGTTTACACAGATGTCCATTACGGACAGGTAAGCAAGAGCAGGACCCTCCCTAGCAGGGACAGATGTGTCCCAGCCAACAGGGAGCTGGAAAAGCAGGAAGGCTTGGGCTGCTAGGCTTTGTGGGCTGTTTCTGTATGGATGGCAGGAAGGCTGTGTGCCTGAAGCAGTGCTGTTCCACACACTGTGCAGCTGCCCAGGCTCTTCCTGAGCCCAGAGAGCCTTTGTTTTACATTATCAGCAAGGCAGGATGTGGGGCTGTGCAGCCTGGCACTGCCCAGACTTGCCTGTACCCTGTCAGGTTTAACAAAGGCCTCTTTGTTGTGCTGTCCCTCAGGTGCTGTGGGATTACCTGAATGGGAGGATCCTGCTGAGCCACAGTAAAGAAATGGAGATGCAGGCAGGGCTTCTGGCAATGCTCCAGCACTGGGCCAAAGGGGAGCAGCAGAACTCTGCTCCCTCCAGGTATGTCTGGGGTAGAGGGGATCTCTCTTTGGCCATAGGCACCACAGGGGATAGGAACAGGTATCTGGAAGTCCTTTCTGAATAATTAAGAAATGTCCAGTTCTGGAGAACAGAGAGGGTCATGAGGGTGCCATGGTCATTTCATTTGATTGCCATGGATTTGTAACACCAAGAAAGAAGGGCATGAGCTCATGGTTTGGGTGAATCATCCTTTGTTCTCTCTCACAAGTGTCAGAGGTTTCAACCCTGGACACCTGAAATCTGTAGTGAGATGCCCAGTGGGAACAAAACTGTCCTTGGATACTAGAAACCTTCAGCCCTGCAGTTCCAAGCTGTACTTTGCCACTCCTTCCTTTCCTTCTGCACTTTGACTTGGAGGTGAGGTAGTGCCTCTATCAGATTCCCTTAAAGCACCAGCAGCAGGGAAATGGCAGAACCCTCCTGGTCACTGAAGAGCTCTTGGGGTCTCCAGAAAGGAGGGATTTCTTTCCATGCACTGTCAGTAGTGCACAGCTGAATTCTCTGGTGACAAGGGTGGTCTCACTGATGGTTCCTTCCTCCTTACCCAATGCAGGCATCACCTGCTGTGCTGTTCCTCTCACCCTTAATTCCCAGATATACAATGGAAGATTGTTGCCCCATCCCCTCCTTCTCTTAATCCCTTAATGATTTTAGCTGGGCAGGGGGTGAAATAGAATCTGATTTTTGGCACAGGGAAGAGCTGAAGGAATACACTCCAAAGACCCTGCAGGACTCCATCAGCCCCAAGGCTCTGCACAACCACATGGCAACACTGCTGAGAGCAAGGCAGCCCCTCCAGCCTCAGGATGCAAAAATCCAGTTCATAGGTGAGGAGACATCTAGATCTGCTTCAGTTTCTGTGCTGTTTCAGAATGCACTTTTGGGACAGTTCAAGAGGTTGTTGATGATTCTTGGAGCCTGGAATGGGCCATGAGAATGGAATTCCCTGACAGCTCCTCACTGTGGATTAGATCTTGTTCCCAAGCATGGTGATCATGGTAGAAGTTTCATCTCTTGTAGGAGTCTGCAGTGGATTTTCAGAGCTCTGTAGAAGCTGTGTTTTAATTGATATTCTGGCTGCATGTCTGTTTTCAGATCAGAAAGGGACAGGACATACTCTCAGACTGCTGAGAATTGAGTCTCAGAGGCCAGGGAGGGAGGCAGAAGTTGTCAATATTACTTTTTAATATAGAAAATCTTGGGAACACTGGTAGCTTTGACCACCCCAGGCTGGTGCAGTAAATTGCTGGCTGAAAGCTGCTGCCCTCAGGCCACTTTTTGCTTTTTCCTAGAGCATGTGATGAAATTGCCTTTCTTTGGCTACACCATCTTTGTCGTGGAGAGAATCAGTGATGAGACGGTCCCGGTGCCCTGTTTCTTTGGTGTGAACAAGGAAGAGATCATTGTGGTGGATGGAACCAGCCAGGTATGCCAGACAATTCCCCCTGATGTCTGTCAGATATTAACTGTGACTTTAGAAGAATTTGTGCAGGATGAGACTGGACATCTCTTCATCACAGCCACTCTGACTACAGCACTGGCCCAAAGTAAGGGAGTGTAGAACAGGCATTACTGCCTGTTTGTAAGCCCAGTGTCCATGCTAACAAGCACAATCCACAGTAAAACTAAATGTAGAACGCATTTGTCCCAATCCTGTGGGAGTTCCAGGGCTGTGCTGGGCAGCCAGAGCCTGCCCCAGATCCTGCACACACCACCCTGTGCCCCAGAGCTTTCACCAGGCTCTTGGAGTGCCCTGTGGTGACAATCAGGTGGTTCCAGTGGTAGGGATGCTCCTGAGAGTGGCTGGTGCTGAGAGAGGCGTTTCTCTGGCAGGTGGTGTTGCGGGCCGTGCCCCTGCAGGAGCTGCAGAAGATGCGCACCCTCAGGCCCATCTCCAACGGGGGCCTCCCGGGCCTGGAGCTCCACTACGGCTCCCCTGACAGCCCCAGGGCCATGTGGGTGGAACTGCCACAGGTGAGATCTGCCTGCACCTGCAGCTTCCTGCTGGCACCTCCCAAACTGCCCTCCCTGCACAGCTGAGCCTCTGCTAAGGGAGGAGCTGCTCCTCCCTCCTGTCCCAAAGGAGGAGGTTCACTGCTTGGTCCCAGCACGTGGCTGGTATTTAATTATGGGAAGTGATTTATGGGGATACTTAATTAGGGGAAGCAGATCTTTCTGGGGCAAAGAGTGATTGATGCTGGTTCGTGTTTTTGGCAGGCCAAAGAACTGTACCACACGATTGTTGTCATCCTGGATAAAATAGAGCTGCACTCCTAGAGCCTAAGAGGAGAATGGCCAAGGAAAACAGCAGTTTGCCTTTCTCTGAACTTGAGCAGTGCTCCCTGACCTGTCTTTGGGAGAGAACTCTTCCACAAGACACCCATGACCTCAGCCAGCTGCTTTCTAAGAATGCCACCACAGTGTTTGTTGATGGAGTGACCATAACCCTCGTGACCTGCCCTTCAGTCCCCAAGCACTTCCTTGCAACAATCCACACTGTGGCTAAACAAACCCCAAGGGCCTCTCCACAGCCCATTCCAACAAAGAGCAGCTGACCCAAAGCAAGCACTGGCCTTCAAGCTTTGCACTGTGCAGCTCCTCCTTTCTGTTTTGAATTAATTATTATGAGCAAAGCCTGGTGCTTGCTAGAGATTTGTGTATCCTGATGCCCAGCTGAGGCCCTGCAATGCCTGCATGGGCTGCTGATGTTTTCCAGGAGCCAGATTTTTCTCTAAATTGTATGCAGAGGTCCTGTAGCAGGACCTGTGAAGCAGGAGTTTGTAGAAAGCATCCTAATTGAAAGCAGACCAGTGTTAATCATACAATTAACACATATGCTGGGGCACAGATTGAGCTGCAATGGTAAGGAAGTTTATTGTTAGTTGATTTCTCACTGATATATGCATATGCTTCCCTCTAATATAAAGAAGTCAGTCATGGCTATGCAGCTGTCAGACTTCAGTAAGGGCTCCTGGAGGAAGCATCTTCAAACAGAACTTGTATTATACTGAAGTGTTTTGGGTTGTACAAAAATATTTAATTTATTTTTATTGCCACAGCTCTCCTAATGACCTGAGGAATAACTGCCCTTTAGGAAATTGTAATAAAATAATCACAGAGATGTTTTGAAGGGATGATATGAGAGATTTTACAGCTAACCTGGGAAAACTTAACTGCAGGTAATGTTGTCACTGTTGGCAAGGAAGGGGGATACATCTGAGGGTGCTCAGTTGGACTTTTGCCAGCGGGAAGTGCAGCATCTTCCCTGGCTTCCCTGGCTCAGTACCTCTGACCAGCCTGTGTGACTGAGTGGCAACAAAAATCTTCCAGGAACAATCCACAGCAGTTGTAACATTGCTTTATTGTCAGTTCTGCACATACCCTTCAGAACATTTTAAAAATACAGCTGTGGAACACAGTGATCCAAACCCCTGGGCAGCCTCTGAGGCTGCAGATTCCTTGGCAGCACTAGAGCCTCAGGCCACCAGCCCCTGTAGGTATGGAACAGAGGCAGAACCCAAGAAAAATCCAGCAGGAAGGACTTGTGCCAGGGAATCAGGTTCAGGTTCCATTTAAACAGAGCAGCAGAAGTACCACAGTGTCAATTTGAGGGTCACAGCAGAACCTTCCCCAGCTGTAACAGCAGCACTGCTCCCTGTACTGCACACTTCTGGTGAGGCACAGGGAGCAAATATGGCTTTAGGGATTACAAGCAAAGGCTGGAGTGTTGCAGAGGTTAATACTGAAAGAGTATCACCACTTAAATTAAAGGGCAGAACTGGACAAAGTTAAAGAAGTTCACATTAAAAGAAAAAGAATGCATGTTTCTCCTCTAGAAAGCAAGCACTGCCTCCATGGTAGTTACAAAATGTTCCTCCCCTGCCCTTCAAATGGAAATATTCCATCCAGGAACTCAAACACTGAGTTCGTTACTGGCAGCCCTGAGCAAAGCATGAGAACTTGTAGCATAGTAGTGACACTGAAACAAGAGAGGAGGAGAGGGGAGCACGGGGAGGAGCCATTTCAAAAGGAAGGTGCCATCCCAATGCAGAGTCCCAGCTGGAATGTCTGAGCCCTGCCCACACTGCTGCAGGTAGAAGGGGTTGGAGGCAGTGCAGAACATCCAAGGCAGCAGCCCCTAACAAACACAGCAAGTACAACTCCACACCTCTTGGTCCTTGAGGGTTTCAGCACCCCATTTATTGGGGAAACTCACCATGAGTTCACAAAAACTGCTTCCCTGGGAATGTGTGTCACTAAGGACAGAAGTGAGCAAAAATGCAGTGGGGAAAGAAAAAAAAAAATCTCATTTCTGCAGTCTCATAAAACTCTCCGTGGCTGAGTTCTTCCACATCCCTGGCTCTGCTGCTGCAGGAAGAGCCCACAAGCAGCAGGGATCAGCTCTCCCAGCTCTGCAGCAACTCCCAGTCTGCCTCACTCTCACACCTGAGCCTTGTTTTGAAAAACTCCTTGATGAGTCTCTGTGCTTCCTCCTTCACTGCAAGAGAGGAAACAACATCTTTTGAGTTGATACTTAAGACACCTGCCCCCTCTAAAGCAATAAACCCATCTGGCATTGAAATAACCCCAGACACACCTGTCCTGCGGGCAGAGCTCTGCTCCTGGGTCAGTAAGTGAGACAGGTGCCTGGCAAAGCCCTTGAAGAGATCCTGCAGCATTGGGGAAGACAAAGAGCACAAAGCAAACACTTTACCTCACCAGCCTGCACAAACCCCTCCTAGGCTGAACACACCCAGCCGGCCCTGCAGTGCTGGAGAAGCCCAGGCACACAAATCCTGCCTTGCAGGGCACAGCAAGGAAATTACACCAGCGCTGAACCTGAGCTGTTGCTACTCCACAGGCGGGAGTTAAAAACGTGAAAATATGAACAATCCCAAGGAAGTGTGGAACCAACACACACCAACTCTTGTGTTGGAGAGGGGAGTTGTTCTACCTGGAATCACTAAAACAGCACATATGAAACATAACTTGGAAATAAAGGATGAGATCCTGATCATCTCCCCCTTCTCAGAGCCTCAGATCCCTAGAGAGATAAATTTCCCTACTGCTAAAGAGGGTCTTGAGCTGTTCCCTACCTTGGAAGCAAATTTGCCCCCCTTGTAGAACGGCGTCAAATACTTGACCACGATGTCTGCAGTCTCTTTGAGGGACATGCCTTTGGTCACTGGCTGTATGGTCTTGGTGCTTCCTTCTTTATCACACTGTGCTAAGTTTGAGTCAAAAGTCACCTTCTTCTTTGTTGGAGCACCACTTCTGCCCTCTGGCTGGGTCAGAATTGAAGATTTTGCCGCTGTCCGAAGCCGCTTTTTTGCAGGACTTTCCATATCCTGGAGAGGGGACAGAAGAACACCAAATTCCTACCAATTCCTGTGGCAGCACTGCCCTCCCAAGCAGCCACCACCTTCCAAGAATGTGAATCTTTGCAGCATCCTGCAGCCTCTGCCTCCAGTGAATACCAAGTAGGAATCTCTGTAACTCCTTTTACTAGTGCACACAAAGGGACTTTGGAAAAAAACCTTTAAAGAATACCACATATAGAACTACCCTATTTATAACTGCTCCTATTGGGGCAGCTAATTGCTAGACCCTGTCCTACAGAGGAAAACTGACTGGAAAACATTTCTCAGGATACCTGCTGAGAATACATCCCTCAGGAAGAATCAGCCACATCAGGAGAGCCATGCTCCTGCTCAGTTTGAAAGAGAAAGGAGAGTGCAGTGCTGCAGAGACAGCTGCCAAATGCAGGAGCACAGACTGAATGGGGCAGGCTGTGAGCAGGGGTCACTTCCCAATGATCCTGTGTGTTTCTGGCCTGTGGTGTCCTTGCCTTGAGAAAGCAGCAACCTAATTATAGTTAGTAACAGATCTCAGGGGTGGAGACACTCATTCCAGGCAAGTCACCAGCAAGGACACAGTCACATGACTTGCACAGAGGAGGGGACAAAGCAGTGGACAGAGAGAGGGCAGCAGGAAAACACCAGGAATGCAACACAACTGAAGTTCTTTCTGCTACAACTGCAGCTGGGCCCTCCCCAGATAAAGGATACTCTCAGAGCAGAGAGAAATTTGGCACAAGAAGAGCACAAGGAATAGAGGAAATCAGCATTCCCTGAAATCTTACCTCATCTGATCCTGGTCGCTTCCCATTGTCACCTTTCCCAACAACAGGTAGCTCAGATTCTGCAACATTTTCAGCAACACTAGTGGGAAAAGTGGAGACAAGGCCAATTGTAATCATTCCACAGGGAAAATATTTCTGCATTCACTGTCAGTGGCATGAGACTGCATGGTAAAGCAATAGTCTCTTTCACTCACCCAGAGACCTCACACAGGTTTCCAGGTGGGGCTCTGGACAACACAAGGAGCAGAGAAGTAGAGATTTTACCTGGACTTCACATCCATTTTCTCCTCAGGGAATTCAGAATCAGCAGCCTGCTGGGACTTAGAATTCTCCCCTCTCTCAGTCAGTGTTACTTCTGTTTCTCTCAGTTCTTTATTCTCTGCCTGGAACTGCCCAGTCAGATCTCCAGAGCCATCTCTGTTTTCCTGAGGTGTTGGTTTCTCTTGACACACGCTTTGAGAAGAAGCCTGAGGTAGTGTACTCGCAGAACATCCATCTTCCTTTGCTACACTGCAGCTTTGAGTTTTAGAGCCACTTTTGGGGAGGGAGAAGAATTTGGAAATATCCTGTGATTCCTTTTTGGCTGCTTCTGCCAGCATTTGCTGCTTCTTGCTAAGTCTGGACTTCTTAGCAGGGCTGTCCCCAAGGGCAGTTTTTGTGTCTGGACTGGTTTGCTGCCCCTTCTTTTCTGGGTGTAGTTCTACCCTTGCACTCTCACCCACTGCTTTGGTTGCAGTTTCTTCCCTCTGGAGAACAGGGTTTCTGGTGTCCAGGTCCAGACTGTAGCAGCTGTTGTCTTGCCCACCTGGGCAGTCTTTTTTGACAGGCTCTGCATCACTCTCCTCCTTGATTTTCAGCAGTTCTGAAGCTGTCTGGAACGTGCTGGATTCCTTTGGAAATCCTGCTCCCACACGCTTGGGTTTGAACTGGAAATAGGAAGAAGAAGAAATTTTGGATGTGAGATCCCTGTGTGCAGCACCATGAAAGCAGCTAAATTTGTGCACACAATACACCTGTGTGGGCAACTGTAAGCTGGGGAAGGCTCTAAATCTGACTGATCATCACACCCTCAACAGAGACATGAGGGAAATGGATTAGGTGGAAGTCCTAGGCCAGCAATAAGAAAACAAGGCAGGATCCTTGGATACAGCAAGATGAGACAAAACTTACTCAAGCTGTGGCCTGCACACAGATTATATCACTAATAACAATGTGACAGACAGGAAAAAGCAATTAGAAATATGCAGTTGTGGCTACAGAAAGGTCACTAAATAAATTTATAAAAAGGCAGACAGACAAAACACACCATTCCCTTGTGTCTATCCCACCAGCACTTACCGAGGGAACCTGTGATGCAGGGACAAAGTCCCCTTCTAGAGACACAGATTTTGTTTCCAAATTGCTGTTACCACCCTTTCCAGACCCAAAGACCGAGAACAATTCCCCTTGTTTGGAGGCTTTATTGATTTCTGCCACCTGAAAAGAGAGCAGAAATATTCTCTAATGGCCAGAAATCTTTATGCATTCCTGCCTTTGTACATACAAAAACATGTATCTGCCCTGGAGAGGCACCTGCCTCAAGAACAGAAACACCTTCAGAGAGAACGATGGCAACCAGATAACCTCAACCAGCAGCAGCTGAGGAATTCCCAAATCCCTGTATTGCAAGAACATATCTGGATAAGCTTGCCCTGCTATGTAGGTTTTCAGAACCTGTAAAGCCGACAAAGATGTGAACCCAAGGTGATTCTGAGCCCTCCTGGAAACAAAATCAAGAAGAAAGATTTGTAAGACACCCAAGGCAAAACAGAGCTTGTCCTTCACCTTTCCCACACAAACTCTGCCCTATTTGCCCTGGAGCTCCCACGTGCAAGGGAGCAGCAGATGTAGATGTTTGTACCTACCTTCTTCAGCACAGCTGCCTTGTAGGAATTTGCCATTTTGCTGTTCTGGAAAGCTTCATATTCCATTTCCACTGCACAGGCACCAGGGTCTGACCTG
Organism: Sialia sialis; assembly: GCA_009812075.1. Taxonomy (NCBI): domain Eukaryota; kingdom Metazoa; phylum Chordata; class Aves; order Passeriformes; family Turdidae; genus Sialia; species Sialia sialis. Next base: position 4,911,502 of record VRYO01002184.1, on the reverse strand, counting down.
AAACACAGGCTGGGGTGATTCCTGGCAAGACACACTTCAGCATCTGCAAAGGGAACACTAATGCTTAAGTATCTCCCAGAAGTATAAAATCCACTCCTTCTCGTGCAAGAATAAGTGATAACTTCCAGTGAAGTCTTAAGGGATGTAGTGATGAGTTGATGGAGAATGGAAAGGGTGATGAAAATGATTTTAAATGAAGATTCTTGCCCACTGCCCTGTTTGAGAAGTACACTATCCCCATCTTGTGGGGCAGGGCAGAACTGCTGCTCCTGGGATCAAGCTGATAACATCGATCAGCCACAGGAATCCTCAGGTCTGGTCTTCAACATCACTGCCAGAAAGATGCTGTTAAGTAAAACTACATCCTTGGACAAAAGAACTTTAAAAGCATTCCCTGAGGATGGTAATGGTGCTCAGGGAGGAGCAGGCCCTGTGTTAAGGGACTCAGTATACACCCCTTTTTCCTCATCTCATACCATTTTCCTTCTGCTGCTGGAGTCTTTTGGTTGTTGCTCAAAGCTTCTTCCAGCATCTTCAGGCAGTGTTCCCGGCCCTAGGAAACATGGGATGCTCAGACATGCTCTACAGAAGGGTCAGTGCCTCTGGGACTTGCACCCCTGAAGGAGTAAGGACAGGCCAGGCAGAAGCCTTGCTGTCCTTTGCAACATCACTTACCCTCACAGTGAGCTTGGAGATCCTCCTGCTGGCAGCATCCTTCAGGGGACAGTCTGCACCTGCCATAGGAGAGGAATTTGGGAAAGGAGCCATGGCAGGCCTGGGCTGATGGAGAACATCTCAGTTGTCACAGGGAAGGGCAGGTCCAGGACTGCCTGGCTTTCTCCTCCCTGAACTGTCACCCCAAGGAACACTGTAGTCACCCTTTCTACCTGGAGAAGCTACACACTCCAAAAGAGTAGGCAGAAATCAAAGTGAAAATGTTTTCTCTGACTGAGAACATCTACTTTGGAGTTTAGGACTAACAGCTTTCCAAAATCTTCCCACCTCAGAAAACTTTTCTTTAAAGCTGTCAGGAAACTCAAATCTTTTCTGCTTCCCATAACATCAACCAAAAAAATCAGGCTGGATAGAGTAACCTGACCTATCAAGAGTTCTTTCTCAACGGTGCCAGACAGGGCTCCAAGCAGCACAGTTACTAACAGCAAAGGTTTTCAGCAGTTTCCTTATAGCATTATTAATATTACTATTATTATTATTATTATTATTACTATGATTATTATTACTGCTGCATAACCTCTGCAAAAATAGCCAACACTACAAAGTCAGGTTAGACAGAGTTTTCCTTCTCTCTTGCTTATTTGGAAATGTTGTTCAGAAAGATTCATTCCATATCTTCACCCCAATCAAAGCTTAGCTGTGGTCCATCTCCTCCAGCCAAGTTTTCACAGCCAAAAGCCTGACCTCTGTGCCTAGGGACTGATCCCTCCAGTGGTGATGCTGTACAGATTGCATGCAGCTGCAAAATACAAGACTTTCTTCTCCCAAAGAAAACCCATTATAAATCAAAGAAGATATTTACTTGGAGGAACAAAATCTTCCTTTTCTGGTTCTTTGCCCTGGAAGAAAACAAATATCAGTCAGACATTTCCATTCCTACTACACACATACAGATCTAGAAGCACAAAAGACATGTTTTATATCCATGCTCCAGGGAAAATTAAAGCTGAAGTTATAAAGGCATTGAATAAGTGCCAAAACAGGGCCAAGAAGACAAAGAACAAGAATCATAGCCAAAAGTTCACCTTTGCTATAGGAATATTTAAGAGAAACTGAATGGGAAAATCTATTCTTACAACTACCATGGGCATTAAAGCCAACAGGCTCCTCCTGCTTAGCACTGCAGAGAAAGCAGCACACGAATAAACTGCATTTTTCCTATTATGGGACTGGCCCAAAACATGAAGAACACAGCAAAAGCAGAGGTACAAGAAGTGAAACACAAGAAGCAACACCAAGATGAAATAATTTACTGTCACTGTGCCTGCAAGCCTTTATGGCTGACAGAGCAGCTCCCAGCAAACCCTCTGTGCATCCCTCCAAACCTGACCCCACTCACCTTGCGCAGGCTCATCTGTTTCTTGTAGAAGTTGTCCCACTCCCGTTTCCGACGCTCCTCGTTCTCTTCTTCCCAATTCCCACCACCCTCTTCATCATACCTGGGGAAGGCAGGAAAGCAAGAGGAACAAGCATTTATGTAGCTGCAGCATTAACTGGGGGACAGGTTTGGGAAGCCACCCCAGTGATGCACCCCACATCCTTTCTGAACGTGTCTTCACTTTGAGTTTCTCCGCCATTCCCCAATGAGGACAGCAGAGAGTGCCCTCCAAATATTCACAGTGTTTGTTAATCCCATACACTCGCAGGCAGTGGCATGAACTAAGAGCATGTAACCAGTGCCCTAAGAATGGAGGGCTCCATTTCAAAAACTCTGCCAGATTCTCCCAGGGGGTTCAGGAGTCACTGCCCCATGTCATGTATGCCATCTGTCAATCCCTCCCACCCTGAGAGCAGAGATGGCAGAAAGGACACAACATCCATTCTTCAGCCTCACATGTTCACAGGCTGCTGCAATAAATGAAATCCCCATCTCTAATACACTGAAAGCAAGAGCTGATTCTTACCAGAGGTAGCCCAGGAGTTCACTGCTTCCCACAGCTGATTTGTAAGATACCCAGGTATCTTACAGGTGTCACAAATCTGAGCTTTAGAGCTGCTGACTATTAGAACTTCCAAGGCAAAACTACAATCAGGTCATGGAAAGGTTCAATAAACCAAGTGGCAAACACTGCTCTGTACAACAGCACTGGCTGTGGCTTCTCAGGACCTGAGACCAAACACAGGCTTAAGTCACAAGTCCTGGTTTCCTCTGACTCAGCTGGACTTGGCCAAAGAACAAGGGCATCAATCTCGAGCTTTTTAAGGTAAAGCAGAGGCCTGGCCAGCCTACAGCACTGTGTATCCTGGCACAGCTTCATGGGCAGTGCCAGCAGAGAAATTTCATCCTGACACAGCTGCACAGTCACTGCAACTCTGCCAGGGAACAAGGGGAAAGAGAAGTTGTCACCTCCCCACTGCCAAGCATTTTACAGAATTCATCATGTTTCCCACATCTTTCTTTTGCTGTGAGCCTGATAGAAAAATGCAGCAATCTGCAGAAGAATCCGACACTGGCACTTCATAAAAACTGTGGTGACTGAGTCCTGTTAGTGGCCTCTGGCCTGCTGGCCCACAGACAGTTGTGAATGAACTCTGGACCATGTCATCTTGGTCTCAATTTTAAACATTTTTGATCCTTGTGCCTATGAACAGGCTGAGCCCACTTGCTGCTTTCAAAAATTTCAGGCTAGTTTCTTGAGCCAATTACATTGTACAGGGCAATTCTTAGCTCTGTCAAAACAGCTTTTGGTTCTCTGGGACACGAATGTGAACAAGGCTGCCAAAGTGTGTGGAAAATGAAATTCCAGCTGCTGCTGCCAGAAAGTTACAGGAAAATACCATCCACACAGAAACATGTGCTGAAAATAGGAGTGTCTGGGCCTGCAGCTGGTGGATGCTGTTTGATGGCTCCTGTGAGATGAGTGTAAGCTCTGTGGTACAGACCTGCTGAAGCCTCTGCAGCCCCTCCTGCCGCCCTCGTACAGCTCTGGGTCGTAGCTGTCCCAGGAGGACCCCGTGGGCCCGATGCAGGTTTTGCTCCAGTGGTTGCTGCAGCGTTCCAGTTCCTCCAGCTGCCTTTTCACTGCCCCTGGGTTCTTGCAGAAGTCACAGCACTTGTTGCAAGGTGGGGTGACATCACCGAAGTACTTTGCTATGGCAGCGTGGCGACAGCTTGGAAACACAAGGCAAAATCATCTGGTCATCACTTCTATCCACAAAAACTCCACCCTTCAAATGCAATGTCTTTGGATCAAGATTTGAGTCTTATTTTTTTTCACAGACAATGTCTATTCCAGCAGGAATCACAGGGTTTAATCCCTGGAGCAGAATTCAGGCTCTGTTCCTGGCACCTTGTTTAAAGTTTCTCTACCTCCACCTCCCCATATGTAAAAAAAATCCGTGTTAACCTCCTTTGCTAAACCCTTTCAGATGTTTGAGATCTGCAAAAGGAGCAGGTGATGAAATATACAGTTATTAGTTCTGTATCACTGGCTACATATATTCCATGTCCTATCAGGATGGCTCTAGGTAGAGACCCTGTTGATCACTACACTCAGAGTATATCTATATATCTCACACTGAAGAGCTCCTAGGTTTATTGTTTGTGATTTGAAGGTGAAGAAATATATATTTGAAGACACCAGAATGTAAAGCAAGTCCCAGAAAGAGTCCAGAGTGAGGTGACAAGGGAGCACCATTCAGATAACACAGCCTTGATGGGCTCATGCTCCAGATCAGCACCCAAAGTTTGGGAAGAATCCTACATGAAAACTAGTCCATTTGCTCACACAAGATTGCACAACCAGTTTACCAGGATTAGCAAACCAGCCATGTGAAGATGATTAGATTCTTCCAGAAATTTTCAAAAGATTCTTGGCAAGCATCAGTGTTTTGGGGTACATAAAAAAGAGTTTGGTGACAATATGCTCACTAGAACTACAGGCAGGAAGTAATTTCTCTTCTAAAACACTCCCTAACTTAAACCAGAAAATACACTGATTTTGCCAAAGAATGATCAGGCAGTTACTTTATCCCCTTTCTTTAAGAAAGCAGAATTTAGATGAGTTTTTTTAAATTAAAGTTTCACAGCAGAGGATGTGTTAGTCAAAATGCTGGTAATAAATATATGAAAACATTCACTTCATCAGGCATATAGAGATCAAATCCTGCAGTCAAGTGGGAACAAAAGTTATTTTAGATGAAAATTAGTCTTACTACAAGGAAGAACAAGGCGGAATTTTTTCTCTACCAAGGTGTGCCCTAGCGGGCTTCCCAACTTCATCTGCAAAAAGCGGGTCACAGACAGGAAAAGTAAGAGAGTGAACACCTCATTTACTCTTACTCTAAACCCTTTAAGGCATGTCAGAACTTGCCAGAGATCTAACAAACACAGTTTTCTTCTTCACTGGTGTCTGTGTGTGTCTGGGGGTAACACAACTGCATGTCACCAAACATCCCGAAGGGGCTGCAGTGGCTGCTGGCTCACCCCTTGCCACGGCCTGGGAGGCTGATCTGGAAGGCAGCACAGCAGCAGGTCACAGCTCCTGTCCCCAGCAGTGACCTGAGCGTGCTGAAGTGCCAGGGAGCTGGCAGAGCTCAGGTAAGGGGCTGCAGCAGAGTGTGTGCACTGTGCAGGGCACCAGAGCCCGGGGAGGGCTCCCACAAAGCTGCCTTTATATCCCCCTGCAGAGCCACACTGACTTGCTCTGCTCCTGCACTCAAAGAGCTCCTTTCACACGGAGGGCAAGGGTGGGGGGACCACGATGGGGGCAACACATTCGATCCCCTTGTCCTGCCTTTCCAAAAGAACTACTGGTGCTGCCTGGCTTGCCAGTGCAACGTGACTATAGAAATGTCAGCGAGCTGCAAGTCAGCTTTTTGTTTCCCCAAAAGAAAACAGGCAGGCATTCTCATTAGAGAATGAGTGTCTCTTCCCCTCGCGCACTGATGTGTATTAGAGTTAACTGAGGCATTCAGTGAGGGACAAGCCCTCTCCCCACTCCCACAGCTCAGCAGGCTTGTGCTGAGCAGGGACAGCCACACACACCTCTGTCCTTTAAAAGCCCCAGGGGAGGGCTTTGGTGGAAGCAGAGATCAGCTGTGAGCTCACTGGAATTTAGAGTTCCAGTTTCTAACCCGTCAGGCTTGTAAAGCCAAACCCTTCCCACCCAGCCTGCTGTAATTGCCTTTTTCTTCCTGAAGAATTACCCAGATTGGGGCCACAGCCCCACTTCAGCCAACGGTGTTCAAGAGCTGGGCCATAACGGAAATTCAGTTGCAAAATTAAAATTGCAATCCTATAATTAAGGTGAAAAGGCAAAAACTAACAGTTACCAACAGGGATGCTGGGGTTAATCGCTGGATTAATGCTTAACACAAGAATTCCTGAAACACAGTTGGTAATGCATTAACATGTGAGGGGAAGCTTCCCCTCAAGTCACATCAACGTCTGACTAATGTCCATGAGATGGGAATGATTTACATAATACATAATGGCATTTTAGATTATTATACATGTCCTAAAATTATTTCATCTTTTAAATATGCTACTGTATCATTTGTCTCCCCTTGCCCTACAAAAAGAGTATGCATGAGCTGACCATTGGTCTCTAAAATGCCTAAACAAAATCATTATGTCATTTCAAACATCCCCCCCTCCCCCCCATTTGACACTATGGAATGGGACGAAGAACAAATAACAATGAGGTTTATTAATGCATTTTTATCTGTGGCAATACATTTCAGGAAAGTGCTAAACTGACCTCAAAGCTGCCTGCACCTGTGTTGTTTTGCTGGTCCTTGTTTTTATACACCACATAAAACAGGAGTCCTATTCCTGCAATTAGGAGAAGCGGATGGACAGCCAGAGAAGCAAAGTCACATATCCTAAAAAACACCAGAAGAAAGCATTCCCTTGTATAAACCAAAGGGCACAGAGCCTCATCAGAAATGCTTTGTGAAATAAACAAGCAAGTCTTGGAATAAAGTGAAGTCAAAAAAGAAGGGTTAAAAAAGATAAAAATCATAGGGCAAATTAGTTATGCAGTTGTCAAGCGAAAGCCACTTAATGAGCTTTATCTAAGAGAAGAGCAAGTCATGAGGTTGATGAGAACTTCTAATTTTGCACCTCTCTGAAGGGCTGTGTCCTTTCCTGAGCTTCACCCTCTGAGACAAGACAGTGACAGTCAGCTGTCCCCAGAATGCAAGAAGCGAAAAGCTCAGCATCAAGAGAGTGAATGACTTGGCCAAGGGCACGGACAAATCCCCCATCCCAGCAGGAAATGGAGTGGCCCAGCACTGTCCCTGCTGCCCTGTCCGTGGCAGGTCTCTCTCACAGAGCTGCACTGTGACACTTGCTCTGCCCCTTCAATGAGCACAAGAGAAAAGCTCCTTCCCCCGGGAGCCGGAAGGAAATTGGGCAGCATAAAGAAAAGTTATTCGCTTTAACATTGCCCCAAACGATCGCAGGCAGGGAATCGATTCAAAACTCCAGAAAAAGGCGTCATTAAAAGGAAAAGAAGAAAGTTCTCTCTCGGAGGAGATGCACGGAGGAAGCCAGCAACAAGTGCCGGCCCTTGGGCGCCCCGGGGAGCTGGCACCGGCTCCGGCTCAGCCGGCCGTGCCTCCTCTCCCTCCCTCTTTGGCACACATGTAACACGAAACTTCGCATCTCCACGACAACCAGCAACAAAAAAAAAAAAAAAAAAAAAAAAAAAAAAAAAAAAAAAAAAAAAAGAAAGGCAGAGACAACAGCTGGCTGTCAGCAACGGAGCAGAGAGAGCCGAGCGAGCAGCGAGCTACAAGCCAGGATGAGGGGAGAGATGACGTGAAAGTTGAAGAAGACGGGAAGAAAAACAAAAGGAGAAGAAGAGCTCGCGGTCGGGGTAAGGCTGAGCTATCGCTGCTGTTCGGTCCTAGCGAGGGGCTGGAGCCTGGGGAGCTGCCCCTGCTCGGAGCAGAGCTGGGGAGGCTGGATTTGCTTGCCAGGGACACCGAGGAGCGAAGGTGGCAGGAGAAAAGCTTTTAATGGGATTGCGGAGAGCTGCGCCGCAGCCGCCCTGGAACAAAAGGAGCTCCGAGCCCGAGCGGGACTCTGCCACTGCTCTGCCCGTGACAAAGGGGCTGCTCGGGGTTCTGGGCTCTTACAGAGTGTGTGTCCTGATAAGCTGGTACAGAAATAGTCGGTGTGGACAAGGCAGCTGGCTCCGAGGCTGTGCGTGCCTTTAGCAACACAGGCAGGCGCATATAAAACCCGACGGGTGCCAGCCACAGCTTTTCCCCGGAGCTCCTCCCAGCTGCAGCCAAGTTTTATCCCCCAAATCCTCAGGCAGGGAGTTTAGAAAACAAACCCTGCTCGGGGAACTAGCACACTGTGCAAGTTAAGCATCTGTGTCCAACAGAAATAAACGGAAAGCTTTTACACGGTTCCTAATGAGAACATGTTAAAAAGAAGAATTCAGGCACAGATGCTGGTTTAGTGTTGAAAGCAGCGTGAGAACCCGCTGCTCTGAGAGGCACGTTCATGCACATACACAGCTCATGGCTTACAGTAACCACACTGGCAAGTTTCAATGCAGAGAGAATGGAAGGAAGAGCAAAAGGATCGCCTAAATACTTGAAATTATACAACATAGAATCATTTAGGTTGCAAAAGACATTTTAGGCCATTGTGTCCAAGCTTCAGAGCTGTCCCACCGCCTGTGCTCCCATCTCTGTTTTGCTGTTGGCTATGGGAAGAGGGGCTGGTAATGGAGACTGGCCATATAAATTCCCATTTTCTGCCATCTGAAGCTGACTTCTCTGTTTGGAAGCTGCTGCAGCTCCCAGCACTGGGACCCCCAGGAGGTGCATGGGCAGTCAGCTATTTACAAACAGGAGCAGAAAGCCAATTCTCACAGAAAGAGGTCTTACCAATCCTACACATGCCTGTAGGGAGGAATGTTAAGGATCAGGTATTTCCACTTCTCTCCATTTCCCTTAGCGAGGAACCGAGGGCAGGTCTTTCAGACCTGTGTTGTACAAACATGGAATTGGAACTGCCTAAGCGAGGAGATGTTCTGGTTCAGACCCACACACCTCCAGCCTGGCTAAGGCTCAAGGGGATGGAGGGAAGTTTCCACCCTGCTAATGGAGAGTCTCTCTAGGTTGGTTGTTGTAGTTCAGATAGTTTCTTAAAAAAGCATGTGGAAAAACAAAGTTTAGGGAAATGACAACAAAAAAAAAAATAAGGAGGGAGGAGTGAGGGGAGAAGGGCAGGGGAGGGAAGGAGGTAGAGAAACATGCCAAGTTTTCCTGGCCAAAAGAAAATCTTAATGGGTTTGGCTGGGGGCTTGTCCAGCTGCAGCCATGCTGTTCATGTGTGGGGGGAGAGGCACAGCAATGTGAAACACATGTCTGGATAAAAGCAGCAGGACATGGCTTGTGTTGCAGCTGTCACAGTGCCTCAGCCTCGCTGCACCCAGCAGTGGTTGTGGGAATGACAGAGCTGGGGACAGGGAGCAGCACCCACCCCACACCTCCATGCAGGCTCTCCCCACTACCCCACACAGCCACAGCTGATGAGGTTCCAAACAATTCCTCCTGAGGTAGCAGCAGCTGCAGATTTTGGTTTTGAGTTCCGACACCCCAGTGGCACCTTTACTAGGATTAGTCCAGGATATTTCAAAAAACTCCAAAATGCATGTGATGTATGAGACTGGTAAATGTGAGATCGAGGACAGGGCACAGAGGTGGCTGATAAAAGGTGGAGGCGTTTCCAGCACTCCCAGAGCCTCCAGAGGCTGGACCTCAAACACCAACTACTGATAGATCTCACTGTGTTTGTGAAGTTACTAAAAGACTTTCACAGGCACACAACTACTCTCAGTCAGCTTCTTGGGAAATGGATATTTTGCTAATATTAGAATAGACTTTCAGGCTAGATTTAAGCATCACCAACCCTAAAAAAAGTTCTCTTGTAGAAGAGCTACCGGTTTATTTTTAAAATTGACCTTTTAATTTCATTGGATGGCTCAGTGTTTTGGTTTCCCCAGTTAAAAAATTTCTAGTAGTGAGGAATTATCTCATGGGGTTTTGTGGATGTGGTTGTGGGATGGACTGGAGAAAACCAGGGTGCTCTGCAGAGGTGTAAAGACTCCCGGCTCAGTGCTCCAGTGGGTACCTCTGCTACTGAAACTGGGAATTCAATGCCTTTTTATATTAATCTAATATTAGGTTGTAGGGAAGAGAAAGCACATTTACAGTGCTGCCTCAAAACCCATCTTCAAATAGTGGGTGGTGGAGATGACAGGGTATTCCAGCCAAAGGGTGACCCAGGCAGGGCAGCTTTAACATCTCAGGAATGTGTGCCCTTCTGTTCCAAACCAACTGACAAAGCCCCAGCTTTTCTCCCATGGCATTGAGCTACAATTTACCAGTTTGGGTGTGTGCTGTTAAAGGGCTGAATTCTCTTGATACTGGAGACTATTTTCATCTGCTTGGGAATGAATTATAGGTCTGTCTGGCTCTCTGCACTCCTGTTTTAGGAAAAATGGGCTTGTCTGAACTACAGTTAAGATTCACATGGCTGGTCAACTACAGTCATGGCAGCAAACACTGCATTAATAATGATGAGGGAAAACCATGCATTGATAATACAACTGCATTTCTATGGCCCTTTTCATCTCAGCAGTACTTTAAAAGCTTAGAACAATGAACAGTCAGGCAGGAATTATGACACATTATGCCAAAACACATCTACACTATAGGCACACCTAGCAACCCAGCATTGTTTGAGAACAGGAAGCACTGTAGACCGTATCCATACAAAATCAGAAGGACATTTCAGGGACCAAGAACAAAGCTGGTACGTCCTGAAACTGGCCAAGCCCTCACGTTCTTTAGAAAGTGGCCAAGTACAGTCAGAGCTTATTTTAGAGTTTTAGAGCAGAATAAAAAGCATTCCCCTCCCCTTTGGCTGCTCAGCACCCTCCTTCCCTGAGGCTGGGCTTGCCTTGTAAGATTTCCTACCAGATAACCCCCCACAACTCATACAGGCTTCCCATCCCTGTACAAGTCCAATTTCAACCAACTTATTGGACTTGTCTGAGGAAGAACAACACAACATTTACTTCCTCAGAGCCACATTCTAAAGGAAAAACCAAAGTTGCAATGAGAATGTTGCCCTGGCACTCTGCTTGATGGGAATATCAGGAAGGTTCTGCTTTGTAAGTTGTCTGGAGCACTCTTGCAATGGGCAGTGGAGAAGAGCCAACTCACTGTCACTGGCAGCTTCTTGTTCCCCCCAAAATTACCCCTCCTAAGTTTTATCTCCACCTTTAGGTTACAACAGCAACAAACCTATGGAAGCACAGTAAAACCAGTGGATCAGGATCATGGCAAGAACAATATGAGGGGCATGGTTGGGTTAGGAGCAAACAAGAGTGGAAACCATACTTTCATCTAAATCCATCCTAAACAGGCTCAGTGAACAAAGTGTAAGAAATTCTGAGCAAAACAATGACCAGTTCAGTTTGGAACTGCAGCAAAACCAGGAACTTGTTGCCTTTCTATCTGAAGATTGCCAAGCACACTGGAAACTTGGACACACAACAATTATCAAACAAAGCTCTGATGTGGTTCCATGTTCTGCTGTCTTGCAGAGATGAAGTCACCCTGCAGTGGGATGTGATGACTTACCAAAGTCACACAACCAGGGAGCATCAGCAGGCCAGGGAGACTGCCTCTATTTACTAACTTCCAGTCCTGGGGCTAAACCACAAACTTAAATTTGTGCCTTTTGCACTAAAAAAGGCTGCTCAAATACCCCCAGGGTTATGTGTAAACAAGTGTCTCATCCTCAGCTGTGAATTTCAGCTCACCCACTCCCTACAGCTCACCTTTGCATGCAGCTCCACACACATCAGGACAGACTAAAAAACTCTGATCAATGTATAGCAATTCCAAAATACTCACAGCAGCCTCACCAGCTTCTGGCAGACACAGGGATGTCAGACCCCACTGCACATGGTCACCCTAAAGCTCTTTTTCTTGGAAGAAGCCTCCATGTGCAGCCAGTTCATATGCAGCTAAAAGGAATCTTGATGGAGGCTTTCCTCTTGAATTTCTAGATTGAGGCTTTTTAATGGCTTTATTCTCCTAAGGGCTGAGCAGCCAACTTCTTTGAGTGCTTCAGCATGGCATGAGTCCATCAAAACAACTTGGAAAGATAATTTCAGTGCTATTATGGCAATTTTCACAGCTTTCTTCAGTGGGCACAGCAAGATGAATCTGCATTAGTGCTTTCTGGGAATCTAAATCTATGTAGGTCCTAAACACAGTTCCTACACGCACTTTGGTTTTACAGGGTCATGTAATCCTTGCAGCTGAGAGCACATCTGTAGCTGTTTGCCATTCCCCTGCATCATTTCTGTGCTGTGTCCTTTCAAACAAGGCTAATAACTCCTGGCACATGGCAGAATGGGCCTTTTTTCATCAAAATCAAATAAACCTAAATTAAATGATTTGTTTTATTCCCTCCTCCTGCTGGGCCTTGCAACATTAGAGGAAGGCAGAAGGGTTTGATGATCTAGTTCAAGTGATATCTTTGATTACATGAGTTATTTCTTAAGTCAAAACTGTGAATTTCAGGTTGCCCCCCCATCCCAGGAGGATGTCACAAACTGCCTGTCACAAGACACTGTGTTACCTTCTTTTCTATGGGAGATTCTTACCTTTCCTCTCCTCCTCTGATTTTCACTTCATGTGAGCTCTAACTACAGCTGTGGAGGAGAATTTCCTGACATCAGTGTGACAATGTGTTATGAAGGCCACATTGCACTGTGGTCATTCAGGATTTTTTCCATAACATGGATGAGTTCCATCAGCTCTCCTGCCCTACAGCCAAGTCTCCTCTGCTCTGTTCCCATCCTCAGTGGGTGAAATTTTGAGGAAGGCCAATGATGAGCAAGAAGAAATTCCCAATTGAGGAAAACACTGGCACACAATTATGTTTGCTCCAAACCTCTGAGGTACTAATTTGAGTGGCTCTTCCAGGCTCTGAAACAGCATTCCAGACCTAGAGAGTAAACTGTCAATTAAGGCCTAAAACCTTAAGTTTCAAACCTCTTAAGACTTCCCTGTTTTAATAACAGTCATCACAGTTACTGCTTTAAATAAATATCTTGCACCACCTGGCCTTACTACTGTTGGTGACTGGAAGCTTATTTGAACACAATGCAATAAAACCAATTAATTGTCACAGCTCCACTCTGTTATTGTCATTAATGTCATCACCCCTGTGTTGTAAATGATGCAGATGCTTAAGATAGCTGGTTTAAATCACACTATCCTTACCCTTGTGCTAATCTTAAGGCTAAAATATTGGTTCCCCTGGAATCAATTGGGAAAAGGTCACATCAAAACTAGTCCTGAATAAAGATTTTACATCACAAGTAGAATGAAACACACAAAAGTCCATGAATGTCAGTGGCTTCCTTGGGGTAGTTTTACTTTTTTCCTTTTAGAATTATTTTATTCTTCACCTTTTTGCCTTGCTGCAGAAACAGAAATCCCAAAGCAGAGAGCCCTTGGAAACAGCAGAAAATGCAGCCAAGCTGAAAAACATTTGCTTCCTCACGGATAGATTGGAGACTCCACCACTACCATCACCATCAAACTTTGTCCCTGATGTAATTCAGACCAAGGTAAACAAGCAACATTCATTGCAAGTTTTAGGATAAAAACTCTCTTTCACTTAGCTCCAGATCAGGGACCACTGGCAGAGAGGAATGTCCATTACAGAGCCAGGTTTTATAATTTTCAACTAAGCACTAATCCACATGGAGTTCTGCAATCCTGATCGGTCATTTTACCCTGTACAACCAAATTTCACAAGCCTGACTCATACCTGTTGCTTCTGGTGCAACCCAAAGCATGGTATGGAAACTTACAGCAAATTCCTCATGAGGAGAGCTTCTGGACAGACAGAAACACCTCCAAAGGGAACAAACATTTTCACAATGTTAGAGCCATAAATTTTATTTTTTGATTTTTTTTCTTCTAGAGGCAAGAACAGAAAACACAAAACACTTCACCCTCTGCCTCCTCCACCAGCTCTTGGAATGGAAACAAAACTGAAAACCTCCTGAAACAGAATCCTGCAGCACTAAGGATAAAGCAGCCATTTCTGGAGCAGTTCACTTGAGGTATGCAATCATCTGGAAAGAAGTATTTAACCCTAGTTTCAAAAGTGACCTTTCCAGGCCAAAAGACCACAGCTCTGCCTCCTTCCTAAGTTGCACAGTGATCTTTCTGTGGATGAAGATTTTCCATCCACCCCCATTTCTAAGAAGCCAGCTGGTTCCGATTTTTATTCCTTAGCTTGGATTTAAAAGAACAAAGAAACCCCTTTTTGAATTGCATAAACATACAAAACTAATTTAACTTGGCACTGTAGTACTTAAGCCCAGCATGCAAAGAAACAGCCAAGGTCTCTCTGTCCTCAGTGTGTTTAGAAAAACTGAACTCCAAGCATCCATTTGTTTGAGTAACCAAGCCAGATGTGCACTAAGGAACTAGCTGGTTTGTACTGGAAGTGCTGTCTTGGTCACTTGGATTGGTGTTATCACCAAGATCAGGATATTAAATTGCAGTGTTCAAGTCCCAGAACACAGTGTTGACTCTTACAACACACACAAACCAGTACATTTTGATACAATAATGAAGTAAGAGTTATAACCCATTCGAGTGTTGACCTGTCCAAACACTTGTTTTAGGGGGAACTATGGATATTTCTCAAAAAGATCCAATTCCAGTTCCTGACTGAAACAAAATTTGAAGATCCACAGGTTTTATACCAACTACTTTCTTGAAATGCCTCCCAAAATCTTGCTCAAGGGGTAAAGAACAGCAAATATTGGTGACAAAACTGAGGCACTTAGCTAGACTAATAATATTTTCAGTAACAATAGCTCCTGATGATCACTCTGAGAATAAAGAAGACCTAAGATTACTGAGCAGGGCAGGAGGGATTAGCTCCACAAGGGAGATATTTCCCTGACAGATCCGAGGGCTTTTGCTTTGCTCATCATCAGCAGTGATGGGTGGAATCCACTGTTCATATATTGCTCTGTGGCTTGAAAGGAGAAAAACTCCTAAATTTAGCTTTCTTTATAAAATTGCATTTGTCTGTAAGAACTTGAAAAGCATTTAGCTGTCCCTAGTGAACGCAGACTTTAAATTTAGTATCACATACCATAAAACTGCTCTTGTATTGAGGTGTTGAGGTAAATGCCTTTGCTTTTGAAGGGGGGTCTGTAGTTCAAAGTGCAAGAAGCCTTCAAGGGAATCTACTTTGTTTTACTCAGTAAGAAACAACTGGAGACCATGTACAGTGGAGTTCAGCATTCAGAATTCAAGTTGGGTTAGAACTGCATTTGTTGCAGAACTGCATTTGTTTCTGGAAGGACCAGTTAGCACAACTGGAAAAAAAAGTACTTTGCTTGGGTGAGAGCCAATGGCAGACACTGTCCAGTCTAAACTCAGTGCCTGCTGGAAAAAGTGTCCTTGTAGAAGGAACACTGTTTGGGCTTTGTTTAACAGTGCCGTTGACAAAAACACCCTCGAAGCTGGATTTTGAAATTAAAACAGTCCCAGAACATGTAGACAATTAATAGTCCTCCACCTTAGCTACTGGGAGCAAGGACTGAGACCAGATAAACTTGTTTTCCTTGTGATCACCTGCTGTATAAGAAGGCTGGGAGCTCCCTGGCATTAGTCAGTGAAAAGGTTTATTCTGTGCTTCTCCTGCAGCACAAAGCCTGGAGAGGTTGTGACAGAATGTCTTCTGAAGGCTTTCTGAAGGAAGTCCAAACCATTGGACAGAAGTTTCTCCTTAAGCTCCAGAGACTGCCCAAGGCTGAGCCAGTGGAGATTGTCAGCTTTACTGTGGTTCTTCTGTTTATTGGTGAGTTTGTGCGTGGAGGCAAAGGGGTGTCAGAATTTCTCTCCTCTCTTATGGGTGCAACTTGCTCCCCAGGCTGTGTAGGT